>BMAV01026681.1:0-85379 GCA_019973955.1 Trichonephila inaurata madagascariensis | reverse complement strand
CAAGCACCTGAGGTTTGATGGAAAGGATTTGACACTAAGTACTTTGTTTCGAAACATGTTTCTTTTTCATTGAAAGCATCTCCCCCCTCCCCCCATTGTGTGCATCTTCAGTGAAATTATACAGGACCGGCGGATCCGCCTCTGTAACTTAACGCTCTGATGACCACCATGGTTGGGTAACTCCACTGATAGGAGTACCATTAAGCATAGATGTGGTAGGAGGGTCGAAAATGATATGAATTCAGTGAGAAAACCTGCGTGTCGCTTCGCTTTAGACAAATATTCGTTTGCGGTTTTAAGTTTCCAGCGTGGGCTATGGTACGTATTAAAAAATAAGTGTCGATATCAAGAATTAAACATTCCGTGACTGGAATTTGAGTGGGCTGATTTTTAAATGATTTAATTAGTTTTTTACTTGTGGAAAAATATCTTACCACTATCATGTTGATATGTATAGATATGGAAATACTTTTGCAGGAAACAAAATTCAGCCTTTTCTGGAAATTTGATGCAATGCAATGATTTCACATTGAAATTCAAGAAAGAATAAAGGAAATAAAAAAAAACGATTCGCAGGAGGATCAAAACTTTTCAAAGTATTTTCTATCCAAAGTAATGCGAATATGTAATTGAGTGTTAATTAACCCTGTAACAGGCTTGCCTGTACATCGTACGGGCTACCACAGATGTCCATAACCGGTTTGCCAATACGCTGTACGAGCGCAATGATATTTCTTCTTCTATCTTTGATTTGTATTTATTTTTAATTCTTATTGTGGAATTATTAGTGCTAGTGTTTTCAAGAGATGCAGTTTGTCCATGGTACTAAAATGCATCTCATCCGGAATTTTCTTCGTTGTGAAGGCGTAGAATTTTTCATTGAAGCGCGAATTTCGATTCTTGATAATATTCGATGAAGAGCAGCGATTGGTAATTGTTGCTTGAGAAGAAATGAAAATGGAAAGATAATCTAAAAAGACCTGTATTATGTATGTTCCTATTGCAATGTAAGACTTAGTATTACACCATGCTCCAAATTGTGTGTGCATATACCGTAAAATCCGGCGTATAACGCGCACTTTTAACACAGAAAATAAGATCGAAACTTAAGGGTGCGCGTTATACGCCGGGTATAAAAACGATTACTTTAAATATAACAAAAGAGATGAGTATAAAAACAAATTTTTACTTCTGCATGTATCGTAATAATGTTTATTTTAAAGAAATCACTTGCCATATGAACTAAAAGAGTTGCAGTTCTAGAAGGAAACTATTTTGTGTCAAAAGTCTGGGATAATACCTCGAATAAATGGCTTCAAAATACCAGTGCAATGCATACTAATTTTTCAGATTTCTTCGTAAGAAAGGGGGGCGCGATATACGGTGAATATACCTAAAAGTTAAAAAATTAAGCTTGAAAGTATAGGTGCGCATTATACGCCGGATTTTACGGTATATATTTATATATGCACGCACACACAAAATCTTCAACCACTTGAAAAAGAAGTACGAACATGAATTTTTTTTTTAATATGATAAAAATTCTTTTGGTTTATGAAACATTCTTCAAACCATACAGATATAACGCTTTGAGTCGCAATAGATTTAGCATACATCACCTCCTCTACAAGGCTGGTCTTCAGTGGAACTGGGGTTCGAACTCATACGCCTGTCACGAGCTTGTGATCATGACCACTAGGCTGCCACGGTTAGCTTAATTGTATGAAAAAAGAAAACCAAGCTATGAAAATAAGATAAGAAAACTATTAAAAAGAACGGTCGATTTGAAGTTGAATTACGAAACTGAATAATTTTTTTGCCGTTTGACGTCATTTTCTGGAGAGAAGATATTCACATTAAAATATAAATTAAAATAATGTACCAATTTGTATTTAGTAAAAATTTAATTTTTACATATACTTTATTTCCTTTCATTTTGAAGCTGAATAGAACTTAAATTTCAAATTAATTCTATAATACATTTAGACGTAATTTAAGAAAGTCGTTAAAATAATTGTTGCATATTTCTTGAGGTTAAATTCTCATGACCCGTGTTAAACTAGAAATTTAATTTTTATTTAGTATGTACAGATATGAATACATGTTGGTTATAAAATGTTGAGCACAAAGCAAAAGTTTCAGCAAATACCTGATTAAAAATTTATAAAATTACGTTTGTATTAAATCGTAACTGAATTTTTTTAATTAGAATATTTACTTTTAAGTATAAGTATTTTACATTTCTTCTTAATACAATATATAAAGCATATATAAAAATATTACTATATTTATGTTGGTAATTTTTGAAGTGAATTCGTTCATCATTATATAGATACTTTATTTTCTACATATTAATTTCGTTGTAATTGTACTCTAAAATAATTTTAATGAATAATTGTTATAAAATATTAACCTATTTTATGATTTGAATATTATATTCGTCTGAAAATTCCGTATTAAAAAACTATCCAAATAAGGGCAAAAAACTATTTCTAAGCCCTGTGGTGAGGCACGAAATAATCAAAAAGAAAAAGTTAATCTATAATGTAATAAATTTGTATTAACTTATCAATAACTAGTAAGATTATAAAATGGTCTTTAAAGTTTCGTTAAGATATCTGATCAATACATATTCTGTAATTTAAATATGTATCTATCAGAAATATTTAACCTAAATTTAAGGTAAGCAATTCCTTTAAAGATCAATTATATTCTGCATATTTACCAAGAAAAAACGAATCAGCTTAACTTAAAGTATTAATTTCAGATTATTCAAAAAAGATATGAAACCTTATTTACTGAAAGATTGTATTAACTTGCTTGAAATCTAATCATTTTATAGCCACTCTAAAACATATATTTAATTTAATAAGATTGCATTATTTGATCTAAGCAGATTATAACTATAGTTTATAAAATAGTAAGGATGCATTAACTCTGATTTATATTGCTGCAAAATTATGTTAACTGATCTATACCGTAGAAAAGCTGTAAAAGGATCTACAATGTAATATAACGCTATATTAACGGATAAACCAAAATAAGAATGCATGCCCAAATCCTTAATTAGTTCTACTTAAAAACGTAACATTCTCACAAATCAGCTTCAAAACTCTTGTATTTCAGTTAAATTTAAGGGACAGCTGAACCCGTAAATTGCAAATGCTCATATGTCAATTCTGATCATATAAGAACATAATCATGACCATATTAAAACATCTAAATTTATTTTATATAGATAGATACCTTTGAAAAATGGAAATTTATATACTAAGATCTTAATTGAAACTTAATATGAATTACCATTATTTTGTTGTTGGATCAAAAATGAAGGATATACATTAACCCCTAGAGCGGTCAATTTTTTTGCCCCAAATGTTGCATAAAAAAAGGGCACAATTTTATAATGCAGATAAATAAGAATTATGCTTAATACAATGCAAACATAAAAGAATTTTATTTTAATTTTCAATTTTAAAGTTTTCACACTATTTTTTATATTATAATCGTGGAACACAAAACCCCCTCAATGTTTGCTTTTTATAAGTACACTTTGCGTGCTATGAAGAATGTATTTCTTTTTTTCACACTTACAAAAAAAATTTCATATACGCGTATCTCATATTCAAACGGTTGAGAATTTTGTGTGTGTGCCTATATATATACAGGGTGATCCCGAATTCATGGTACAAACTTTGAGGGTAGGTAGAGGCCATTGTAACTATCATTTATTGTAAAGGAACGCATGAGCGCAAGTGACTCGGTGAGGCACAAGCACAAAATAAGAGAAGAAAAGAAAGACAAAATGTTTTTTTAAAGCGCCGTTAAAAAGAGTGTAATGTTTACAATAACTGCTCGAAATTGCGTTCACTAGTAGCGATACATGCTTGACAGCGTCGGTGGAGTGATTGACGTACACGTTTAAAGATTCCAGGTATTTCACGCACACGTGCAGCAGCTTCGGATATTTAACCAATGAAATCCCCATCTGAGTCCAGTGGAGGCGCATAAACAAGATTTTTCAGATGTCTCCAAGATTTTTCAGATGTCTCGGGACGTCGGGGGGACTGGTCCCCCACTGGCAGAAGTTCTGGTGGAGAGGATAATCTGCCAGATTTAAAGCTTGCACTCGCTTAAAATGGAAAGGGTGTAAGCAATCTGACAAATCACACTTACTTGATGAGCAACGGCTCTTGCACTTGACTCGGGTCTATCAACCACAACGTTCCAGACGCTTTCTTCCAGGCTTGGACTGCGTACAGCTCTTCGTCAACATCATATCCGGTGACGTGGATAGAACTAGTTTCAAAAAGTTTGTGACGGGCTCACGCGTCTTTTCTTTAACATAACCTCTGGGTTCCTTGGGGGCCAAGATTAATGGCAACTCTTTTCCAACCAAAACCCAAGAAGCGAAATGTGAAAAAGAAATGCAAATAAGATAGCTTTTAAATAACAGAAATTTCAGTAAGTGATATGGCAGTGTGAATTGACAGCCAATCGTGAAGTTACCTGGAAGATAAGCCATTAAGTCAAGGTGCATATACCATTGCACGCGCGCCCAGACGTTTCTTCATAAGATTGAATCTAAATTTGAACTAAGGTAGGATTGATTATTTGATATTAGGACTTGTAATATTATTAGAAGTGGGAGTAGGCGGATTAAATAATTATAGTGGTCTAAGTTACGCGATTCGGTTTAACTATTACTGTGTGTTTGTTCATTATAGATTCTCGCTTAAATAATATTATCTAAATTGTTAGACATTTAAGTTCCATTCTTAATAAAGTCATATTAAGAATTAAAAATGTCTATTCTTTTTGCAAACCCTACACCTCTAGCGCACGCTGACAATCAAAGATACGGTCACCCAAGGGGGGCGGTATCACAAGTTGACGATGTAAACCGCTGAAAAATACGATCAGGAAACTGCTCGTGATACATTTGTAGCCCAGCTCTACCGTTACCATTTGCACGACCGTACATGTAATGCATGTGTGCTTTTTCGGCATATGTAAAGTATCCATCGTAGACGTCAGCACAATTGCGAATGACGCTTACCCCTAGTGAGATGCATCATGTTGAACGGTGGCTAGGCATCTACTGACCTCTACTGGCAAGGCAACCAACCGATAACTCCGTTTCTCTTTTCTTTTATTACCCTTGTTTGCACCTCACCGTGTCACTTGCGCCCATACATTATTGCATAATAAATGATTGCTACAATGTCCTGTATCTACCATTAAAGTTTGTACCATGAATTTGGAAACACCCTGTATGTATGTATATATATACACACACAATTTAAAGCATGGTATAATACTCAGGCTTACATTGCAATGGAGATAAAGATAATAATGGCTTTTTTGGTTTATCTTTCCATTTTCATTTCTTCTCAAGCAACAAATTGTACATTGCTATAACAATCCCTGTTCTTTATCGAATATTTTGAAGAATCTGAATCCCTGCATTCAATTAAAAAATTCCCGCCTTCACCACAAACGAAAATCCCGGATGAGAAGAATTTCAGTACCAGGGACACAAATTGTGCATCTCTTAAAACAGTAGCACTAATAATCTCACAAAAAGAATTAAAAATATGGGCAAATCAAAGATGAAAAGAAGAAAATATCAGTCTCCGTAAAGAGCGGGCGAAATGGTTGTGACCAGCTTTTGGCAGCCCATACGGTGGGTGGGCAAACCAGTTAAACAGTTAATGAAAATGAAACTATATTACTCATTTTTGGAAAAAATAGATTTCACTCGAAAGGTCTCATGTGACCTTTAAGCCTCTTCCGAATTAATTTACTTCTCTTGTACGATATTGATAAAACACATATCAAATCTTCAGTCAGGTTTCCAGTAAACAAGCAATTAAATAAATTATATATAATCAAGGAAAGTAGAATTAATTATCTTCTAATACCCAGTAAGAGAAATAAACTGCCAATATAAAAAAAATTATCAATTACTTAATTTACCACATAAATGAATTTTTATAATTATAAAATCAATCCATCAAATGCATCCTTCACAGTAGCGCACACAGGAATTTTTAAAGGGGTCCGGGGTCGAAAATTCACCATTCTTGTACCATGCTTTTTTGATTTTGTCGATTTTCGGGAAAAAAAATTTAGAAAAAAACTAATTATTGAATAAATAATTAGCATTAATTAATAAAATTAATCATTAATAACAAATATTTAAATTTAAAATTTTTTACGTACTATATACTTAGAATTATAATTAATCGGGAAAAATAAAGTTTGGGGGGTCCGGACCCCAAAACTCCCTTGTGTGCGCCACTGATCCTTCATATACCCACCCCCTCCGGTCCAGAAAAAAATTTTTTATTGGATTTTTTCCTCGCATAATGCATTTGTATCTCGTGTAGAAATGTCGTATAAATCACAACATTCATTAAGTTTCCTATCAAGACTTCCCTCCATTTTTTCATGATACGCTTGGTAGAAGCCTGAAGTTCATTTTTTGTGCTACACTTCTAGTTTAAAATTAATGTACTCATTTGAGGACATGAAGCCCATTCGCTGTTTCAATATTTCCAAAATCCATTTGGTTGTTCCTACATGAGAAGAACACCGTGCTTTGATTTAGGAAGTATTTTCCATTCTTTATAGAGAATACACACAAAAAATCATTTTGCTGAATAAGCAACAACTCGAGAAAGGGGGAAGGCGGCAGAAAAGTACTCTTCGGATCCTACCATCCGTAAATCCATTTATTTCAAGGTTTGCTGCCCTTAATAAGACGAAATGAGGGATGCTTCCAAACAGTAGTTCGCTTTCTTTTCTTAGAGAGGTAGGTCATGGTTCATGGGCGTGGTGTCAAAGCACAGAGACAATGTGTCGTTAAGTCCACGGTTGTTTGGACAGCCCTCCATTTGGTAGACCGCCTACATCCTGATGGTGGTGCTGCCATTACCTGGTGGAAAACTATGGGAACTTGCGGCACCTCGTTACCCAACGAAACCACAGGGCGATTAGCCAATGAGGGAGCAATGCGTGAAGGGATTGCATCATCCAGTTTAAAGAGACCGTCATCTTGTTGGAATAGGATTCACGTGAATAGAATCGGATATTTATGTAATGACAAATGTCTTTGGCAACCAGCAATTACCGTTAATGTTCGTTGGCGACATAATTAATTACGGATGTTGCTGCATTCTATTTTTGTTGATCATGTGAGTATTTAAGGTATCCGACTATGTTCGGAGCTGCGATTTTGCAATAGCGAATACATATATTTTTTAATATTTAGTGTCATTTAAATTAGAATACACATAAAAAACTGTTTTAAGAATATTATTACAATAGAAAATATTTAAATGCAATATCTTGGGTAAAAAAGAGAACTCTGAATTACCTATTTTCAAAACATTTTCCTTTTATGAAAAATGCTTTAATAATAACAGTCTTTTGCTTATATATACCTAAGACTTCTCTATAGAGCCCGAACTAAGATTTTTGCTAAATTCACATTGCTTTCAGAGTTACTTCCAACTGAAATACTGTGTTCTGTACTTATTTTTTTGTTAAAATTTCTCCACTCTGAAATTTCTCTTATTAAAATATGACAAAATCCACTTCTAAGTTATATATTTCAAAAAATAAAGTTCAAACTCTGTACAGAGGTCTGAGCTATATATAAGCAAAATATTATAATTATTGAAGCATTTTCCATAAAAGAAAAATGTTTACAAAATAGGTAATACTATGTTCATTTTTTGCCAAAATATTGCATTTAAGTATTTTTTTAACCCTCTAAGTGGTCTGCACTTAAAGTCTTGCCATTCTGGAGATGCTTCAAAAATGCACCGCACATATTTTTTTGCTTTCAGGTGGGGTTCTCAAAAGCGGTTGAGCCGTATTTCTAAGAATGCGGCTCGGCAGCTTTTGGGAATCTTGCTTGAAGGCAGAAAAAGCATCTCTGGAATGGCGGAATTTTACGTGCAGATCGCTTGAAGGGTTAATGTAATAATATTCTTAAAACAATTTTATACTTGTATTCCAATCTAAGTGACACTGAATATTGAAAAAAAGTATTCATTTGTACGCATTTGCAAAATCACGATTTCGAACGTAGTCGGATACCTTAAAAGAAGATAATTCAATTTTAAACTGAAATGATTGATCTAATGCCATGTTATCGGGATTATTCATGTTAGAGAATGAACTGTTTGGATAGTAATTATAAAAGTAAGGTTAATTCTTAAAAGAATAAATGTGTGCTTTAAAGTAAAATTAATCTGATTCATTTATGTTTAGTAGAATCTAAAAGGAATATATTAACTGGTGAATTAATTAAGAAAACGTTCTTTGGTGATATCAATCAATGCATAGGACTTAGAATCATTTTGGGAACTGGTTTACTGATAAATAGTAACACATATTAATAATGATATAATGAATTAAAATATTTTGAGATCGAATTTCTTTCAGTAAAATATCAATTTATGTTACTTCTGTCTTACGTTATGGGTAATAGTGTATGGGTTAGTTACGTATGTGGGTAACAGTGTATATAATAAAATTTCGACAAATGCTCAAAAATTCATTAGCTTTTGGTATTTTTTTGCAAATGTCAATATATATGTTACCGTTAAATTGTATAATTCAGTTATTTCATAGAATAACTAGGTATTTCATGAAATAACTAGACAAGTCAGTTAAAGTATATAATAGATGAAAAATTTCATACTTTACCGAGTTACTCCATAAAATAACAAGGTATTCTGTAAAATAACTAAGGATAGACCGTTAAAGTGTAAAATAAAAAAATTCAAAAAATACATTTTATCCCTTTTGCGGATGAATAATTGGTAAATAACAGGGGAAAGCACATGATATAATTTATTATTGCTTATATTGATAACATTAATTAAACAGAAAGGGGAACAAAGAATATGTCGCAAAAATAGATTATAGTTAAGGTATCCGACTACGTTCGGAACCATGATTTTAAAAAAGCCCATAAATGGTTAGTTTTCATGATATTTAGTGTCGCTTAGATTAGAATACATGTATAAAATTGTTTTAAGAACATTTTGACAAAAAAATATTATTTAAATACAATATTTCGGCAAAAAATTAACTTAGAATAATTTTTTTCCAAATGTTCTTCTTTTGTGAAAAATGCTTCTATTATAATAATATTTGACCTGTATATAGCTCAGACCTCTGTACAGAGGCTCAACTAGAATTTTTGAAATATATGACTTAGAAGTGTGTTTATCCATATTTTACGACAACAGAGGGGAGCAATTTTATGAAAAAAACGCCAATAATTATTTAAATTGGTGGTAACTCTGAAAATAATTAGAGCTTTTCAAAAATTCTAGTTGAGCCTCTGTAGAGAGGTCTGAGCTATATACAGGCAAAATATTATTATAATAGAAGCATTTTTCACAAAAAGAGAACATTTGGAAAAAAATTATTCTAAGTTAATTTTTTGCCAAAATATTGTATTTAAATAATATTTTTTGTCAAAATGTCCTTAAAACAATTTTATACATGTATTCTAATCTAAGTGACTCTAAATATCATGACAATTATCCATTTAAGCGCTTTTTTAAAATCACGGTTCCGAACGTAGTCGGATACCTTAAATATTATCAACAGAAATACATGCTGAGAAGAAAAACTGTTGCTTTATAAAAACATGGTGTAAACTTTTTAATACAAAAATGTAAGAGAATATTAACTAAAATTTTATGAGATACCTTTATTTTACTTTTCATTATTTATTAAAGCAAGGATTGCGCTGTAATGACACTTTGGATTGCACTGCTTATTATTTTTGGAATTAAGCACGCCTTTCACTATTAGATTTTTTTTTTACTCGAGAACTTTTAAAATCCTTGTCCAGTACCTCAACTTTGAACTGTTGCAACAGATCGTAGCATTTTTCCATATTTGTATCCTCTTCAATGGAAATTAATTTTTGCCGACATATACTGAATATCTAGAGTACAACTGTTCTATTCGACCATCTCTAGTTCCTAATAGGAAAAATCCTTCCCAAAGCAGCTAGAATCGGTTCAAAGAGCTTTCGAGTGCCATATTTCATACTTTAATGATCAAGTAATTGTTATTCTATAGAATACCTAGTTAAATAGTAGAATTCAATTATTTTATATACTTTAACTGACTTGTCTAGTTATTTCATCAAATACCTAGTTATTCTATGAAATAACGAATTTCACACTTTAACGGTAACATATATAATGATATTATAAAAAACTCTAAAAATGAATAACAAAATAGTTTTGATTACAATGTGGAAATTATTAAATGTTTCTTAAAATTTAATCTGAAAGTAATGAAAAACATTTATATTTCTGATTTGATTATACTTTTTCATTTTGCTCCTAGAAATATAAAATAATGCAAAATCCAGATTAAAACCCAATTATTCAACATCGCGAAACATTGATGTTTTCTTTTTAGTTGATTGCATCTCATTTTTAACTCTAGGGTAAATATGGGAGGATTATATGAATAATAGTACCAACTTAAATTTAGAAGTCATAAGCAAAAGAAAAAATTTCTTGAAAGAATGTTTTACATTTCGCAAATCTTGTAAACTAAGTTTCTTAAAATACTTTATAAGAATGATTTTTAAATAAACTTGACAATTTTTAAGGTTTAATTCAAAATATTGAAAAAATGCAAAAATATAATTACACATAAAAAAAGACATAAAATATTATCACAGCTAAAAAAGTTAGGGGAAGTATAAACAAACGATATAATCAGTGAAACCCTTGCATAAATCAGTATAATGGTAAACAACAATTGAAATTATAAAAGTTAAAATGTCGAGGAAATTACAACGTACTAAATTTTATGCGTTTAATCTAACAATTCGCGGTTTCTTTGAACATAAAAAGTGCCGATTTAAGCTCATTTCGGGCTCTGGGCGCAGAAGATCTACAGGCCCCCTTGGCACTGGGGGATCGAAATTTATAACCAGAAAATCTGGTTAAGTCCAGCTTATCCGGGCCCCTGAGTGCCTATCTCATGCACCCAATGGATAAACTGGCACTGATTATAAACTATATATGCACATATATTTTAACAACTCTTTGACCCATGACAGTCTTACTAATTTAATCAAATCTGTATCATGTATTTCACTACTATCTATGCGAGAAATTCACATGCATTAGAATATAAAATGAAAGAAAGTTTGAAGAAAGGGCCTTAAAAAGTTATCTATCTCTGTTTAAGAATCTGGAGCACAAGTACAATAATTTAATTTTAAGTTTATTCAAATATAAAGAATTTTATGAATTTCTATTAAACTCGAAAATGTTTAAGTAAAATAATGTTAAACATAAAATCAATACATTTGAGAAACAGAGAGAGAGAGAGAGTTCTTTTTTATTATAAACACTAATTAACTCATATACTAAAATCTGTATGTCAAATACGTACCATTAAATTTTTGTTACGAAAATAAATTAGAGACGTAATTTTTAGATGAAGAGACAAAATTTTCTGTCATATATTGTTATCTCGTTGGGTGATACAAAACATTTAAGTAAAGAGATTAGTTGCGTTAACAAACTAAACGGTTTAATGTAGTTAAACTGCTTAAAAAGTGTAATCTACATAAAAATAGTTAAATAAAAAAAATTCCCCTTTTTCCGCAACACCACAATGTAGTTTTAATTAGTAATAATTCTGGTTAAACTAATATAAGTAAATAAATATTATTTGTTTTCCTGTTTAAAACTTTTCATCTTCTTAACTTTCAGTGTTACTTCTTATGTATCTTCAGAAATCTCAGACAATTTTAAGACAAAAAGAATTAATAATTCAGTCTTGGGGAAAAAGAACCGAAAGCTGTTTTCATGATATAAAACAATACTTAAATTAGAATCAAACTTATTTCGATTCCAAAAATAGTTTTAGGCATTACCATATTTTTCAACTGAACTTGTAAAATACATCGCATAAGAGTTTTTGAAAAATTATGTTGTATAATCGTAAAGCAACAGAAAGAATTTTCAGAAAATAGGATATTATTTTCAGTAGCTTCAAGTTATTTAGCATCTATGAAAGAATAATTATTCTGTGGAGTAAACAATTTAATATATTTTATATATTCAAATCCTTGTACATTTAGTTGTTGATTTATGATGAGTTAATTAAGTATAATCAATTTCAAAATTTAAATTAAAAAAATAAGATAATTAAAAATGCATGTCAAGAACTTAATAGCTTCATAGATTATTTGAGAAAAGAAAAGAATGAGTTGGATATGTATATGTACGACTGCTTAACCAAATGTGTTGATATAGAACAGTGGCGCACACAAGGGGAGGGTCCTGGGGATCCGGACCCCCCAAGGCCCCTCGACTTCTTCCCCCATTGATTATAATTCTAAGTATATAGTACGTAAAATTTAATTAAATATCTGTTATTAATGATTAATCTTATTAATTAATGTTAATTATTTATTCTATAATTAGTTTTTACTGTGTTTTGTTCCCGAAAATGGACAAAATCAAAAGGAGCATGATACAAGAATAGTAAACTTCCGACCCCGCCCCCTTGAAAAATTCCTGTCTGCACTACTGATATAGAATAATAATAGTGAAAATATTCTTTCACGAATATTGATATTGTTTAGAAAGGTTCACAAACATGTTTCAATATACAAAAAAATTACAAATAATATAAGTAAATGTACGTGCCATTTGAGATATTGGAGTCGTGGTTTTAAATGAATTTGAATTTTGTCTGATGCATTATCTTAATTCTGACTAATCTATCGAAATAATTAACAATTGTATAAAAAACGATGGTTATATATAATTATAAATGTATAGGTGCTTATTCATTTTAGCGACCTGACCTTAAAATTCCAAGATCGAGACAAGTTAACAATTCCATTTGCTGTACAACAATGAAAAATTTTCCTGTTTATGAAGTATAAAAAAGGATCTTAATAGGTAATAAAATTTAAATTATCTTGTAAATGTTTTTTGCTTCAATTAGCATACAAAACCCAGAAAAATTATTACTTTTTTTCCACAGTACAAACTATTTCGACTCTCAGTTTCTTAGATCGAATGTCATTCAAGAACAACGGTATTTTTCCTCACCGCATTCTCCTCGACTAAATCGTTTGGAGGAAAATAATGGCAGCTGTCCGAGATCTTTAGCACACCCTTGGGCGCCAAACGAACAGAAGACCCTACAATTGCAGTCTCAGACGATCATCATTACCGAGGTTGTTCCACGTCCGTGTTAAGCTGGTAGTCGAAAAAGGAAGTAAAAAAAGGAAAAAGAAACCTGCCCTATTTGAAGATAGAGAGGGTCTACTTAATATCTGCTCCTCGAAGAACTTTAACACAACCTATCATTTGGGGGTGGGGATGATATTTCCTAGTGAAAGAAAACGGGAACGTATATATACTTTTGACTGAAAAGGTCTGTGGAAATGGTCTTTTATACGAATGTAGTTTCTTTCATTTTATTATTGTGAATTGGAGGATACTTGAGCACTTCCGATTTATATAATGCTTTTAGAAGAATTTGAATTAGAGGTTTTAAGTGAAAGGTGAAGAATTTCTCACACTTTTGCTGTATTGTAAGTGATAAATTTCTTGTTGGCAGTTTTTCCCACGTACGTTTATTCATAAATATTAGGTTAAAGCATAAGCAAAGTGAAAGGAATATCTATCATACTTGCAAATTATTATGTTTTGGCGAAAATGTGTCGTTTTTGTTTTTTGTCTAGCTGGTTATTTAGTATATTAAACCGGAAATCTAAATAGGGAAAAAGAAAAGTCCGCATTAAATCCTCAGCAATGTTCCTTGTTTAGATACTTATTTTACTATAGCATAGAAATAATCTCGTTATAGTTATTATAATTCACCGAATATACAGCTTCTTCTAAGTTGTGGAGAAGATTCTAAGGAAATCTGGTCAGAAAAGAAAATACATCATTTCTTCAAAGTATATACTTGGAAAAATTTATTCGAAGCACATAGCATGAATTTGCCCGTGCAGTAATTCTATGTAAAATTCTTATTCAGATTTTTTTTTTAATCAAGCGTGAAAATTGGAGACTTTTTTTCATACCTTAAAAAAAATTAAATAAAGTTTTTCAGCATCAAATATTCTTAAGAACTTCAATGCTGTGCAAAGTATGTTTTTTTAACTTTGTATATATATACTCTGAAACAATACGTGAAACTTAAAAATAAATCATTAAGCTATATCTTTATTTCTCGGTGGATATATGCGTATGCGTGCGTGTGTGAATTACCACGATAACCATTGCTCTTGAAGTATTATAAATGTAAGAAAAGTACATAAACCTGTAAATTCCTTTTTTTTTGTATGAAGCATTCATATTTCTGGTTTTTTCCCCTCTATTGTAATTCAAATTTTCTTTTTCTCCTTTTTTCATCTTTGCAGAAATGTAAACATTTATTTCTGTTTTTGATAACTTCATCATAATTTAGTGGCAATAAGCTGAAAAAATGCCATGATTCTGAAGAATTCACCGAAAAAATTGCATTCTTTCCTCATTAGTTACGTAAGCACAATATATATCAATATGTTCCTAATTCATTTCTATATAAAAAAGAAAAAGAAAAGAGAGAAAGAAAGAAATGCATGTAAAGGCTTTGGGAGGAACAAATTTAACTACATGTAAGATTACTGTATTGGCGATCTTTGGCAAAATATTTTCACCAAATCTACTGCCTTGCACAAAAATTTTCATTGGAAAAATCATTTAACCCAAAATTATGACAAGAAGAAAGCCAAATTAAGAAGAAACAACTCTCGACTGAAATAAAGCAGTTTCACAACTATCGAAGAATTCTTAATAATTTGATTTTATTTCGATTATTTTTTATTCTTGATTATATATAGATTACTATGAATCAATCGATTGATGAAACGTTGCTTCATTTTTGTTTGAGTTTTACTTTAATCCGAAACGAATTATAAGAGAAACTATAAGAGAGGTATTACTGTAATAACATAGTTTTGAAAATTTAGTTTAGTGGCTTCGTACAATTTAAAGGTAGCTAAAATAACATCTTTAATTGAACAAATTTTTTATGTGTATTAGTCGGAGTGATTTCGTGAAAAGGGACGGATATGGGTAACAGGAAGTGACGTAAATGGGAACTTGGCGAGATCTTGGTGACAGAGTCAAGTTGGCATCATATTTGGCAATATTGGTGACCATGTTGGCGAGTTCAGAACCCTCTGGGTTCTTCGAGAAATTAGTGTATTTCTCTACTAATTTAACGCTCTGTGACGCGTGCGGATTTTTCTGGAAGTTTCCCCCGGGACTATAAATAGAGCGGTGCTAGTCGCAACGAGTCAATCTTGATTTAACCCGCGACTAGTGAGCATTGTTTTGACTACCGATTAGCTCGGCTGTGCTTGTGAATAATCTTTTACATGCGTGTATTTTAAACACTGATAGTTGTGTTTGATTGCTGCTGAAGGTGAAGACCTTCAGAGATTTACTCTGTGAATATTACTGCGAAATCCTGTATTTAAAGAATTGGATTTCCGATAATAGATTCGCATCGCTTTTAAAGAGCTATTATTTTTCTTTGTGACTGTTTTGCATAAAATCCTCGAACCCTAATCAACGTAACAGTTTGGTTCCAGGGGGAGGGGGAATTGTTTTAGTATTTTTCCCAGAGTCATTGGGGTCCATATAGTATTAATAACCAGAAGAATTTTATATTTAAAGATAAAAATAATTTTGGACTTAAAGGGATATACCGAAGATGGTTCTGCTCTTTTAAAGAAAACTATCACTCGCTTCCCATGATTTTGAGGGTGATTTTAATTTCAATTTGACAAAATCTGAGCCTCTCATAGCTTTTTTGAAGGATGAATTCAAGCTCGAAATGAACACAAATCAAAATGTTTCGACAGCTAACAGTGGTAAAGTTATTGACGCTGTTTTTCAACGGTTTTTAAATACTTTGAAATCCAAGTATGTGTGTCATATTTTAGTTATCATAAGTCTATTGTCTCCTCTCTTCCCCAAATTGAACAAGAATAATTATTTTTGATAAAATATTGCATTACTCCTTTTGTTAATTAAATACAATTTTCATTAAAGATATAATTATTCGATAGAAAATTATTTCCAATCTTACTGGATTCATTTTTTTCAGGATTTAACTTACTATTGCGTATTTACCACTATACGATAACATGTCAGATGTTACACATCATATGCGACTACTTGAAGGCTTGTTTCTTTTTTATTATTATTATTAATTGAACAAATGTCGAAGAAAAATTTTGGATTTAATTTAGGTGCTTCTAAATTCTCTCTCTATATATAGTTTGTCTGCAATATGTATTATGTAAATATGTTTATTATGGAATTCCTTTGACAAAAAAAAACCCGACACACAATTGCACATTAACCAAGAAGCATGTAAGTTATGGGGAACAAAAGCAAAAATATTGTATTCAAAGATAAAACAAATTTATTTTGATTAAATCTGGTATTAGTATGACTTTAACTCACTCGTGAAGAAGTTTCTTCGTGGTTTGCGGAGGGTTTGAATTGATTAGTTGATTGGAGAGATGGGGAGGTATTCAAAACCCCGATTATTAGGATATGATCCATAGCTTTTTGATGTCTCTTTTGAAGATATTTTATACGAAAAGAAAAGAGTACTTCCTAATTATACACACATATAAAATAATTGGGAGATTATTCGGCATTGGGGAACAAAATAACTGTCTCCAAATTTTCCGCATTTAGTGCCAACTCAGATTTCATAAAATGCCTCTGGAGAATAATGTTTCAGATACAAAAATGTTCTATAATTTTTTAATGCGCCGGAATAAAAACAGCCAATACAGTATAATTTATTTGCTTTGAGACCGCCCATAAAACGTCAGATAGAATCGTCAAAATCACCCAAAGATGAATTAAAAGTGGAATGTGGACTGATTCTTAATTTTAAAACCCGTATAGTGCTGAAGGATGTTTTTATTACATGTTTGATGATTTTTTTTTATTTCTTGTAAAGTCCATAAATATCACAAATTATTACAGCATTAAAATTTTTAAAATTATTGCCTACAAACATAAACCTTTTTTTTAATTTATACGCCTTTAAATTTATTTCCGATTTTCTATTGAGGTAAATAAATGAAACATAAATAATTTATGTAGCATTCCATAAAAGTTTCCACGTTTGTTACTCCAAGAAAAATATGGTCGCCTATTTTTAAATTAAGGACATAATGAAAGTTATTTGTGTTACGCAAAATGGAATACCATCTGTCGTTTTTTGTCTTGCAGATGCTTCTGAACACGAGTATGTTAGTAAAATTCTAAAATAATAATAATAAAAAATTGTGACATTGGAATTAAACCTAGCAATACAAAACATATACAAAAAATCTCAACGTAGAGGTCAAAGAAAAGTACCAACAGAGGCGCTAAGCATTTCAAATATATTCCAAACAAGAATCCTCTTCAAAGCCCACTGGGTAGTTGAGCTAGTACACATTAAATCTGTAAGGATTCAAAGTGATCACGTTGACTTAATATAGAAACTAGGAGGATGGGGAACTCCCACAGACGCTTTTTCACTTGACCATGGTTAAAAATTACTAGTCTTTGACAGTAACCCTTTTGTGTTGCTTCTAAGAGTGAGTCATATTAATAAAAAACAAGTAATATATAAAAAAGTCAATTCCTACTTAGATCAATAAAGAAAAATTTTCTTTTTTAGCTACTTTTTATTAAATAGTTACAATTATTATAAATCTGTATATACGTATGACAGAATCACAACATTAAGTGGTCATTAATTTTTATTGATTATCTTTAAAGTATCGTATTGTCATCCAAAACAATCGTGTATATAAAATTTCAGTTCAACTGAATGCTTTAAAACGTGAGAAAAATAAACCTTTTCAAGTTTTGACACAAGTCGCCAAAATGGTCGCTATGTCGTCAACGTGGCTGTATTTGTAAATCTTTAAGTAATTCGTTTTAATCAATTAATTTTTATTAATTATAATTAAATTATTGTATTGTCATCCAAAATAATCATGTATATAAAATTTCACAGCTCAATTGAGCTCTTTAAAATGTACTTTATTCACGATTGAAAATCCCACCAAGATAAATAAATAAACAAATAAATAAATAAATAAATATATAGAGAGTGTGAGTTAATAGTAGGAATTGAAAAACAGTCAACAGAATTCATTGTAATATATGATTCAGAGAAACTATTAATATAGCAAAAGATACACAAAGCTGTAAACCTTATGTCACTAGAAGGTAGCAAACCATGCAAGTATTTAACAAGATACTGGTTTTGAAAAATAAAACTATGTATAGAATAGATTTTTCAGATTATTTATTACACATTCATGGTTTTCATTTATTTAAATAATTTAGAAATTTATGAATTTAATTATAAAAATTGCTCACACCATGTAAACCTAATAGGCATTTCGACCACTAGGCGTTTAGACCAGTGATTCCCAAAGAGGTCTATATCACTCCCAGGGGTCTATAACAACCTGTAAGGGGTCCACGTAAGCGAAAAATAATTGGAGGGTCCGTGAGATGTAAATGGGGGTCTATGATAGTGTTTCTCATTAAACTAGATCGTGACTTAAATTTTAAAAGAAAATTTAATCAAGTGGAAACCACATTTTACTTATTTAACATATTTACTTACTAAATTAAATGAGATGAATTTCCAGTTATAAGGTGACAGCATAAGTTTTATTGAAACAAGGAACATTTCAGCATTTCCTTTCAGAATTAAGCTAATATAGTATAATATTGAAGGTTGCGAATTTCTTCAATTTGTCACAGACAATCTGTCAGAACGTTATAATCTACATTCAGCATTTAAATGACCTTTATTCAGATTTTAAAACTAGGTTTGAGAATCCTTTGACTATGGCAATACCACAGTGGAGACAATCAGAATTTCACATATTACAGTAGGAGCTGATCGGGATAGGCACTAATCAAGATCTTAAAGTAAAGTTTAAAAGCCATTTGGGCTTTAAAAGATATACCTGTTACATGTCCCAAATTATGGAATATCTAAAAGAAATTTTTAATTGCTTTTCCAAGTGAGGAGTTTCAGTGAGATTACAAATTTCAAAAAAGGTCACTATTAACAGAGGAGATTTAGGGTTAAACCTGACAGGACTAATACCGAATGTTGGAAGTTTGTTTTGGCAGTACCATATTTATTCCTCCCATTAAAAGCATTTGTTTGTTGTTCAGATTTGTCATGTATTAATTAAATTTTAATCTAATTAATTAGCATGTACTTCCTAAGTTTTAAACACTGTACTTCCCTACGATTAGAAATCTAATTCTTTTAGCAGTAAATAGCTTTATACTAGCAGTCAAAAAGACATTTAAGTTGATAAATTTGTAAACGTTCTATGTTAGATAAGCAGGGTCTACCCCAAACCAAAAACATGGCAAGGGGTCTATGAGACAAAAATGTTTGGGAACCTCTGGTTTAGACCATAGTGTAGGGCAGTGGTCAGCAAACTTTTGGAGAGAAGAGCCAAGTTGTTAGGCAAACATGATCGCTAAAGTATTAAAGAGCCATTTACTAAATGAGCCATTTATACAAAGAGCCACTTACGCATGAGCTGGAGGGGAAAAGGAGCCGTCAATATCAGTCACGATAAAGACTGTTGCACTTCAACTAACATTTTCTTTTATAATATTTAATAAAACTTTACACAAAGTAATATTTTCCATTCCTTCCAAAACTAAGAACTAACGAAGATATTTTTATTTCTATGGGGCTACAATGCAAGAACAAAATATCATAATGTTGAAGTTAAGATTCCAATCGTAGTGAAAAATGTTATTACAAATAATACGGAATTGCTTGCAGATGGCAGAATTTTTTCCTACTTACTTGAGAGTTATTGTTATATTTTGGACACTTCACACAATATCTTTATAAATTATAACCTATGTGTTATTCTAATGTAATGTTATTCTAATTAAAATCCATTAAGTAGTTTTTGCGTGAAAGAATAACAAGCATCCATACAAACTTTTGCATTTATAATATTAGTAAGGATAGTGCTATGATGCATTTTCATCAAATTTTCAAGTGTCGTCAGAAGCAAATGTCTCTAAAGAGCTCTCTAAAAAAGCTAGGCATGTATAGTATAGATCAGAGTTTCCCAAATTTTTTTGTCTCATAGACAAAAAAAATTAATATTAACTTAATATTAAATTTTTAATATTAATTTTCTGCAAATTCATCAACTTAAATGTGTTTTTGATAGCTGATACAGAGCTACTTACTTTCAAAGATTTAAATTTTTAACTGCAGGGTGAGAAACTTAAGATATCCGACTACGTTCGGAACCGTGATTTTAAAAAAAGTGCATAAATGGATCATTTTCATGATATTTAGTGTTACTTAGATTGGAATACATGTATAAAATTGTTTTAAGGACATTTTGACAAAAAAAATTATTTTAATACAATATTTTGGCAAAAAATTAACTTAAAATAACCTTTTTTCAAAATGTTCTCCTTTTATAAAAAATGCAACTAAAATAATAATATTTTGCTTATATAAAGTAAAGACTTCTCCAGAGAGTATGGACTATTTTTTTTGAAAAATTCACATTATTTTCAGAGTTACAACCAATTAAAATAATTATTGGTGTTTTTTTCTTAAAATTGCTCCCCTCTGTTGTCGTAAAACATGGATAAATCTACTTCTAAGTCATATATTTCAAAAATTCTAGTTGAGTGTCTGTACAGAGGTCTGAGCTATATACAGGCGAAATATTATTATAATAGAGGTATTTTTCACAAAAGGAGAATATTTTGAAAATGGGTCATTCTATGTTCCTTTTTTGACAAAATAGTGTACTTTTAAATAATTTTTTATTGTAATACTATTCTTAAAACAATTTTATATACATTATCTAATCTAAGTGACACTAAATATCATAAATATTATCCATTTATGTGCTCTTGCAAAACCACGGTTCCTAACGTAGTCGGATACCTTAAGAAAACGAGCACTTCTGAATTTTAAACATTTATTAATTAAATTAAAATTCAGTACCTGTTACAGAAAATAACTGAGCAACAAACAAATGGTATTGATGGGAGGGATTAATCTGATGCTTTTTAACAAATTTTCAAACTTTGGTATCAATTTTGTTAGGCTGAATCCTAAATCTTTATTAGTAGCGTCCAGCCTATTTTTTTTTTTTTCCTATTATGAAGGTTAGTAACTACGCTGAAATTCATTTTCACTTGGAAAATAAATTAAAAACTTTTTCGTGATATTCCATAGTTCGAGATAGATAGATGTGTTTATATTATAATAAAATATTACCTAAGTAAATAAGAAACACTCCTGTGTATGCGGAATATTTATTCCATTCATTTAAAGTTAAAAATAAAGCTACGAACTGGTTAAATAAGAGTAACGAGATCATAGACCCCAATTTACACTTCAAGGACCCTCAATTTCTTTTCCTGTTGATATAGATCCTTTGGGGTCTATATAGACCACTTTAAGTATTAATGGTATAGATAATAAAAAATTAATTATATCCATTTTATATTATTTTTAATCCTGGTTTTCTGTAAAATCGAGTTCACATTTTCGATCGTTTCATTCCACGGTACAAAATAATCATTAACTATATTCACAATTTTTTTAATATTTTTATGCATGGAACACATAATTGCATTTTACATCTATTTTTGTGGATAAAAACTGTTTCGCATTACGAGTAAGCTTCTGGAACAAATTGTGCTCGTTTAAAGAAGTTTCACTGTATGCGTGCATGAGTGTGTGAAAATACCTCGAATTTTTTAAAACGATTGCGTATATGTTTAAAAAAGAATTTTTTATGTGTGCCCTTTGTGTTTGTGACCGGCGAGAAATGGGTTTTAAAATAGCAACAAGAAGTTTCCTTATCAATCCATTCAACAACTGCAACAATTAAATTACCGTAAAATCCGTTGTATAACGCGCACCTATAATTTCAAGCCGTAATTTTTATAATTTTTAGGCATATTCGCCATATAACTCCCGCCCCCTCCCCCTTTTTTTTGCGAAGAAACCTGAAATATACATGAACAATGTTCTTATGTGTTGAAGCCATTTATTCGAGGTATTATTGCAAGTTTTAGAAAAAATAGTATATTTCTCTCTTACCTCAACCCTTTAAATTCATTGAGAATGTCAATTCTTTTAAATAAACAAGTATTTTGATATATGTAGAAGTCTAACACATTTTGTATGCTCATCTTTTTATTTTTTAAATCTATCGTTTGTATACCCGGCATAAAACGTGCACCCGTAAATTTCGATATTATTTCTTGTGTTAAAAGTACGCGTAATACGCCGGAATTTCACGGTAATTCATTCCATCTCAAAATGTCACATTGCAAAGGGATAACTCGATATGAATATCTTTCATTCATATTTTAAAAATTATAGTTAATTACTTCTCTAAACATTCGAATAATCCCCTTAACCTCAATCTTTAGGTGCATGATATCTGAAACCAATATTCCAATCAAATTCTGAATGAAATATGTCTATCTTAAATGCTATAGTTCATTGAAGCCAATGATTCTTTGTCTCGTATAAAATGCATTCCATTCCATATCCGTCTGAATTGGTGAAATAGTGTGCACAGAGTACAAATCACGTTCTTCATAAAGTGAAAATCAATATCCCATTGATTCTGCTTTTTGCTTCATCTTCTCTTTGCTTTCGGCTGTAAGCAATGGAAAAGTACCATCGCCTTCACCAAAATTGATTGGTGATTCCACGTTCTAACCCTCCTCTCTATCATAAATCGCGGTCTTCGAGGCGCAATTATTATTGAAGGGGTCCCTTGTCCCCTAGGTACCCTAAACGCCCCTTTTCCTATTTAACTGGGGAAATCCTTTCTTGGGTAGAGATGAGTTGTTGGGCGACTTCTTCCATTCGGTGTCATTGAATTTTATGACTGTGGAAAGCTCAATTCATTTTGTTTCAGGAAAACCGCGAGATTGAATTTTGATTAAAATGGTTCTGCGAATTGCGTCATGCTGCGATTCAATGGGCTGAGAAGTATTAGATGGATTAAATTACGAGTGTATTCGATGACATCGAAGTTTTACAGCTTATATCTAGTAATGTAAAGTAAGGGGTTTGTTGAATTACTGTTTAATTAATTGTTTGTTGGACAACGTTTTCCTTTATGTTGTCTTGTTCATTTTTCATTTACACTACTGACTGACTTTGTTATTTTATTTGCAATTCTTATTAAAAGAAATTTTTTTAAGTTTTAAGGGTTGCTTTCATTTTTACATCAGTGCCAGTAATATATTTTAAATGCAAAGTTCAGCTAAAATTAAAATACATACAATTTTTAAAAATTTTTTGGAGTTATATGTTTTTACCATTTTATTCGCTCTATATTTAAACTGTAGTTAACTTATTTAGAATACACCCTTGCAAAAGTAAAATTTGCAAAATTTTCATTATATCAAATAATTCTAGTTTTATAATCAAATAATTTTTCAAGTAACTATTTGAAAAAAAAATTCCTTTTTTTTTGTAATCGGTATTCTTAGAACTAGAAATATATGAACCTTAAAAATATCTGTAATTTAATTTCTATTATTTAGTTAGAAATCTATTGAAATTTGTACAGATAATTTTTAATTGAACTGAAAAAAATATACAGTAATTATAGAACATGAACGCAAATATTTGGAAAATTAATTTCTCTCTCTCTCTATCTCATACAATAACCATCCAATTCTAATAACTATATCCTATTACAATTGATGGGACATCCTCTTTACAAAAACTCCAAATACCTAAAATAAACAGTTAGCAAATTCACATACATCAGAATAATAGGAATGTGTATCGCAATGTTTGCTCTTATTTATCCATTTCTTTAACAATCATTTTATTCTCTTTTTTACCATACTAATTTTTTCCGTGAGCTTATGTTTATTTTCACATGTTCGTACCCTTTATTAATGTATTTATTCATTCAAGAAATACAGCATACATTTGCAAAAATTTCTTTAAAATCTAAGCATTGAAAAGGTTTTATTAACGTTATTTTTATATCAATAATGTGAGATTTCAAACAACAATAACTTTGAAATAATGATCAGAATTATAAGTAATTTACTTATAATTCTTGTTATTTTTTACACATTTCTGATGAACATGAGTCAGAGAAAGAGAGTTATTAACGTAGCACTTTAACCCTTTATCTACCGCATTATGATTTACTGCAGTTTTTTTCATGCAATATTTTTTTAAGCACTCCATTGAAAATTAAGATATGTACATAAACAAAATACTCAACTTTAAGAAATTTAATCCGTTAGAGGTAATTAATTAATTAAAGATATTCAACAGTAAAATTAGTTATAGACACTGTTCACTTAAAACAAATTGTCAAATCTTTTCTAAAGTTCTTCATTAACATACAAAAAAATAATAATAAGATACTTACCTTTTGACATTAACTATTTTTTCGAAACAAAAAGGACAATCTTCGCAATCCGCTGAAAACGCCGTCAGCTGAAAATGCAATTTCTGCTATAAAACTATTCGCCTTCTCCACCTAAATACTCATCATAGAACCCGTGCTGCTATATATTTTGGAAGAGTAGATTTAAAAGAATATTCTCGCTAAATATTGTCAGAGTATTCGTATAAAAATGGTTTTTCTGTGTAATTTTAAAGTGAGTTGTACTTATAAGTACCTTCGGTAGATAAAGGGTTAAAACAACATGAAGGCTACTGACGACATACATAATTTTAACCATGATCAAGTGACGAGGATGAAACCTGAACTGGCCCTCTCCAGACTACCACACCAACGGGAGGGCTTTGAGCCTCGACAAATGTAACGTGCCACAGCCTCTCTGAGCAACGGGTTTTTACAAGGCACTTTGACTCGAACTCATGTTACGCCGTCCAGGAATTCATAACCATAACAACCAGGCTACCGCGTCCATGAAGAACGAAAGTTGATTCAAATGGCTCTTATCACATTGGTGGTACTTAATGGTACTACTTAAGCACAAAAGTTAGTATTACTGGAAAATAATAAAAGGAAATATTTTATTTAAAAGATTCAGGCTTATAAGAATAGTCTAAAAATTCTCGTTTGCTAACTCTCTAAAAATATCCCTTTGTTTTCTGGGTTTTTCCTGCTAAAAAATTGCATATTGGCAAACAAGCCTTTGCTAACAAGGCAAGTCCCCAAATGGGTTAATTTTTATTCAATTCTCGTCGGATGCTAAATATTGCCGTTGATACTTATTAAGCCAAATTGGTAATTAAGAATATTTTACATGCCGTATAATCATGTGACATACGTGCTCACGATTTTCGAATCCAGAAAATCTATTGACTCCAGCGGAGATCGAACCCGCAACTTTGGGCTTACGAAGTAGGTTCGCTACCTCTCTAAGCCAACCTTTGTTTGCTGTTCCTGTAGTCTTTTTTAAACTTTCTCTCTACATATATATGTGGATGTGTGAATGTGTGTACGCGTGTATGACTGTGAGTGTGTAAAGCTTTCAATTTTTTTCTCTCTCTTCTTTCCTTCCTTCCTTTCTTTTCTTCTTCTTTCTTTCTTTCTTTTTTTGCTAATAAATATGTGTCGATAATTACTCCAGAAATAGCTATATTTAATTTAAATTTAGCAAAATTACGTTTCAAGATCTTCAATATCAAAAAATCATTCGAATATATACAAAGAATTCTACTAGTCAACTGTATAGACCCTAAAAATGATATTTTTAAACTTTAAATACATATTTGTTTGGACTCGGACCAATATATAATACCTACCTATATATGTAAAAAGTTTTCTAGTAATAGTTTTATTCGTAATCCAGTTTCTTTTAAATTTTGTTTTCCAAAACTTACTTCCAGGCATTTTCATAATTTAATATGCAAAAACTTCCAAACCTAATTTATTACGGTAATTAGAGAAATTTATCGATATTTAATGGGATGATTTAACATTAACAAGGAAAGCAATTATCAAAATTGTTACCCATTAAAATTCATAAAATCCCCTATTTCTTCCAAAGAGTATAAGCTCCTAAATTTAACAATCTTAAACAGTGCATTTCCTCACTTACAAGCTTATACTTCATAATTTAGAAATGTTAGTTTTTCTTTCATAATCAATGAAGCAAAAACGTCTAAAAATGAAATTAAGAGAATTGAAAAGAGTTACATTTAACTCTTTTGCTTTATTCATTAATCTTCATTATGAAAAAAAAATTAAATTTTAATCATAATTTTTCAACAATTTTAAAATCAAACGAATATACAACGAATTTAAATTCTTCTCTCGTAGCTACACAAATATCACAGATCTACCAAAAACATGATAAAAATTATTAATAATTTATTTTGTTTATAAGAAAAAACCTTTAAAAAGTCCAAAACCTATTTGATCAAGGAAGATTTATCAATGTAAGCAATCATTCAATAAAACCACGTGTGTAATACATGTAATTTTTAGCATCAGTAATGCCCTTAATTTGCGGTGATGAACTTATCTGTTACATTTAGGCAGCTGTCGTTATGAAAATGAATGTAAAATCTAGTGATTAAAGGGAAATTATATTTCAGATATTTGTATTCATTTATGCACAACACGCATTGTGTAATTGCTATTTCCTGTGTCCGCTGATTTTGGAACTAGAATTTCGTTTCCTTGCGCTTTGATTAGATCTCAGCAAAAGATATTATAATCAGGATTTATTTAGAAAGATTATTTCATTCAAATTAACTAGTTGTTTCTGTGTTAGTTTTCGAAACGTGCATTGACCTTCGAATGAATTCCTTCTATTTTGAAAAAAACAACAAAAAACAAGTATATTATGTATATACAGAAAAAAACAAAAAAAAATAAGTATATTATGTATATACAGAAAAAGAAGAAAAAAACTTAAACCAATTCCTGCTTAGGTCAACAATGACAAATTTTATTTTAGTTACTTTTTTAAATATTTGCAACCAATATGTATATACATATGTCTGAATCACAATATTAAGTGGCAAAATAGAAAGCGATTTTCCTTGCAATTTTCCATTTTCCTTTATATATATGGTGTTGGATTATTATTTTTATTATTTGTTATTATTTATTCATTCATTAAATTTTAGTATTCTCATAAAATAGTACAGTAAAAAAGAAATCACATTCTCAGAAATTAGGCCATCTCAGAAATTAAGATTCCAACCCACGACCTTTGGATTAGAAGTCCAACGCGCTATCCATTGCTCTGCAGCAGAGGTTTCCAAACTTTTTTGTCTCATAGACCCCTTGCCATGTTTTTCGATTTTGTGTAGACCCCTACTTACCTAACATTAATTTTTTTTGCAAATTTATCAATTAAAATGTGTTTTGACAGCTGATATAGCACTACTTACTTTTAAAGTTTTATGTTTCTAACTGTTATTAAGCAGAGTGTTTGAAACTTATGAAACACACATGTGAATTAATTAAATTAAAATTTAATTAATATATGAAATAATTGTTACATAAAATAACTGAGCGACAAACAAATGTTTTTAATGGGTGGGATAAATCAGTTGTGTTAATCACAAATTTTCAACATTTGGCTTTAATTTTTCCAAGTTTAACCCTAAATCTCTCCTCGGTTAGTAGTATCCAATCTTTCTTTTTTTCTTTTTCTTTTGGAAATTGGCAAGAGCACTGAAACTCCTCCTCTCTAAAAAAAACCAATTAAAAACACACACTTTTTGGAGATGTTCCATAATCCGGGATAAATAACAGATATATCTTTTTAAAGCCAAAACTGTCAACATTCGTTTCTAAACTTTATTTTAAGATCTTTGTGTCAGGGCAATTAAAATTCATCAGTAATCAGATATATATATATATTTTAATGTGACAACATGAATTCATTACCTACTGTGATATTACCACAGAGAAAGCATTCTCTAACCTAGTTTCAAAACCTGAATAAAGGACATTTAATTGTTGAACATATGGTTCCTGACGTACATGTTCAAAATGTTTACCATGTTAAATAGGTAAATCTGGCTTACACTTGATTAATTTTTTTTAATTAAAGTCACGATCTGGTTTAGGCTATCCTAGATCTCCATTTACACCTCATGGACTCCTAATTATTTTTTCGCTGACGTGGACCCCTGGGACATCATAGACCCCTAGGAGTCTATATAGACCACTTTGGAAATCACTGCTCTACAGGGACACACCGAATAATTTTCCTTTCTATGTATGCTGTTGGACTATTATTTTTTGTTACTTTTTATTCATTTTTTAATTTAATGAATGAATTAATATTTGAAAAAAATGTATTGACATCAAGTGTCATCCCCTACAAGTTTTAAAAAATGTATTTGAATTTGAATGGATGAATAGAAAGTATTTTATTAACGATTGAAAATTTGAACAAGATGTATATATATAGGCAGAGAGTGAACTAATAGCAGGAATTGAAAAAAGAAACGCTCAAAATCAAGCATTTACAGTTTATTTTCCCTATATAAGTTACTGCTTGAAAAAAATTTAATTGAATGTTGTGCCACCAAAAAACAAACGAATTTTCAGATAGTAAATCAGTTCGGCAAAATTTACAAAATGTATTAAATGTAAACGCACGGCTCCTTTTCAAAAGAATGATAGTTTTTGTGCTGAAATTAGCGATGGAACCTAAATAGGCTCATGGACTTGACTTTTACTGAGTATAGTAATTTTAAAAATAAATTCTCTTTTTTTAAAGAAAAAGACGCAACTTTCTTAAAATTAAATGTGTGTTTCTTCTGACTTACCTTATCGTAAGAAGTATATTCAGGGGAAATTATTTAATAATACGAATAAAATTTTGCTAAAATTAAAAAATTGTTAAACTGCGTTTTGGTTTTTCATAGTTTCTTACAAAATTTAAGGAAAATTATATACTTCTCATAGAACAAATATTTTTATGCAAAATTACATTTTTTATTGTAAGAATTGTACATTTTTTTTTACTGTAAATATTTTATTTGTAAGAAATATAGTCTTTCATTCCTTCAGTGGGTTGATAATTGAGTTCAAAGCTTGCTTGGGAATTTAATATTGGGGGTTTCGTGTCGGACTGACCACCTGACCGGAACGTCTGCTCTTGCACCTAAGGGCCCAAAGTCACGTATACTGAGTTGGGCTCATTAGGTCTTGGTCCTAATGTTTATTGCGCTACTGAGTTAAGTTTTATAAAGGAAATATAAGATTGTAAGAATTAATAAGAAATATATATATAATTGTCAGATTCTCTCTCTCTCTCTCACAGTAAAATTTTAATTGAAATATTTTGATCATAGATAAAATTTTACTCGAAAAAAAAAAAAATTTTTGTTGTTCAAATGAACAAGGTTGTATGTGTATCAGTAGCGCACACAGGAATTTTTCAAGGGGGGTCCTGGGTCGAAAGTTCGCGATTCTTGTATTATGGCTTCTTTTGATTTTATCGATTTTTGGGAACAAAACACAGTAAAAAACTAATTATTGAATGAATAATTAGCATTAATTAATAAAATAATCATTAATAACAAATAATTAGTTAAATTTTACGTACTATATACTTAGAATTATAATCAATCGGAAAAAAACGGGGGCTTTGGGGGTCCGGACCCCAGGATTTGTGTGCGCCACTATGAGTATCAATACAAATTCCGTATAACCATGTCAAACAATTTGTGAGAATATTCACATACAAATCGTTACTTCAATGCCTTCTTTGATTTCTGTTTATAAGTTTATGACCTTATTTCTAAGTTGACATTACTTATATTGTTTGTATATAATTTTACGAGTTTTTAGAATCTAGCAACTATTAACTTAACAAAAAAAAATTCAAAAAATAAAAATGGAGAACATAAATTATTGAAAAAATCTTCGAATGATGGCCTTTCATCCTCGGATACATTAACATTTTCCTAATTTAGAAGGGTAGCTAATCTATACAGTTCTATGTAAGATTACTTGAAGCGTTTTTTTTTTTTAATTATTAATTTTACTCCTTGAGTTTTTCATGATTTTCAGAGACATGTGTATCAAGATTACTTATTTAAAATGTGTTTTTACCTTTTTACTTTTTACTCCTTCATTTTTTACAATTTTGAACACTCCTCTTAACAAATAATAAAGTTTTATTCGGAAGAAAAATTTTGATACTAAATGAAAATGATTGCCAATCTCAAACAAAGGAATTGTATTTTGAATTTGTTAAAAGATGTATTCCTTGAATATTTGTATATGTAATGTTTCACTGATTGTAAGATCGATTTTTATGTTACGCTTTGAGATTTATTTTAAGGAATGCCTTATTTTTCACTCACAATAATCTACACTTTAGTCTTGTTTAAGTATCGCATTTTTTACATATTCATACACAAAAATTTACGTTTATTTAAATATACCCATGTCATCTTCAGAAAGAGCATACTCACGAAGCTCATCACATATCGCATCACTGAAGGAATTCTTTCATCTAGTTATGAAACTTTGAACAGCTTAGGCCAGTAGTTCTTAAACTGTTTTCCACAGACCCGCCCCCCCCCACCGGGTCCCAGTGATCGAAATTTCCGTGTACACGTGATACGCCGGGTATAAAAGTGAGACTTTTAAAAATAAAAGAAGACAATCATAGAAAAAAACTAGACTTCTGCACAAATCAAATACTGTTCATTTAAACAAAACAACATTTCTCTCATGAACTTAATGTATCCGACTACGTTCGGAACTGTGATTTTGCAAAAGCGTATAAATGGATAATATTTATTATATTTAGTGCCACTTAGATTATAAAACGCATATAAAATTGTTTTAAGAATATTATTACAATAAAAAATTATTTAAGTACAATATTTTGACAAAACATGAACATAGAATGACCCATTTTCAAAACATTCTCCTTTTGTGAAAAATGCTTCTATTATACTAATATTTTTCCTGTATATATAGCTCAGACCTATGTACAAGGCTCAACTAGAATTTTTGAAACATAGAACTTAGAAGTGGATTTATTAATATTTTACGACAACAGAGGGGATAAATCTTAAGAAAAAAACGTCGATAATTATTTCAATTGGTGTTAACTCGAAAAATAATGTGAATTTTTCAAAAATCGTAATTGAGACTCTCTGAAGAAGTCTTTACTTTATCTAAGTAAAATATTATTATTATTATAGAAGCATTTTTTATAAAAGGAGAACCTTTTTGAAAAAAGGTTATTCTAAGTTAATTTTTTGCCAACATATTGTATTTAAATAATTTTTTTTTTCGTCATAATGTCTTTAAAACAATTTTATACATGTATTCTAATCTAAGTGATACTAAATATCATGAAAATTATCCATTTATGCGCTTTTTTAAAATCACAGTTCCGAATGTAGTCGGATACCTTAAAGGGCTGTAGTTCTAGAAATATACTTTTTTTTCTTCTAAAGCTTGGAATAATATCTCAAATAAATGATTTCAAAACAAGAGCATTGCGCACGTACATTTCATATTTCTTCGTAAAAAAACACAGGGTGTACGTTGTGCGGCGAATATACCTAAAATTTTTTTAAAAAATGCAGCTTCAAAGTACGGGTGCGCGTTATACACCGCATTTTACGGTATGAAGTAATTGTTGTATGATTCTTTCCATATGATGTTCTATGTAAGAAGATTTAATCTGAAAACTGGGATGAAAGAGTGAAGTTGATTGAGGCTGAAAATCAAAGATGTATCAAATATTAAATATATTTTAATTCTTCCCACTGAATTTCTTTTATGGTAGTAGATTGTAAATTATTGGTATAAACCGCAAGTATTTCCATATTTTAAGGTCACTATTAGCTAAAACTATTTTTTTTTCAAGAAAATTATGAAGTTTCCTCTAATAGTGCAACAAGAATAATAATTTCCCCTTAACTGGTTTGCCCGTTCACTGTACGGGCACTCTGATATCTACTTCTTTCCATCTTTGGTTTGCACAGATTTTTAATCCTTATAGTGAGATTATTAGTGCTAATGTTTTTAAGAAATGCAGTTTGTGTCCATGATACTGAAATACTTCTCATCAGGGATTTTTTTTTGTGAAGGCGAGGATTTTTCATTGAAGCAGGATTTTATATTCTTGACTATGATGAAGAACAGGAATTGGCAAGGCATTGTGCAACTTGTTGATTGAGAAGAAATGAAAATGGAAAAGTAATCCAAAAAAACCTGTATTATATATTTGGTCCTACTGCAATGTAAGACTGAGTATTACGCCATGCTTAAGGTTGTGTTTGCATATATATTTGTACACACACAAAATCATCAATTGTTTTAAAAAGAGGTACGAAAAGGATTTTTTTTTTTTGTAAGTGTGAGAAATTTTGTAAAGATATATAAAGCATTCTTCATAGCGTGCAAAGCGTACTTATAAATAGTAAACATTTAAGGTTATTTGTGTTCAACAATTATAAATAAAAAATAGTGTTTTTTGTTCCCGAAAATCGACAAAATCAAAAGAATATGTTGGGCGGCGTGTTGCAACATGATACGATAATAGTGGACTTTCGATCCTGGACCCCCCACCCCCTTGAAAAATTCCTGAGTGCGGTACTGTACATGAGTAATAAACTAATTCGGGAGAGGTTTAAATGTCGCATGAGACCTTTCGAATGAACTCAAAATTTTCCAATAATCCTTAATATATTTTATTTTTATAAACCTCTTAAAACTGGTTTGCTCGCCCACCATATGGGCTGCCGAAAGCTAACCACAACCGGTTTGCTTGTACGCTGTACGTGCACTGATATTTTCTTCTTTCCATCTTTGATTTGCATATACAGTAGAACGTCGTTTATCCGAATCAATTGGGACCGAACACCGTTCGGATAACCGAAAACCGAAGACGATCCATGCAGTATATGTAACCGGACACTATACGAATATTGAAAATCATCACATGTGGGAAAAGTGCTTGAAGAAAAAGCAAAATAGTTGCAAAATGTCGCAATTTTGCTTTTATTGTGGGAAATAATCACTTATTTTTCGCTGTACCATTCTTCTCCTTCGTTTTTTCGCTGTAAGGTCTCTGAAAAAATTGGTTCGGATATTTGACGCTATGGATAGTTAACGTTCGGATAAACAACGTTCTACTGTATTTTTAATCCTTATAGTGAAATTATTAGTGCCATTGTTTTTAAGAAATGTACAGAGATTGTCCATGATACTGAAATACTTCTCCTCCAGGATTTTCTTTGTGGTGATGGCGGGAATTTTTCATTGAAGGCAGGAATTTAGATTTTTGAAAATATTCGATAATGAACAGGGATTGGCAGGGCAATGTGCAATTTGTTACTTGAAGAATTGAAAATAGAAACATAAACCAAAATAGCCGTTGATATCTTTCTCCCCAATGCAAAATAAGCGTAAGTATTATATCATGCTTCAAATTGTGTGTGCATATAATTATATGCACATACACAGTGGCGCACACAAGGGGGGTGTCCTAGGGGTCCGGACAACCCCCATAGCCCTTGATTTTTTTTCGATTGGTTATAATCCTATGTATATATTACGTAAATTTTATTTATATATTTGTTATTAATAATTAAGTTGATCAAATAATACAAATTATTATTCAATAATTAATTTTGTATTGTTTTTGTTCCCGAAAATTGACGAAATCAAAAGAATATGTTGGGCGAAGTATTTGAGCATTATACCAAAATGGTGGACTTTCGACTCTGGACTCCTCCCTCCCTTGAAAAATTTTTGTGTGCGCTACTGCACATACACACAAAATTCCTCAACCGTTTGAAAAAAAGAGATGCGAACATGAAATTTTTTTTGTAAGTATGAGAGACTGAAACATTCTTCATAGCGTGCAAAGTGTACTTTATATATGCTTAGTTATATACAATAAAAAAAACGTGCCTTTTTTGGGATAATCTTGGGCCAAAAAATTGACCGCTTAAGGAATAAGTACTTTCTCAAACGTATTTTTTAAATAAATGTTGCATTGCAACTAGACTGTTGAATGAGGTTCATGCAAACGATATCCTGTCTTTTAGTCGGTCTTCTCCGACGTATTAACAGGAAAATCCAGAAAAAGGTTTCTATGCTTAGCCTAAAAACTAGAGGAGGGTCAGAATCGAGGCGTCTGTGATTGTGGCGTAATCTGTGAAGCATCAGTGTCTGAGGGCGATTCGACAACCCTAATCCGGGGATTTCCCTCCCTTGGGGGTGGCAAAACGAGATTGGATTATGCGATGGGGAAGAGCACAGATTTGTTAGAGGGTCTCCCCCCTCTCTCCGTAGAACGTGCGTGCGGGCGTCGAGTGCGTCATGGGGTGAGGGGGTGCCACAGGAACGATCCCTGTTTGTGGCTTGAAGAAGTTATTATATTTCGGGGTTGTGTAGTATCAACAATTCTTTTGTTTGAATTGGAAAGAGATCGTAACGTTGAATCTTCTGGAGTGATTCAATACCTGTTACGTTGAAACATAATGACTGATTTGATTTGCCTTGTTAAAATTATATTTTTGGAATGTTTTTGAAGAAATGGTTAAGTTTTTTCTGACTTTCATATTTTATTTTGCTTCGTAACTTATTTTTAATTGTTGCATGCCACCGGAAAAGAACATTCGAATAATTAAAATGCTTAAGCAACTAGTCTGTAAATTCCTGATGGTCATATGATAAATACAATCTCGTGTTCTCCATTGAATTCAAAACGAAATGGTGTTAGATGTACGTGCTGCTCTATTTGTAAAATTTAGATACAGTTCCAAATTTGATAATTGGGTAAAAATGTTCAAATGCTGAAATTCTTCAAAAATTTTCAAAATTAAATTATACATATATACTTATACGTTTACTTTTAAATCGAGGGCATTTTGTTCACCTATGTTCGTTATAATTGTTGACTAATATGTATTTTTTTAAAAAAGAAAGTTTCCTCTAAAAGCAAACATTGCCAACAGCGAAACACATGATCACATTTAACGCGTGACTATGGCATCACATGAATTTAGCCTCTAATAACATTAGGCTCTCAATTATGTGTTATAGCAATGCATTAACCAGTATTAAATCTAGATGTAGTTGTATAATTTTCAAGAAATTTTTAAATATTTGGTTAAAAAAATATTAAAGGGCACAGTCAGTTTTAAGTAAAACTAATTGAATATATTCATGAATTATTCTACAACCCCTTCTTTGTAATAAATTAAATATTTCTATTGCACATAATTTTCACAAAATACAAGTACATATGACAAAAATATTGTGTTCCAGATTAATCCCTTAACTGGTTTCCCGGTACACCGTACGGGTTACCAAAAACTGGGCATAAACGGTTTGCTATAACGCTGTAAAGAACTGATATTTTCTTCTTTCTATTCTTGAGTTGCACGTATTCTTAATTCTTATAGTGAGATTATTTTTCCAGTGTTTTCAAGAGATGCAGTTTGTCCATGATACTGAATTACTTCTCCTTCGGGATTTTCTTTGTGATGAAAGCAGTAATTTTTCATTGAAGGCAGGAATTAAGATTCTTGAAAATTTTCGCTAAAGAACAGGATTGGCAAGGCAATGTGCAATTTGTTGCTAGAGAAGAAATAAAAATGGAAAGGTAATCCAAGAAAGCCGGTACTATATCTGTCACCATTCAATGTAAGACTTAGTATTGCATCAAGTTTCAAATTGTGTGCGCGCACACACAAGATTCTCAAACGTTTGAAAAAGAAATACGAACATGGCATTGTTTTTTTTTTTTAAGTATGAAAGATTGAAACATCGGAAATAACTGAAAAAACTCGTGCATACTCTAATGCGCAAAAACTCTTCTCTGTTCTCTCATTGTCGCCATGTTCGGATTTTAATCACTGCGATCTAAAAAGTACTATTGATCATTATTCGAAAAAAAAACTTGGTTCATTTTTCTTTACATTCAAATATCGGTTATTGAATATATGCAGTAGTTTCGAAAATATGATTTTTTTTAAAATCGGGTCCATCATTTGTACTCACCTTGTACATTAATAATTCAAATATACACTATCATTTCATATAATGTCATTACGTCCGATTGCTATCTTCTACCACGTGAACTGAATGCACTATAAATAGTACTTCTACTTTGCATATGCACAAGTTCCTTTGCAGAAAGAGGTTTTTAAATAAAACAAATAGAAGTATTTTGCTTTGAGGATTAATAGAATGGCACGAAAAAGAACCATTATAAAAGTGCCATCGGTATTTGTCCTTAATTATGCAACTACACGCAATTTTTTATTCTATGCAATTGTATGTCATTTTAAGTATTCATATGTATAACTGATTACACTAAACAAAGGCCGGCTGGGTGGTGTAGTTGGTTTGGCCCTGGCTTTGTATACCTAAGTTACGGATTTGACCCCGGCCCAAGTCAGTGAATTTTCATGATGCAGAAAATCGACAGCGTCCATGACGTATGATAATGCGGCATGTAAAAGATCCCTTGAATGCCTTCTTAGCTTGGAAAAATTAAATTTCTAGAACAAGTTCGAATCGTCAGAGCTGAGTTGCCTCCCTCTAGGAAGAAAACTGGGTGTCAAAATTACTTGTGGCAACTGGTATCCCCTATATGGAGCCGCACTAAAAAGCGATAACAGTTCTCTCTCAGGGAATGCTGTAGTTCTCTGCAATGGTAAAAAATACCCCTCTGCAGCTCCATTGAATAAATAAATAAATAAATACAAAATGACATTGATCAGTTTGGTAATAAAACTGTATTTCTAAATATAGTGGTCTAATAAAAGTTCGAAATCCCTTTTAACCGAATGATTTAATAGACCTAAAATTATTATTTTATTATGAGGCCACTGTTTACACTGAATTCAAATCCCGAATTACTATAACCTTTTCTAAAATTATCTTTTTTAAAACATCAACTACCATCTGCAAATTACCTCAATTACCACCAACAAAAGAAGCACATCTGCAAGCCTTATTACTGCCTACGCCTGACTGCTATTATATCGGATTATTGAACAAAAAGAAGCAATCGTGATCACTTCATAAATTTGACGAGTCTATCAGGCAATCTTTTAGCTGCACCAGAGGCGAGATTTCACCACCCCCTCCAAAACAACTGCATTTCCAGGTGTTTTGAAAGTATTCTGTGACCCACACCTATTTAGGAGGGATGTGGAGGTCGACCCCCTCTTTATATCACACTCTCGTTTCTCACTCATCACATCAGCAAATACCTGTTCGTGCAGGGCTTGATAGAGACGTTTTACACCCCTCTGGGTCCAGGGATCTTTTTGATTGAGAAGGCAATTGCTTTCCCGCATGATAATCGTGACTTAATTGCCTGCTCCTTCATTTTCAGGGATTTTTTCGCCCCGTGGAAAATGTAGGAATGGGGATAAATTATTGCTTAAATTTTTTAAAACAATGATGTACCCAAAAATTATTGAGAAAAATTTTGGGACTAGATTTGGTATTTAAATATTGTCATATTTATATTTAATCCCAATTGTTTCCCCAAAATTTTGGGGGAAACTCTCTTTTTTTTTCCTTTTCTGGGGTTAAACGGGGGTTTTTAAAACATTCTCAGTATGCAAAAATTCGTATGAAAAAAACGGAAAACGGGGCTTTTTTTTTTAAAATTTTTTAAAAAACAAAATTAACTGTTAATCTACATTTTAATATAGTGCCATTTATAAATAGAATCCTTTTTTAGTTAAGAACTACATTTGAAAAAAAAAGTCCATAAATGTTGTTATTCTATAACATTAACCTTTAAACTGTCAATATATTTTGATGAGTTTGGAACAAAAATTGTCTCCATTATAGAAAAACCCCAACAGTTTAAAAAGGAAGAAAACTTTCTCTCGATGCGTATTCGGGTTTAAAAAAAATAAGATACTTTTAAAAAATACCATTACAATACTCGGGCGGGTTTTTGGGGAAATCTAGTGCCGTGCCCCAAATTCTCTGGGGCACGACAGTTAAAAGGTAAAATTAGAATGGCTTTGTAATATTAACTTCTATTTTTAATGTATGATTCGGTAATTTCCCCCTTAAAAAGATCTTTAACTTTGGGAAATTAAAAAAAGGGCCCCCCAAAATTTTTTCGCTTTCAATCCAAATTTTTGCATACCCCTTCGGGAAATGTTTTTTTAATGATGTACTTCAAAGCAACGGATCTAATAATTTTGAAATTCAGATAAGTGACGAGGACGACACCTGCACTGGCACTGCATTTCCAAACTTCCACACTACGCCAATGGGAAAACTTCAAATCTTGACAGATTTAACGTATATCGGTCTTTTTACATGGTGGGTCATCAGTGGCATCAAGACTCGAGCCCGCGACCCGACAACGCTGGGTGCGAGTTCGTGACACTGTCCACTGTGGGCTACTGCAGCCTCATTCATATCAGAGAAAAAATAAATTGTGAGTTATATATATTTTATTATACCAAACTTCGTATTTTAGAATCAGTATAATAAAAATTACCTCAACTGTTGAAAAAATTTAAAATTTTAAAACAACCTTTAAAAAAGATATATCGATGGGGCCCAAAATTTTTTAAAATAACTAACGTAAAATCCGTTGTATAATGCACACTTTTAACACAAAAAATAAAAGATCGAAATTTACGAGTGCACATTATGCGCCTTGTATAAAAATAATAGCTTTAAGAATATATAAGAAAAATGGATGAGAGTAGAAAAAAAATTAGACTTCTAAATGCATCGAAGTGCTGTTTATTTATAAGAAATGACATCCCCTATGAACTTGAAGAGTTGCAGTTCTAGAAGTGTACTATTTTTTTTACTTGGAATAATAACTCAAAATGTTCAACATAAAAAAACGCCTTTAGGTTTCTTGTAAAAAGGTTTTTGCGCGTTATACGACGGGAAATGTAAATAAATTTCCCCTTTTAAAAAAAAAATTTAAAAAAATAAATTTTAAAAAAAAAAAAATCAACCATAAATAAAATATATTATAGGGGTGTGTAAGTTAGTAGTACAATATATAGCGCATATCAAGCTTAATACACAAAAATTTATTTTCTAATAACTACTACAAAAATATTTTGAATATTAATAATGAGGTTGATTCATGTGACGTCGTAGTCCCATGATATAAACCACGTGACTCTAACCAATCAATTAAAAAAACTCATGTGACGTCAAGTCCCCGATAAAAATCTTGTGTTTCCAACTAATGTTCACCTTCTCGGTTTTGCGAAACTTTCTTTTAAAAAAAGTCATATGTATACAAAATGCATTTTTTTTAAAAAATATAATCGAAAAATTGACTTTTTAAAAAACTTTTGAAAAATTTTTTTTTCCCTAACTTTTAAACATCTTTACCCAAATATGAAATTTGAAATTTTATCGGGGGTTTCAAAATAGAACAAGTACAATTAGTTTAATGTTTGTTTTGAATTCAATGGAAAACACGTGTTTGTTTTTATCATGTGATTTCATGAATCAAACACCCCATTGAATTAGCTTTTTTTTTTTATAACATTGTTGTAGATGTTACGTTTGAGTGTGTACTATATATATACATTAAATAGTTGCGGTATCGTCTACTGATTGAAATAGTACAGCTGTGTACATTGGGGGGTTAATCGCTGCTATATGGAGAAAAATATATTATTATATATATGTATATCTATTTGGAACCTACCTATGAGGAAAAAATGTTCTATAGTATGGAAATCAGGAGAAAAAAAATTCAAGAAATGATTTCAAAATTTAATATTGCCACAAAGGAGTTAAATTTTTCAAAAAAAAGGGCAAATACTTAAGGATCCGACTACGTTCGGAACCGTGAAAAAGGTGCATAAATGGAAAATTTTTTCATGAAATTTGTGTCACTTAGATTAGAATACATGTATAAAAATTTTTTTAAAAATTTTGATAAAAAAAAATTTTTTAAATACAATATTTCGGCAAAAAAATTTAATTAGAGTAATCTTTTTTTTAAAATGTTCTCCTTTTTGAAAAATGCCTATTATAAAATTTTTCCTTTTTGCTCAGACCTCTGTACAGAGCTCGACTACGAGAAAAAATTCACATCATTTTCAGGTTACCACCATTTGAAATAATTATCGGCGTTTTTTTTTAATTTTCCCCCGTTGTCGAAAAACATGGATAAACCCACTTCTATATGTTTTCAAAATTGGAGTTGAAACTTTACAAGTTCTGAGCTATAAAAAATTTATTTTTTTGAAGCATTTTTCCAAAAAGGGGAATATTTTAAAATGTCATTCTTTTTTTTTTTTGTCAAAATATTATTTCTTAAATATTTTTATTGAATACTATTCTTAAAACAATTTTATATATACATTTTCTAATCTGAGTGACACTAAATAAAATAAATTGTCAAATTTTTACGCTTTTAAAATCACGGTTTCAACGTATCGGATTAATTTGGGAAGGATTTTAGAGTAAAATTACTTTTCTACAATATATATATAAATAACTAAAAACGAGGATTATTACCAATGAGTACTGAGTATAGTGAGTTGTTCAAAGTACATTTTAACACACACACACACACATTTCATAAGCTCCAGCTCTCTCTTTTGCCCGCAAATCAACCCCTATCAGTTTGTTTTCCTTTTTGGTTTTACCCTGCTCTACAATTTGATGTCTTTTTTAAAAAGACTTAATATTAAAATAGCTGTTAAATGTACTTGATGTTTTTTGCTTATAGCTGTTTAGTAGGTCTCCTCATATTGCAATAAATGTTAAGAAAATACTGAAGTACCTGTTTTATCTAACAAAAATTACTTTGACTTTTTTTCCATAAAAAAGCTCAAACACCTAAACTTCATTTCCCTTGTAACATAACTTAACGTAAAAGTTAATTTTTTATTTATTTTTCCTTTCATCTATGTATCAGAGAACATCTTTTCCGTTTTAAAATTCTGAAAAAAAGTTTCCGATCTTTCGATCCACTTTTGAGTACATTCTTTGAAAATTATGTATATGACATTTAATTTTTTTCAATTCCTACTATTATTTTACATTCTCCATATATATACATATGCTTGAAAATATCTTTCAATGTTCAGATAAGCATAAAAATATTTTTTATTCATCTACCTAAGTTCAAATACATTTTTAAAGTTGTAGAGGATGACGCGATCCCAATTTATACGGTTTTTCAAATATTGAATTCATTAATTCTTTATTTAATTAATGAATAAATAGTAACAAACAAAACTAATCGTCCAACATCATATATAAAAATCGCTCGTTTTGTCCCTGTAGCGCAATGGATAGCGCGTTGAACTTTTAATCCAAAGGTCGTGGTTTCGAATCCCACCTGGGTTGGCCTAGTTTCTGAGAATGTGATTTCTTTATACAATTTATATTGGAATAATTAAATTTAATTAATGAATAAATAGTAACAAACGAAAAAAAATAGTTCAACATATATAGAAAGGAAAATTGAAAATTGCTTTTTATTTTGTGCCCTTTAATAGTGTGATTCTGTCATATGTATGTACATATTTATATTAATTGTACTTATTTAATAAAAGTAACTGAAGTAGGGTATTTTTCTTTGTTGATCTAAGTAACAGTCTGATGGCACACACCGAGCGGTATCCCTGGGTCCGAACCCCCTCCAAAACCCTGATTTTCACATTTAGATTATAATCTAGTATATAGTACGTACAATTGAGTAAATATTTGTTATTAATGATTAGGTACATCAATTAATGCTAATATTTTTCAATAAATAGTTTTGTACTGTTTTGTTCCCGAAAATCATCAAAGGAACGCGTACAAGAATGATGGACTTTCGACCCTGGACCCCCCACCCTTGAAAAATTCCTGTGTGTGCTACTGGTAACAATTGACTTACAATTTTTTGTTTATGTTACTTGTTATGTTACTCTTTATTATTTTATAATCCTAACATTAATTGAGTGTGGTATAAATTATATATAATATAGTGGAGGTGCAAAATTTCTTTCCCAAAAATAAAAATATATTTCACAAGATCAATATTTTCCCAATAATATTAATCTTCTTGATCTTCAGATTATAATGGTGTTTTTTTTCATTTCTGCATTTGAATTTGGAACACACACACTGTGTTAATTCTATATTACAACGAATCTTTTTCTAATACCTTCTAGTTTTAACCACAACATTAAGTACTACTGTTGACAGATCTTAAATTAACTATAACAAACAACCCATACTAGAACTCCCGGAAGTTTATCATATTCAATCACAATCATTCCATCCCTGTCGAGGGAGCGATACACAAGATATATAAGCGTTTGGTATCTCTTATTATTATATCTGCTAGAGAGAGAAGACGCACCTGTTCGAGCGAAACCATTCCAGCGGTTGCCCCATACATCAATACAAACCCTGCCGGCTTATGAGACGTAGGAAACATATTGTGGGTATAAAGCATCCATTTGTGGGAATGAGACTCGATTTTTATGGGCTGCGACCGCATAAACGAGAATTATTATCCATTCAGGAAACTCTCGGGCTAAAAATTTCCCTTTCTCCCCCAAACCAAATATTACATCGGGCATAAATTATACCGCTGCGAGCGCTTGTCGCAGAAGGATGTCAAAAAATAAGAATGGGAATCGGGTAAATTCCTCTCTCTTCGGGAATTATTATTACCCTTCCCATTTCTTTTGGGGTTTCTTCTATTTCTTCATCTTTTCTTTTTTATAAATCTAGTAGCCATGGTTTGGTAAATGTATATGCTATGTTTGTCTTATCAAGGGATGATGTCTTAGTGCGTGATGCATGGGGATGCTAGTGCACGGTGTTGCTGCATCTGGAAGCGAGGAAGACGGTTAGAGGACATTCGTTTTTATGTAATGAATCTTGGACTCATGCTGTATTTTTTGTAACAGTATGCATAATGTCACTCAATCTCAATTGGTTTGATTGTCACTGTAGAAGAATGACTTTACATTATAAGTTAAAATTCACTCCACATAAATAAATTTATAGAGTAAGGAAGAAGAAAAATAGAGAAAAAAGCTAATGAAAGTTTATTTAACCTTTTTAGGACTATAAGATTGTTAAGAGTAAATATTATAACGTAGCTGTTCATTTTAGATTGTTTGGATATAAAATAAATACAAATCATAAGAACAAGTAATATAAAAAAAATGAGATCTCAATTCTACTTAGAGATAACAAAGAGAAAAAATTTTCTTTTAAAGGTTTACTTTTATTAAATAATTACATTTGGCTAAAATAACAATATATACATATGACACAGAATCATACTGATGGCAAAAATAGAAAGCGATTTTCCTTGCTTTTTTCCATTTTTTTTTTTTTATTTGTGGTGATGGGTATTATTATTTTTCTTTTTTTATTATTTTTAAATTTAATTTTTCCCAATAAAATTTTTATAAAAAGAAATCATATTCTCAGAAATGTCCATTCAGATGGGTTCGAACGCACCATTATGGTTAAAGGGGCCCAAAACGCTTTCATTTGCTTTTTGGGGACACAAACGACTTTTTCTTTTTTATATATGTGGTGTTTCATTTATGGTTGTTTTATATATGATGTATTTTTGTTTCTTACTATTTATTCATTAATAAAACTTAATTAATGAATTAATATTTTATGAAACTGTATTAACTTAAAAGTTCATCCACTACAATTTTAAAAATTTTTTGGTGGATGAATAAAAAATTTTATGAACGATTGAAAATTTAAACAAAATATATATATATTGGGAAGTGTGAAGTAATAGTTGTAATTGAAAAATATTTCTTTTCTATACGGGTATAAGTTTCAGATGCTTACGTATTATATCGACGACTAATTTTGCCAGATTATAAGGCGTCACCAACACAAAAAACGTCACCAAATTCTGTCATCGTTATTATTATTCTGGGAAAATTCTCTGAAAATGTTTTTCATTATTGGTGCATTCGCGTTTGCCCTTCTGGGTTTTTCAGTGTTGTATTCCTCAGGTCGATCTGTATTCAGACAACTGTCAAGACTTTGTCGAAGGGGATATAAAACGTGTCTGATTTTGTGAAGTGGTGACCGTCCTTTTGAAAATAACTTCTTATCCAAAAACACGCGGCCAACCCCAAATCCCCTCATTTGGTAACGTCTTTTGATCCGACGAAATTGGTCGACGATATAAAACGTAAGTACCTAATTTTGGTAACAAGTGTATGGAAAATTTTTCTTTTACTTATGTTACAATTAGCTAAATATTTTCCAAAAAAATCACCCACAGTCTTAAATATTTAATAAAATGCTATACATCTAACAGAAATTGAAATTATTTGAAAAGTTCTTATTTAATATAAATTGATAATTTTAAAATTAAAAATTATAAACTATAAAATTTTTTTATTTATCCGCTGTTAATTCTTTTTTTGGCTCTTTTCAAAAATATTTCTCGAGCAACAACTCATGATATTTCGGAAAATTCCTTTTTCATTTATTCATTATCGCCGCGCGTGTTTCTTTCAATCCCCCGCAAAAAACAACACGTTGTAGATGCATTATACATTCAATTCCACTTGTAACGCAGGCCATTTCTGTGGCAGAAACCTACTGGAAGAGAGTCCAGCCATACTTTATCTATATCAGGACTTTCATCTATGCTTTTGAATTTCTTTTATTCATGAACATCAGGGGCAAAAGGGATATCGAATTGTCCAGGGGAAAAAAGAGAAGGGGAAAAAAATGCTCATAAGGAAAATGTTGGGGGTGGTCAACGATGACAACCGGTCGTTTGGAGACCGTCGAACGCGCCTCTGAAAAGTGGAAAAATGGGAAATAAATTTCGATTTTCCTTCTCCATTTCTGTCAGGAATTCCGGGAGAGAAAAAAGAAGAGAAACTGTATATAGAAATGTAATCAGAAGGTTTTTTGCGGTTTTTTTAACATGACCTGACATATAAGGGGAAAAAAGGGGAGTTTAATGTCATGAATTTTGGGGTTTGCAAAAGGGAAGTATAGGCATTATTTTTTAAAAGGGGAAAAAAACAAAATTTTTTTCCCCTTCTTTCTCTGGTTTTGAATCGAAATGTATGTAATGCGAGGGATTCTTTTTCTGGATTTTTGTGGTGCTCTTTTTTAGAATAAATATTTTTGGTACTATGGGTCACATGATTGTAAAGAGGTGATGAAATTTGTGAAAATGTTTGAAATGGACTGAGTGAATGTTGATGAGCAAATTTATTTTAAATTCCAAATAAAATAATTACACTCTTTAAGAAAAGATACCTCAAGCATGAATTTCTGTTATTGTTCATTTATTGGAGGTTTCCATTTTACTAATGCTGGAAACTTAAAGCCATTTTTGTGTATAAATATGATGTAAACTTTTAAGTTGGAAATGCTGAAAGTTTATCTTTTCTGCACAACTATAGAGAACATGACAAACTGAATTTGGTAATATAAGAACCTCTATACATTGCTTTAAGATACACCCAGCTACATTTCCTTCTATTCTCCCTTGTAATTCTTTTTTTTTTCCTTTTTTCAATCTCAATCTTAAGAAATTATAAGTTCTGAATTTCCTTAAATACTGTTTTCTTGTAAAAACATTAAATATTAATAAATTAATTATTGCAATTTGTACGGTAATTTTATTAACTCCCTTTTTAGAAATAATTATTTTATACAGTTATCTTTCCGACAATTCATTCATTATAAAAGTAATGCTGGAAGAACAATAAATGCATGAGAGAGATTCAAGTTCAGAACAGCATTTCATATATATATATATACTGAGACTATAAACAGAATATATATATGTATAGTTGGGGGTGAGATGATAAGGTGTTATTTATTTATTCCATGATTATGTGCTATGCTTTAAGGCTGTTTTTGGTTAATGTTAAAGAATAAGACCCGAATTTTTGGAACATATTTTCAGGAATAAAAGAAATGAAAAATTAATATAATATTCTGGCTTCACTATCCTTTAAAGAGCAGTATTTTTTATATACTTCAAAATTTTTTAAACCGGTTGATTCATTTTTTCTGGATAAAAGTGTTTTGTGTTTTTTCTCCTATATCGTAATGTTAAATGGGCTACGTCTTCACGTATTAAAACGAAAAGAAAATATTCATGGAATATTTTGAAATTTTAAAAAAACACTATATTGTTAACAGAGGTATGAGCTAAGATATTGTAAATTTCCATGGAAATTGGGTCATTTTTCTGTTTGAAAAATGTGCTTTGCGTTTAGTTCAAGCTCTCGTAATTTTACCGAAGGCAGCCTTAATCTGTTGAATTGACGATGCACGTTCTTCGGGACAGATGTTTCATTTTTATTTTACATGAAGAGACACATTTAAGTTAAAAACGACAAACACACACGAAAAGTAAAAAACTATTGACACAAGCTAGACGTCACATAGTAGTTACAATAAGCAGCTTAAATTTCTCAACGAATCTCGGTTTTTTTTATATGAAACACAGACTTGTAGTTCAAAATTCACATGACTTCCGTGGACAGATCTTGTGATTGGTGGATAGATATCGTGCGAAGTGAGTACAAAAGGATAATTCAAATACGCTGACGTTTTAATTTCTAAGAGATAAAGTTATAATTACATCCCGTTAATTTTGACTTTTTTATTTTGAAAGCAATTAAACAGAAAAATCCTTTTTCAAATGAATGTGTCACACACTGCTGTTAAAAAGATTTATTTTGTTGTTGAAATGAAACCAGAAAACAATAAAAAATTAATGATTAAAAGAATCTTTGTTCCAAAAAACAAAAAAAACCCCCCTCGGAGCTTTTACAAATAATGATTAGTTATAGATGTAAATTTTATATTTCCCAAGCCAGTCTTTTAAACTCTCCTCGATCCCACATCGGCACAAGATTCGAGCTGGGGGTAACAACGTCCATATTACAAAAGAGTCCCCTCTCCCAATGCAAATAGGGATTCATTCTCACCAGATACGTATCTCGAAACCAGTTACCCCATAGAGAAACAGATACCGATGCAAATTCGGGCACGTGCCACCATCCCCTAAAAGGATGGGCTGCCATTGAGCCTGAAGGCTGAATGACATCGGGATTTAGAATTATCTATTCAAAAGGATATCGAATCCGATCAGTGGATCGTAGTGAAAGGAATGATCAATCTTAAAATTAGTATTGAGATTTGAATGGCCTTTTGACTTTTGTTTACGAAACAGTGGGGGCGTATCTAAGCGTAGGTGAGTTTTGTCAGAGGATTGAACAGGATGTTTTATAGACTGATGGCTTCCCTTATGTGGATTACTGAGTTGATTTATGAGCAAAAGGTTTTGGAGATAGGGTAAATTCCCATATCTTGAAAGATCAGGTCGTTTGTCCTAATGGATTTAAGTGGGAGGGCGGGTGAGGGGTATTCTCTCCATCTCATTGGTCAACAAGTTGCATAGATTTTGTAGGTCTTAGAGGACACACAGGGAATAGATACTTCTAAATCAAGTATATTCAGGTAAAAAACAATTGAGAAAAAAATACCTATTATTACTTGCATTTTAAATTAAAATGTAATATTTTTGACATTTTCTAAATAGTACGATGGTAAATTCATTCTAAATTTGAAGCCAAAATAAATCTTTTGAAGATAAATTGTCAGCTTTTTATGGAATAGTTATTAATTAGTCATGTTATGATAATAAAATCAGGTGAGAGAAATAATACTCTCTGTATTATTGTATATGCGTTACATTTTTCAAATAGAATTTTACTTTAAACAGTAAATTGGGAGTAATTATCATTTGTTATATCTTATTTAAGCATCTATAAACATTACCAATTTTTTTCGAACTAAAATAAATAAATCCGAGTTAAAATTTCTAGTCAATAAGTTTTGTACATAAAAATACCATCTCATCCTGTGATATAGGAACACGAAAAACATAAGTAAAGCGCAACTGAAAATTCAACATTGATACATTGAAAATGAGAAACTCAAAAAATAAGTTGAATGAATATTATTTATTAAGTGGATAAAAATATCCAAATTAGTTTTTAACTAGCCATGCCTTTTTTGCATTACTGCTCTGTAATGCATTTGAATCATACATTTATCTTCGCATTTTACTTTTCATATTAAATAATCAACCTATTTAATTAGCAGGATAACTTTCTTTGTTGATATGTTTCACACAAAAGAAATATTCCAGATGGTTGTACACAAATTAATCTGTGTAAAAGTAACTCTCTAAGAATTTTATAAAGTAAGAAATGCTTTGATCGTAAAATATTATCAACTGTAAGGGTGCTTTTCTATGTTGTATTTTAAAATCCTTTTAAAATTAACCTTAAAATAAAAATATTTTCTGTTCAAAATTTTTAACTCAATTTTGAATATATCATATTAGATTTCTTTAATAAATATCATTATTAAAAAAATTTCATCGTCTTTTTTTCTCTCCAATTGTTTTTCGAAAAAACAAAGTTTACTAATATTCACTCACTGATAATTACTAATATCATTTCATTAACAGATTTATTGACCACTTTTAATAAACGTTGAACTTGAGTAAAGATTTTAATCAATTATTTCTTAGCAGAAACGATGTGTCTTGAGAGGTTAGTAGATAAATTGTGAATTTTTTTTAAGACTCTCACTTTTTTAGTTTTCAAAAAGAGAGCTAAGTACATTAATGTATACACATGCACACACAATAACATTATGACTTATTTAGACTTCGTTAGAGCAGAGCTAATCTGTAAAATTTGGTGACCACGGTAGCCTAATGGTTATGGTCACGAACTCGTGGCCTGATTTTTGCTTGTTGAATCCTGGTGCCACAAGACCTGTCGTGTAGAGGAGGCAAATGCACATTAAATCTGTTGGTGTGGTGTGGCTGTTGCGATATTAAGGCCAGCTCAGGTGTCCACCTCGTCACTAGACCAAGGTTTAAAGCTAAGAGATTTTTTTTATTTACTTTATTCGTGTGCTTCTTTCCTTCTCAAATTCCATCTTGTGTTTAGTAATGAGCTCTGGCTTATACTAATTCTATTTTTCCTATATCTACTGCTTAAGGCCAATTTAAATCCAGACCTCAATAAATTTGCCCAGAGAGACAGTATCTTTTATATGAACATAGTTTTAAATTAGAATATATTGTTTATGGGCACTATTTCTTCAAGTAGAATTTATTTACCGTTCTCCATAGAAAATTTCGTGGCAGGCTTTGTCAATGAAAAATATGCAAAGCATGAAAAAAATGATTTTTCCAAAAAAATTATCAGAGTTAATTCTATTACAAAACCAAATTCATTCGACCAAGTATGTTAAACACGTAACATTTAAGGCTGTTTTAGCCATATGTACGAGAGCGTGAACTTGACGCGGAGCACATTTTCAAACAGAAAAAATGCCTAAATTTTTATAAAAATGTGTGACATTGTAACTCATGCTTTTGTTTATAATATAGTGTTTTTAAAATTTCAAAATATTTCATAAATAATTAGTTTTTCCTTTTAACATGTGAAGGGATAGCTCAGTTAGCATTATGGTATAGGGAAAAAAATGCAAAACACATTTTATAAAAGAAAAAATGTGTCAAAACTCGAATAAAAATGAGTAGTATGATAAAATAACCGGTTATCTACAGGATAGTGTAGCCAGAATATAATATTAATGTTTGTGTGTGTGTGTGAGTACTTTTATATCTGAAAAAATATTCCGAATTCGGCCCCTATTCCTTAACATTAGCCGAAGATAGCCTTAAGACGCACGATTCTTATTCCGAGTAAAACTTTTCATTTCCCAAATGGGAAATGTACGAAGTTGAATTTATTTCGAAGTGTACATATATTGAGATGTACACTTCAAAGTAAATTTCGGTTAAACTTTCAAAAAAATTGGAAAATCACTTAATTTTGGAAGCAAAATCAATGAGCTAAGAGGAAGCGACATTTACATTGAGACCCCTAGAAGACAACTTACTCTTAACCGACGTAACCAGAAGTGAATTAATAGTCGTCAATGAAGGACTTGAACTAGTTAAATCTGAAGTGCACTTTAACGACCGAATTTTAATCGACACCGAAGTTTCTGCCACATCTGAGCAACTAGTATCATATTGGATATTTCCCTCTCTTGTGACAGAAGCTCCTCAAATGCCATTGTACGTCTTGCTAGTGGACATATTAATAGTCTAAAGTAGCGATACTCAACCTGCGGCCCACCGAGTCTTTTTAAGGGGATGGTGGACCTTCACAATGCTAAATTCATGTCAAAATTACGATTGCGATTTTGTATACTAATAATATAGTCCTTATATTTCATAGAATAATTCTGTCAAAGAATATTATCATTTTGATTAATAATTCCTGAATTATTTTTTTTATTTACTCAAATAAATATTTAAAATGCACTTTTCTTAATTCGTAAATTATCCCTTTTCATTGTTACGTAAAATGCTCCTTGCGTTTCAAATTACATACATCATACCTCTTTTAAATTTTCACAACTTATGAAAGATCATATAATTCATAAATTTGTGCATTAGTTTTCTAAAATATTTAATGCAATCTTTTTTTGTGTTGTTTGAATACTTGAATGTAAGGATAATTGGTGTGAAATATTTCAAAAAGCATAGAAAATTTATCTTTTTTTCATTAAATTTTATTTTGAATTTAAAATCCATGTACAGATATATTTTGTTGTGGTTCATCTACACGTAAAACAAAAGTTATGTACAAATTTTAAACACTAATGCGCAAGGAGCATTTTTAAAAATAGTTTAAAAATTAAATTTCTTTTTAAAAAATCAGTTAATAATAGTTTTTTTAAAAAATATATATTTTTAAATTCTGACATATAATAATCATGTACTATATTGATTCCATTTTCAGCTAATTAAGCTAGAAATTTTAGAAATTAGTTTTAATGGTCCACCGTCCCCTTAAGTGGCCCGGTCATGCTTCATATTACTTACCTCCCTCGATCACATGCTTATATTTACTTATTTAAGAACATTGTATTAAAAATTTGGTGGGAAATTCTTTGTCAAGAAATCAAATATATCAATTTTGGTTTTTGCTGTCGGTGTCTTACGGGTACGAAATGATATTCTTTTTCTATTTGGAATGGTTACAATTAGTGATAACAGACAACAGTGGAGTAGCGACAACTTTATGGGTGGAACTAATTTTTAACTGTCTTTCATATTTTCCAAGGGAAAAATATTCGAAAAAAACAAATCGTTTCAAGATGATTGGGAGGTTGACTATTTTGTAGTGAAAAATAAACATGGATCAGTAATTGCTTGATTTGTCACGAAAGGGCTGTATTTCAAAAATACCATCAAACAGGAATCATTCAATGACACTTTTACTCGAAGATCTCTATCAAGAGGTGATAAATAGGCTTTCTTGAATAATCTTTGCTACAGAAACAAAGAGTTTTGTGAGTAGTAATATCACAGCGGTAACAAAGACATCCTATAATGTTTGTTATATTATTGGTAATCATATGAAACCGTTTACTGATGTAGGAATTCTGAAGGAGTGTTTCTTAAATGCTTCTAATTTAGTGTTAGTGACAAAAATAAAAAATATAAAAAATAATAATTAAAAAAAGCAAAGCAGGAGTTATAATATTTTGATCAATTTTCCACGTTCTAAATTTCCAATGGTCTTAAAAAGTATTTCTCCCTTCCCCATTTATTTTCATGTTGCGGCCCACGTGAAAAACTAACATATGTATGTGGCCCGCGTGAAATATCTGACACATATGTATGCGGCCCAGCAGAAAAAAGGTTGAGTACCCCTGGTCTAAAATTTTGTGGAAACACTGAAACCTTTAAAACGTGTAACAAATGTAATACTCAATAGTTTTCACCCGAGCACATTCTGGATCATCTGGGCCTTTCTCGAGAGGGTCTTTATACTTCTCCACTTCTTGTTCTCAATTTCATCAGAATCAACGGACTTATTGATCTTGTCTGACATTCATCAGACGTTTGTGGATTAAAAACAACAACAGACTCAAAATAAATTTTTTATTTACAATATAAATAACCAAAAAATGATTATATAGATAAATTAGTACTGAGTGTAATATACATTGCGGCATTTCATATCCCCAACTGTATCCTCAAACCATTGAATCAGTATGATCCAAGCTTTTTATCGTCTTCCGCTTTATTATGTACTGTAAAAAAAAATTTCTATCTATAAGTTTTATTTAAAAATTTAATGCCAAAATAATTGTTGAATGCACTTGTAGTTTTTTTCTTGTAACTATTTGGTAGGTGTGTCCTATCAACGCAATACGTGTTTAAAAATACAAAAATACCTTTAAAATTTAAAAAATTTACCTTAACCCTTTATCTACCGGTGGTACTTATAAGTATCACTCACTTTAAAATTACATTGAATAAACATTTTTACTAATACTCTGACGATACTTAGCAGGAATATTCTTTGAAATCCACTCTTACAAGATGTATGGCAACACGGGTTCTATGATGAGTATTTTAACGGGGAATGCGAATAGTTTTATAGCAGAAAGTGCATTTTCAGCTGATGGCCTTTTCAGCGGATTATGAAGATTGTCGTTTTTGTTCAGAAAAAATAGTGAATGTAAAAAGGTAAGTGCCTAATTTTTTTTTATGTTAATGAAGATCTTAGAAAAGAATTTGACTATTTATTTTAAGTTAACAGTGTGTATAATTAATTTTACAGTTGAATATCTTTAATTAATTAATTAGCTCTCTAATTAATTAAATTTCTCAAAGTTGAGCATTTTGTCTATGTTTATCCCTTAATATTTTCAATGTAGTAATTCAGAAAAAAATTTGCATGAAAAAAACTGCAGTAAATCATAATGCGGTAGATAAAGGGTTAAATAAAAGTTACTTTGACTTTTTTTACCACAAAAGAGCTGAAATTCCTGAACTCCCTTTGTAGTAGTACTTAACAAAAGCATTTTTTATCTATATATCTAAAACATCTTTTTCACATAGGTAAGGTTTGAAATTCTGCAATAAAAAAAAATTTTTAAAAAATCCGATTTATTTAATGAGCATTGAATCAAAATGATTTTAATTTTCAAAAATTAATTCTTTATAAGACTTATTTTTGGTATGAACATCTTAATAAGAAAACAGAAACATTTCCACCTCTTCCTCAAAAAGCATACATTCAAACTTGAATCAAATCACGACACTCCAAAATTAAATTACAGTTCTGCAATTTTATTTTTCAAAGCATAGAAAAATAAAATAGAAAGGGTGAAAGAGAGCTCAAATCCTCTTTTTTTTTTTTTTTCCTGCAGTCATGTTGCCATCAGGAATCATTTCCCGATCCCCATCCCCAAGTGACTTCGGTTTATCCTTCCTCCCAACCTGGGACAAGGGGGTCGGAAAGGCGTGACAAATTAATAGGGTCTTTGTGAGGGGGTGTCCGTTGAATAAAAGTGGACGGAGGCAAAAGAAACTGACGGAGCGTAAAGGCAACTCATTTGATGAACTGGTGCTGTTTTCATTCTGCATTTTGCCTCTTGATTATGCGTGACACCCTTCGCTCACGTGCCCTTCTGTATCGTCTGCCCATTTAAAGTGAAAGGGGAAGGGGGGGATCGAATGTCGAGTTTTTGATGTTAGAAAAAGAGTACGCGGTTTTTCTGAAGAACTCTTAAAATTCTTATCTATAGTTTGCTGTGGAAACAGGGATCTTTGTTGCAAAAATGCCACAATAAAAAATGCAAAATGGAATATTGATTCATTTCAAATAAACGGAATAACAATATAACTTCGTATTAAAAAAAAAATAAGTAATGAAATTGAATTGCGAAATAAATTCAGTTATAGAAGCGGTTATATAAGAAAAACTGTGTAAGAAATTAGCTGAATTGGGTTTGTTTTGAAATTAAGACAAAACATGATTTTTAGTTTAATAGTTGGAAATTTTACTTTTAACTCCTTTTATAGTTTAAAATCATTGGATTGTATTATCATCATACATTTTCCCTTTCTTTTTGTATTTAACTTTTTTTTTTCAAAAAAAGAAATTTTGCATCTAATAGTAATTTTATGTTCTTTTCTACTTTTTTCACGTTCACATTTAAATTCATTGATTATTTTTTGGCACGACACATTGTGGATGAACTAAGTTACTTTTAAAAGGTATCCTTGTAATATTCGAAGTGTTTATCTGAGTCGTTTCTTGCTGTTTTTAGCTACTTTATTTTGTAAGTATGGTTTTATTCTCTATTCTATCGATTCTACTTTTTTTCACTGATCAAATGTTTTTTTACTCAAAGTTCAAATGTGGATAATGGCTTCTTGAATTAACAACTCACATAATCTTACCATCATTTTTAAATAGTAACGTTATTCTGTTTACCTAACTGAGACTATTTCTATTTTACCACACAAGTTGACTATCACGAGAATTATTTATTTAAGTAAAAAAAATCATTTGGTTCTAATCATTAAATCATTTTGGTTCTAATTGCTGGTTTTTGGGTGAGATATAGTAAAAATTAGATCAAAACTCGTACATTATCCTGATAAATGAGTGGATATTTTCGGTGCAAGAACTAGCTTTATTTGATTGATTTTTCACTAGGATTGATCGTGTTTATATCGAGAAAAAAATTATTATAAATCGGAATCTATTTAAGCGGAAAAGATGTTCTATGATATGGATATTAAAAAAATATTTTTAAAAATTTCAAAATATAATATTTTCACAAAGGGGTTGAATTTTTGAAAAAGGGGCGGAAGACTTAATTTTGGTTACATCATTTTGAAGAGTAAAACTATTTTTCTACAATATAAATAACCAAAAACGAGGATTGTTGATAAATGAGTACTGAGTAGAACAAAGTACACTGATGTATTTCATAAGCCCTACCCCTACACATCGTCGTATCAGTCTGATCGTAGCATTTTTCCGTCTTCCACTTAAATGTGCACTGCAATTTCGACCATATAAGTTGTTGTTGTTGTTAATTTAATACTAAAGAAGTTTATAAATGTACATGGTGTTTTTTCTTGAAAGTATTTAGTAGGTGTCCTCACATCGTAATAAATGTTAAAAAGTACTAAAATTGCGACATAACCATCGTTCGATAGCCATGTCGTGGGGTGTCAGCGTAAGTTAGAGGTGTGGGATTCTCTCGGAATGATGAGACATTCTATAATTCTTAATATGACTTTTATTAAGAATTTAACTTAAATTACTTAGATATCGAACAAACTTATATTAAGTGAGAATAAACCAAAATACGTAGTCTTAACTAACTCAGATCGCGCAATTAGATCACTTATGAATATAAATATATTATATCCGCCTATTCTCGTCTCAATAATATACTAGCGTTCAGAATATAATCTTCCTACCTTGGTTGAATTCTTAACGTCCAGGCTAATTCAAATCTTTCTCCTAGGGTAGTACAATGGTATGTACCTTGGTCGGCTTGGCGAGGGGGGAGTCTTGATTCTAAGCCGTCGATCAACACTTCTATCTTCTCTATACTGAACTTTCTCTAAATTGCCATTCTTGCTCACTAAACTTTCTATCCTTTTAAAGGTTATCTTATTTGCATCTATGCTTCGTTTCACTTCTTGGATTTGGGTTGGAAAAGTTTTGCCATTAATCGTGGCCGTCAAAGAACATAAAGGTTATATTAGAGGAAGAACGCGAGAGATGTCACAAAATGTCAGATTCTTTGATAAAATCTACTTTAAATTTTTATCATAAAAAAGATCAAATACCTTTTCATTCCACTTAAAGTAAAAATTGCTTTTTCATTTTATTTTACCCTTCATATATATACCAAAAAACACATACATAGATAGGTTTTCCACATAGGTAGGTTTTGAAATTCTAAAAAAAAAAAATTGTTCCATCCTATTATTTATTAATTTCTCATTTAAATGCAACACAAAAGCTATTGAAGGCGTCCTTCATAATTTTAAACCATATGTTCAAGCAACGAGGATTATATCTGAGCTGAATCACTCCTCAAACTTCTACATTGAGGACTCTTAACCTTGACAAAATTAACGTGCATCAGCTTAACTATGTAGTGGGTCTTGAATGGAAACAGGATTAAAATCCAGGAACGTCTTAAGACTTTTTGTGGCCCTGAACCCAGAGGGCCCCCTATTTAAAAGTAGGCCCTTCCTGTAAACTTTAAAGCAGACAGTAAATATCATGCATTGTCAATTACTCGTACAAACGGTAATTTGAAACCAATAAATGTGCATGGTTCACAATCTCACAAACTTCGGCTCTAACCAGCTCAGCCAAAGGCAGCATTTTGACTAAATGATTTTACTGATTGTTTATGGCATTATGCCTAGGCCCAGGCCTAGACATGAACAACAGTCATCACATACCGGCCATCCTACTGCTGCCAGTCAACATGTGGTTTGAAATTCTCTGTTTTCGGAGAATATGTATCGGAAGAGTATTCAAACATTTAAATTATTCAGATTATGATTTTGTTAAGGGAGAGTCAGAACGAAACGAGGCCTCCATTGAGGGTAAGGACCTGAGCTCGGGCCCAATTGGTCCATATCCAAGACTCGAATCTGTGACTTCAGCTTAAATCTGTGACTGGATTAAACACCACATGAGCTTACCATCATGACTCCTTAGCTCAAGAGTCCCAAAAATGTTTCCTAAGCATTTCGGCGCTTTTGAGCTAGCTTTGACTAAGCTGTGCCAGACACGGTACTGGGAAAATAAATATAATAATAAGTGATGTGAAAATGAAATCAAACAGTACATTAAAACCCTCTGCAGTTTGGATTAAGAAAATGAGTGAGTGAATATTAACGTCGGACTGTTCAGCTACTCGAGGACTTTTGGTGACGGACTTCGTAATTTTGAACCATGGTCAAGTGACGTGGATGACACCTGAGCTGGCATCCTACTTGCCTAACTACCACACCACGCCAACGGGAGGACGTTTCAGCTCTCAACAGATTTAACGTGCATCGCTGCCCTACACGGCGGGTCTTTAGTGGCACTGGGCTCGAACTCATGACATGTCTGCCATGATCCGATATCTTGACCACTGGGCTACCGCAGCCCCAGGGAGAAAAGGAAGTCTTGATCACTTGGGAATCCCTCATTACCCCATTCAATAATACATAAAGAAAGTAAGCCCCCATGAGCGTAGGTTATCAAGAAATAAAATAAAGAACAGTGTTCATTACTAAAAAAATACCACTATCAGTTTTAGTTAAATATGGACAGTTTTTTAACTTAGTTTAGACGTGTGTTGTGTGTTTTTAGTCTGTTAGTTATACAATTTAAATTTAACCATTAACATAAAAGTTATTTCAAAGATTATTAATCTTTTCACATTCCTAAACGAGTGAATCGGATATTAATAAAGGAGAGACTTGCTCGCCCTCAAGATCTACATATGCGCTCCTATTATTTGTGGAACTGTAACGTTACTTGTGTACTCTGTATTCCCTCCTGAACTAAGATATTTCATAACAGTTTTATCGAATTAGAGAAGAAATAAATTTTTGAATAAATCTATTGTTCCCGTATATTTATCATACAAAAAAAATATTGGATTACACGATTCAAATAAAGTTGAAAAATATAATTTTTTAATATAAATAAGTCTTTATATAATTCCAACACTAAACTATACTTGAACGTAAATAACACTAGGCAACAAAAAACAACTTTTTGTCTGTTTCCTAGTTTTAAATAACCTAATTTTTGGAATGAAAATAAACGAATATGTAAATGAAATTTATTTATTAGCTCTAGTTTTTAAGGTATACAACAAGGTATACAATTTATGGGTAAATTTGAGGAACAAAACATTACCAACTAATAAATACAATACAATAAGTCATGTTTTACACACAAGAAACAGAGTGTTTATATCAGAACTCAGTAGTATTTTTTAATTTATTTCCTGCGAGTATTTCTTTTTAAATTGTCTCTTGTATGTCGAAGCCCGAGTATCCCATATAACTGTCCAGCAGTAGTCTACGAGCATTGACTCATCTCACCGATCTTGATATCTACGTTCCATTGCTGCGATATCTTGATGAAACCTTTCACCATGTTCATCGCTTACTGCACCATGGTTCTTAGGGAAAAAGTCAAGATGGGAATGTAAAAAATGGATCTTTAAAGACATATTGCATCATAGTTCATGGAACTTTTGTAGGAGTTTTTTTCATCAACTGGTGACAGTTCTCATCTTTTTTGCTTCTTAGAAATCCTCGTACCACACTTTTAAAGGCTTCCCAGACTGCTTTCCGACCCCGGGGTACCCCAGTGATCCTTCTCTATTTTCGACCCTCCATCTTGTCATCCAATTTCACCTTTTCTTCTTTTCCCGTCCAGACCACAGACCTATGAATGTTTGGCGCAGTATAGCCAAAACTGGCTCTTGCGCCATAAAACACCAAACTCACTCACTCAGACTGCTTTCTCTTTCCCTTCCAAAATGGGGGCCTTCATGATTTTTCGTATTTCAGGGCCCATGAAGATTCATTCCTTAATCTTTACATCACTCAATCTTGGGAATTTCGATCTAAGGTATTGGAATGTCTCTCCCTCCTTGTTCAGGGATTTCACAAAGTTCTTCATTAATCTCAGCTTAATGTGCAAGGGTGGAAGCAGAATGTTATTTGGGTTTACTAGAGAATCATTTGGGATTTTTCTCTCACTGGATTTCAGATTTCTGGACGGCCATTTGTCTTGCATGTAGTGCGATGTTCGATCTCTACTGTCTCACCAACACAGAAAATAGCAGTACTTTGTATAGTCTAACTGCATTCCCATGAGTAAAGCAATGACTTTCAAGTCACCACAGAACAGCCATTTATGATCCTCAATCTTTATTAATTCTAGAAGTAATTTCACATTTTCATAAGCCTCTATCACGTGAACAGAATGTCCTATGGGAATGGAAGGAAGAATGTTGCCATTGTGTAGTAATACTGCTTTCAAATTAAGCTTGGGAAAGTCTATAAACAACCTCCAGTTATTTGGATCATAACTGATGTTCATGAAATTCATCATTGACATCAATACATGAAACCACATGTTCTTACTTCTCAAAGAAATGAAGAAGATTCTTTTCACGAGTCCTGTACTCTGTAACCTTGACGCCTGGTAGGAGTACATTTCATTGCCACAGTCTGGATGCCAGAAGTTCTGCCTTCTGTTTTGGCAAGTCAAGATCTCTTATGAGGTCACTCAGTTCTGCTTGATTTAGTCTATGGGGTCCATTCAAATCTTCTACCTCAAAATCTGGATTAGGGCATGTCCCAGAGGCTAAATATTCCCGTTAAGTATTTATCTATTTTTGAAAAAGGTAAATGAAAAGTATAGTTAATACAGTTGAATTGATTTACCTTGAGTTTTATGTCGAAAAACAGCGAATTTCAATTGAATTGTGTACTATTGTTTTTTCTTTATTCTAATTCTCTAGGTTATACTCAAAATACATATGCAGAGGTGACGCCTTTCGTAGAAGTTAAAAATCGATTCTGAGGCAAGTGTTTCCCTCAACCCGGCTAAATGAACATCACTAAGATAATACAAAGAAATCAAAGTTGAAAAAATACAGCTATTTTTGAGTAAGGAGAAATTCTGATTCTTGAAAACAAGAGCTAATGTGAAGTTTTTATGGTGATTTTCGTGTTTAGTGGATCAAAATACTTCATAATAAACTATTTTTAAGCCCGAAATATTTTTGGTGTTGCTTAATGTAATTAATATGCATCATTGCACAAGAATAACATATAAGAAAACATTTTCCCAAGAAAATCGCACCTTTTGAGGCAGCTTTTTATTAACAAAAAATCATTAAGATAAAATAATACATCAAGTGTGAAAGATATAGTTCTGTTAGATAGAGAAAAAGACCATATAGATCGTTTATTAAAATCATTAATTCAAGAATAAATATTACATTTTTTGATTTTATATTACAACAATAAAAAATAATAAAGAGATTAGGCTGAAATAAATATAGATGTATTTTTGAAGTGATAACTTCTTTAGCGTGTTTTGCTGGAGAGTGAACTTAATGATGCATTTTAAAAGCCAAGCATTGTCACGCTCCGGTTTTTAACGCTTGTAACACAATGGTAACAATACAACTAGTAACAATACTACTCATAGCAATACTACTCGTAACAATACTACTGAATCATTTGGGTTTAATGAGTCATGTATCGGAGAAATTTGTGCAGCGAAATGTAGAGCAGAAAATGGAGAGATCATTCTAATGTGTGTTGGTTACTATTTATATTTCACCAAATCAAAGTGTAGAGAAAATTATCAAATTCATTCACAAAAATTTAGTAGCCTACACTAAAGCCAGATCAACTCGTCTGAATAAAGTGCCTATTATTATTTTAAGTGGGGATTTTAATGCAGATTTTTCAAAAGACAAATCAAAGCCTTTAGTAGATTTTTTAAATCAAAATTTAATTTAATTATGTCGAATGATCCAAATGAAAGCCCGACAAAGTATGAAACAACGCTTAACGGAGTTTCTTTTTTAGAAATTTAAATAATTTTGAACAAAAGTATTTATAATCTATTTCTCACAGCAACCATTAACCTATTGTTTCCTTCTTAGAATACAATTAATTCACAAATATGATTGTATATTTTGCAAAAAATATTACTTTATAAATACAGACATCTGAATAAATAATTTTATACGCGACAATACTAATATCCCCTTGTTTTTTATTCATCTAACTAATACCTGAAATAACATTACAAAATATGAAGTTATCACTTCGATCGTGTGCTCACTGGCACATTCGCTTTGTTTTTATTTCTAAAGGGGCTGCAGATAGGTATTTTACTATTTCAAATTTAGTAAATTACCCGGAAGTTGGCATCTTATTTTAGTGGGGCACCATATAGGTGGAATACCAATCACAGCAAGTAATATTAACACCCAGTTTCCACTTTCGACGGTTGAACCTGAGCTCTGACGATGCGCAAGCGTACTTAGGAATTTAATTTTGCCGAGAGTCCCTAAGCCAAACAGGTACTAAACAGATCATTTACATGCCGCATAATCATATGACATGACGTTGTCGATTTTCTGCAACATGAAAATCCCCCGACTCGGGCCGGGAACGAAACCACAAACTTGGGCGTACAAGCCATCGACAAACTAACTATGCCACCAAAAAAATAAATAAATAAAGATGCTGATCACAAAAGTTTTGTATAATCAGAATACGAACATATGTTGAATGTCCTCCATACAAAGATCAACCAAAAATTAATACCGTGCACAAGCACTTCAACAGAATATATTGTTATAAATTCTATATTGCAAATCATTACACCATATCTTAAAAATAAACAGTAGTTCAGGTGTCGTCCTCATCACTTGACCATGGTTCAAAAATTTCGAGGTCTGTCGCCAAAAACCTCGACAAGCTAAACAGTGCGACTTTTAAATATATATATATAATATATATATATATATATATATATATATATATATATATATATATATATATATATATATATATATATATATATATATATATATATATATATATATATATATATATAATCAAACCTTTTTCTACCTTCCGCTTTTTCGTGCGCTGCAATTGCGTCAAAAGTTTTTTTATTAAAATTTAATACTAAATAAGGTGTTAAATAAACCTGTTGAGTGTTCTGACAATGCAGTAGGTATTGAAAAGTACTAAAATGCCTGTTTTTCTTTAATAAAAATTTTTTTGACTTTTTACCATAAAAAAAAAACTTAAATACCCAGACTTCGTTATCCTTGTGGTAGTACTTAACACAAAAAATCAATTTTTTATTTCATTTTTCCTTTTATCTATATGCTAGAGAACATCTTTTCCGCATAAGTATAAATTTTGAAATTTGGAAAAAAATTTTTGATCCAATTTTATGTGTACTATGTCAATTATAAAACTGTGCCAAAACCTTAAGAGCACCGGCTATTGTAAAAATATAATACGCGGCACAGTTCTTAAGGTGACTGCCTTCCTTGAAAATGTCGTTTTTCGTCTACACATGAGGTTTTTGTTATTTCAAAATCTTATAGTTTGAACATTTTTCTTTATAAAACAGTTTTTCTTTTTCCTTTACGCGAAATAGAAATAAAAAGTTATAGTGATTTTAAAAAACATCACTCTATGCAAAAGGGCAGTAAGATAAAACTTTAAATGAGTTTTTCTCAAAATTATGTTTTCGAAAGAAACGCTTTACCAGATACATGATATATTAAGAACCAAACCCCATAACGTTTTGAAATCTTGTGGGAATGTTTATTGTACTATTTTTCATTAAGTGGACCATAAGTTTTGTTGTAGGTTAAATATTTTTTCATTTAGGGTATTTTTATAAAAGAAAAAAAAAATATCAAAATTTTCATATTATTATGTATAATTGTCTGTAATTTTTTTGTATTTTAATATTTCTCTTAGATTTTGATTCATTTTGAAGAGCACCTACTATGTATGTTGTGTATAAAGAAAATTTTGATAATTGTATTAGAAATTTTTATACTGTTACCCGTTTTAGTAAAAATTTGCTAAAATTTCCTTGAAAACAACCAATTTTTCTAAAAGTGTACAATATTTATTTAAAAAATTTTATGAACTTACATATTTTATTATTTTTTTTAAATTTTCCTTCCTAAAAACACAATTTTTTTATTATTATTATTAAAAAATTGGATCCGAAGGTAGGAAGTTGCCTTTTTTTTTTTTAAAAATTAAATTCACCCTTCAGAAACATAATAATTCGTATGTTGCTACTCTGAATCTTACTTCTATGCCGCCCCCATGAAAGCAAAAGCCAAACGAAAAAAGGACATCGCGCATATTTATGATTCAAAAGCGGGCCGCGGTTCACGTCCGTGAAATAAATTCATTCACTCCTCCCCCCATGGGCATCATTTAGGGGGGTCGAAAGGATCCCTAAGGGGGTTCGCGGTCAGTCCGATGCTCCCTCGGGGACGCCCAAAGCTCCCGGGATCTAAACCGACGCGCCCGGGAAAATTTTGGTGCGATTTTTTGGGGGCGGCCCCAAAAGACAAAGGGGAGGCCCCAGGCTGCTTTTCTCCCCATCCCCAGAGCAAAACACCCCGGGTCCCCGAAAATTTAAGGGGCCCCCAAAAAGGGTATATTTATTTAGCCCCTAGGGTTCCCCCTCTAAATTTCCAGAGCTTTTTGATTTTTTTTATTGCTGAAGGGTATTGTTCTCCATCATATACTGCTTATGAGTGTATAATTTATGTTTTACATTAGGGTACCGGATTCCGAATTACCTGCCGGCTGTTTATGTTTTGATGTATTACTTTTTCAGCAGGGCAATTTTGTGTCTGCATAGACATGCAAATAGAAAAATCTGAATGGTCCAAGACAGCATCTATTTAGACACGGTATTCATGTCATGCAGGAAAAATTAAAAATATTTTATATTTGTGATTAGAAAATTGATTTTTCTCTCTCAAAGATACATTATAGAATGATAAAAATTCCATTGCATGTGTGCAAAAAGAGTTAGTTATATTAAATAAAAATTTAAAATTTAATTTATTTCTAAAAGATCATATTAACAGTGATGTGAAGGATTTCTAACAAATATTTCAAATAGTTTTCAACAATTAATAAATATTAACCTGATAATGATAGAGCTAAGTAGTAGGCGCTTACTCGTACCGTTTATTTCAATTTGCTATTTCTCTAAACAAAACTAACACTGCCAACTTTCAAAATTATTATCCTCTCCGTTTTCACAGATCGTTCAATTTGAAATTTCGGTTAAATGATCAGAACAGAAGAGCTTCTTACTTTTATTTACTACTTGAGGGCTCATTCCATTTAGCATGTAGTATCCTCTCATTATTCCTCGAAATCAATTCTCATCAGAATTGAATTCAAACTCAAAACTCACTTAGAACATCGTTGCGTGCTTTGTTTGAAGCTTACGACTGTAATCTCAGGGCTACCCTGGCCCTTTCTCTGAAAAATGTAACAATTTACATCTAGAATATTCCATTTGAAATAAGAAGTAGAAAAAATATATAAATATAAAATTTTAAGGGACTAATTTCCCAAACCCGTGTTTTTAAAAAAAAGAGCATTAAAGGATAATTTTCATGATATTTAGTGTCACTTAGATTTGAAAAATGTTTTTGTTTTAAGGACTTTTGGACAAAAACAAATTATTTAAATAAAATATTTTAAAAATTAACAAATTCTTTTTTAAAAAATGTTCCCCCTTTTTTTGGGAAAAATGTTTTTTATTTTTTGCCGTATATAGCCCCTTAACCCCACAGATGCTCAACTAAAATTTTTTTGAAAAACATTATTTTCAGAGTTACCAGCAATTGAAAAAAAGGCTTTTTTTTTAAAAAATTGCTCCCCTTTTTTTGTCCCTAAAATATGGGGTAAACCCAATTTAAGTTTATATATTTTCTTTTTAGTTGGGCCGAGGGTTTTGATTTATATCTTATTATTATAATTGAAGATTTTTCACAAAAGGGGGAACATTTTTAAAAAAATTATTCTAAATTGTTTGTAATTAAATTTAAAAAAAAAAATTTTTTAAAAATCCTTAAAAAAAAATTTTTTTACATGTTTTTTGTTTCTAAATATTATGGAAATTATACTTTTTGGGCTTTTGAAAAACACTTTCCGAACGAAATTTGGGTATCTTATAAACCCTTAAAAATTAATAAAAAAACAACCTTTCCGGAAATTTTATTGTTATGGTATTGCTTTCGTTTAAAAAAAGTAATTTAATAGATTTAGGGAGACTTGTGAAAAAAGAACATTGTACCAATTGGGAAAAAAAAACCCCTAGTTTAAAAGGGATCCGACTACGCCGGGAAACCCTATTTTAAAAAACGCATAAATGCCTAATTTTTTTAGATATTTAGGTTATTTAGGAAAAAAACATGGGGATAAAGTTTTTAAAGGGCATTATAACAAAAAATTTTTTTTTTAAATTGGAAAAAAAACTTGAATTTCCTTTTTTTTCCAAAATTCTTCCAAAAAAAAGCTTCTATTGTATTAATATTTTGCCCGAAAGCCCCGGGCCCCGTACAGAGGCTCAAAATTTTGATTTTTTAAAACCCCCATTATTTTCCCAAAATTACCACCATTTGAAATAATTATCGGGGGATTTTTTTTTAAAAAATTTTTCCCTTCTGTTTTCGGGAAAACATGGATAAAAAACCCGGGCTTCCGAGTTAAGGGGGTTTCAAAAAAATTTAGGTTGGGGCCTCTGTACAGAAGTCTGAGCTATATACAGGGAAAAAATTAATAAAAAGGGAAACATTTTTTGAAAAAAAGAACATTTGGAAAAAAAGGTTATTCTAAGTTAACCCCAAAAAATTGTATTTAAATAATTTTTTTTGTCATAATGTCCTTAAAACAATTTTATACATGTATTCTAATCTAAGTGACACTAAATATCATAAATATTATCTATTTACACGCTTTTGCAAAATCACCTTAAGACACTAATGGCTATTCAATCCAAACAAGAACTCACATTCAACGAAAAGAAACGTTCATGATGCCTACAGTAAATCGGCTAAAATAGAAACCATATGCACAGTCACTATGAATCCCATAAAGAATATTTTACTTTCACTCCATATTTATCTATGCGAATGTTTCTGTGCTTATGAATATATTTAGACAAATTCAAATGAGTCATGTTAAATTTTATGATGTAATGTGATAACAAATAACATATATATTTTTTAGATAATAATAACAAAGATATTTTTAATTCTTTATAAAGAATTTAACCATTTGAAATACACTAAAATGCCAAAAAAATCATGAGATGACAATATAGAAGAATTCAAATGGCAAAAGCATCGCTTAAGAAATGTATAAATGGGTAATGCATTGTCTTGTCTTTCTTTTGTACTCGTTTGCTGTTCATTACTTGATGTGTGCTGATGCGATTATGGCATATGACGGGAATTAATAAACTTTCGTATGCAGAATGCTAGTTAAGAATTAGTAGCATGGAGCCTTCCATTCCAGAAGTTAAAGGGAATTCAGTATTGCTCGAACCACAGTATTAAGAATGTGCCGAGAATATATTCTTTTAGGCGTTACTTCTCACCATGAACCACATCTATTTAATGACAGAGACCCGATAAGGGGCTAAATTCATGTGAAATTAATCACGTGATAACTACAATCATGAGTTTGTAAGATTCTCGGATCCACGCGCGCGCCTAGATATGTGGGAGGAAGGGAAGAAAGACTAGCCATATGTGTTCAAAATTAGATAATTTATTTGTAACACAATTAACAACACAAGTTCAATCAATCAAAACTAAGAGATGCACCCTATTGAAGCAATATGTAGATAAATAATAAGGTACGCGAAGTATGAGAGTTTTAAGGTATCCGACTACGTTCGGAACCGTGATTTTGCAAAAGCGTATAAATGGATAATATTTATATTTACTGTCACTTACATTAGAATACACGCATAAAATTGTTTTAAGAATAGTATTACAATAAAAAATTATTTAAATACAATATTTTGATAAAAAATGAACATAGAATGACCTATTTTCAAAATATTCTCCTTTTATGAAAAATGCTTCTATAATAATAATATTTTACCTGTATATAGCTCAGACCTTTGTACAGAGCCTGAACTAGGATTTTTGAAATATGTAACTTAGAAGTAGATTTATCCATATTTTAATACAACAGAGGGAAAAAATTTTAAGAAAAAAATGCTGATAATTATTTCAATTGGTACATGTTAACATGCCAACTCTGAAAATAATGCATCCTCCCGTGGGTGTGGTGTTGTAGTTAGGAGAGGGAGGGTACCAGCTCAGATGTCGTCCACGTCACTTGACCATGGTTCAAAATTACGTGGTCCATCGCCAAAAGTCTTCGTGTAGCTGAACAGTGCGAAGTTAATATTCATTCACTTCACTCATTCACTCACTGAAAATAATGCGAACTTTTCAAAAATCCTAGTTCAGGCCCTCTAGAGAAGTCTTTACTTCATATAAGCACACACACACACACAAAATATTGTTATTATAGAAGCATTTTTTTATAAACGGAGAACGTTTTGAAAAAATAGGTTATTCTAAGTTAATTGTCAGCCAAAAAATTTTATTTAAATAACTTTTTTTGTCATAATGTCCAAAAAAACAATTTTATACATGTATTATAATCTAAGTGACACTAAATATCATGAAAATTATCCATTTATGCTCTTTAATAAAATCAAGGTTTCGAACGTAGTCGGATACCTTAAATACCAGTGCACTTACTTCAGGTTCGAATACACTACCTCTCTTCCTAGGTATCTAATCTCTATTTAATCTCTAGTCCAGTGCTTCTCAAACTTTCAATACTGGCGCCCCCCTTTTCAATCAAATTTTTTATCGCGCCCCCTTATACAGTAATTAATTTTTAATACAATAATAATGCACTTTGACGCTAAAGCTACAAAACGATCTTTTATAAACCGTACAAATTAGTAAGATAAGTATATTAAATTTTATATATGTAACTTTTAAGTAATATATATTTTAATTTTTTTCTCGAATTTTTAAATTGGAATAGATTGAAAAAGGTGGCTCTTTCAGACAAAATATAGATCTCAGCCAAATATGAAAATGTATTTTAGAGTGTCAATTTCTAATCGTAAACCTTCCTTTGAAAAACTTTTCCCTCTGCAAGACGCCCATGGAAGTCCTTCAATACTTATTAAACCTGCTCTTAATTTTATATTACTAAAATCCGGCGTATAACGCGCACTTTTAACTCAAAAACAAAGATCGAAATTGGGGGTTTGGCCTTATACCATATTTTTAAAAATGAAGCTTTAAAAATGAGTATTAAAACAAATTTACCCTTTTTAATATCGAAATACTGTTTATTTAAAAGAAATAACATACCTTATGAACTTTCATTGTTAGATAACATGAAAAGGCATTCTTTTCGCCCTTTTTAAAGGCGAATAAACGTACACTGTTTCTTGTTACAATTCATTCATTCGGCGATTTTCTAGGACCCATTTCCCAACACTTTCTTCTAGAATAGGCCATTTCGTTACTCCTTTACTAAAAGCACATTTTTCGTTGACATTTTAAATTTTTGTCATTTCATTTTTTCCCCACTCCTTATGAAGCTTTCGCCACAATATCAAACATCCTTGCTGCAGCACGATTTCCATTTTCTTTTGCAAATTGAATCACTAAGATCTTGAAACCGGCATCGTGTTTTGCTTCGTTTACCAGGACCCATCTTTCGCACGCTGTTTGAAGTGAATTCAATATTATTATTCATAGTATTGAATATACTACAGGCACGGGGTAATAAGTCTCAGGCTTGTTCTAATTTATTTCAAAATTAATCGTCCTCCTTTTACATCAAAATGAAACGGGAAAAGGAATCAATGTTTATAGAAAAGCGTGGGAAAAATCCAGCCATGGCGCTGATTCGGTCTCCCCCCTTCCCCTTTTGTGCTTAAGGGGGTTTTATAATTCTAGAAGTATACTATTTTTTAAAAAGAGAGTCTGGAATGATTCATCCAATAAATAATGACTTCAAAACATAAGAAAATTGCACACGTACATTTCAAATTTTTTCGTAAAAAAGGGGGTGCGCGTTATACGGCGAATATATCTAAAAATTAAAAATACAGCTTGAAAGTATAGGTGCGCGTTATACGCCGGATTTTGAGGTAATAAATTAGTTATAAAATACCTTGTGCAGAACTGATCATTAAAATTATACTGTCTGAAGTACCCGCTCTTCGAACGAGTTCATTTTTTAAAAAACTAAAACATTCTTAATAAATAGCTGAATTGTCAGAAGAGTAAACCCAAATGCGCGACAATTTTTACGAAAATGTAAAATGATATTTTATAATGAATGCTCATATTATAATTAGTTTTAAGCGAACAGTAATTTTAAGCCTCATGGAATTAGCATTTAGAATTAATGTTAAACAATGAAAAATAATATAAAATTCCCAAAGAAGAATAATAGTGTTATTTTTAATATTGGAAAAACTTCAAAGTGTTTTATCCCGGGGGTTTAAAGTGTTTTATCCACACACTCGATACTAGGGTTAATGGTCCACGGGGTGATTGAGTCACCCCAATCCTTTTTTAATAAATATTTTATTGTACACGATACAAATCGTGAATCCAGTGAATAATTTAATTAACAGAAAGTAAACTTACCTACTTTCAAGAACTTTTTTAAAATTTTTTTTTGGTAACAAATAAACAGTTTTGCCAGAACTTACGATTTTGGATCTATGTGTCCCGCGCGACCAATTTTCCCGGGGTTAAAAGTTTATTCATTATGATCATATACTACTTACAACTTCCCCAAATGAGAAACAAACACATAAAAGAGGGGTCATAACTAACTGTACCAATAACTTAGAAGGTCAAACAGATTATAAGCAAAACCCGATTACAGCTATAATGTGCAGTATTTCAAAAATAATCACAGTGATGAATTTTTATGTTCCTAAAAATTTTTTTGATTCTGGGTCTGGGATGCGTTTTTCTCTGAAAGAGTAGTAAAATCACTCATCATGAGATTACAGCAAATCAAATAAAAGTTTTTTTATTTGATTTTTGGATCAAAGATGGCTAATTAGGTATTGAAGAAGTTTTTATTTTTGATATATATATATATGACTTATATCGCCTATAAATTATATCAGAGTAAAAAGTGCAATTTTTGTAATGTGTGAAAGTATTTTGTTTTAATTCATCCCAGAGTAAATTAATTATTTTTAAATCTTTTTATTTTCGATATGCTCGCGCCCCCCCTAAGGTATCGCGCCCCAGGGGCGCGCCCAAATTTGAGAAACACTGCTCTAGTCAATCCAATCGTCACTTTAATTATTACAATTACCAAATATCTGCGTTACAATATACTTTTAATTAATCACTGATCCGCTAGCAATCTATCCTTTTCTCTCTAGCTTGAATGCTTAGTCTATATATATAGTAGACCTAATTTACATAATCACGTTTTCTTCTTCAGAGGATGCGCGTTGCAAATAAAATAGATTTAAAGGTCCAAAAATTTCCTAAGAGGGCTTGTTAGTCAGAAGGACGCGGGTAGAGCCGTAACAAGTTTTCAGCCAATCAGGTCATTAATTCAGGGGACATCATAGGCAGATGATAAATGCAATTACGTGTTTCCAGCCAATCAGTTCATGCATTTAGTTGTTGCCACTTTTAATTTTTACAGAAACTTTCTTTTAAAATACAAATTTGTCAATAGTAATTCACAAAGTAAACGAGAAGTTGATTTAAAAATACGCTCATAATATAATAAATTTTTTTTTCTTAACTTAGTGTGTTTGAAAAACTCTTTTCGAAGAATCTTATTATTTGAACATCTTTACTAAATTATCAAAGTCGAAGTTTTATCTAAATTGTGCAAGTGTAATATCAGTTTTGAATTCAATAGAGAACACGTGATCGAATTTATCATGCCACCGTCATTAATTTAGCCTATTACATTAAATATCAGCTACAATTAACAAAGGTCGCACTACTGACATATCCGTGAGGACACAGTAGCGAGATTCAGTGTTGATAGGATATGGCAGCAGAAGACCGATTCAAATGCCTACTAATTACATGATATTGATTGCAGTGCCTCTGTAGGTCTCATGGACATATTAATGATACCCTTGATGGCTGAAAAACATTGAGTACTCAAACGATTCCAATTGGTAAGAGCTGATGGTAAGGCTTAAGTCCTACAAAGCTATGAATCCAAGTTGTCAAAGAAGATTGTGCAAGCTGGAAACGGATCAATGATGATTTGGGCTGCTTTTACATGAGATGAACTAAGTTCTCTTTTTAAACTAAACTAAATCCTTTATTGGAAATAATTATGTTGGAGAGACTATTTGCAGCCATTCACCCAAACAGCGATGGAATTTCACAATGCTTCATATCATTGAGCCTAAATCCTTCATGATTGGCTTGAGGAGCATTCTGGAAAATTCAGAAAATGATTTGGGCATTTAGATCACTATACATGATTCCCAGTGAACATATAACTTATAAAAAAAGCCAGTTCGTGCACAAAGTACTACACTGGCAACACTTTCACCCTTACAGAAGACTGTAGACAACATGGTTGAATATTTCTTCATTGAACTTCAAACGAATTTTTGAGTCACTCCTCCATGCAAAAAAGAAATTCCACACAATATTTAAAGGTATCTCTTATTTTAGCCCTTCATTATACTGATTTGAAAAAAAACCTGTAATTCTGGAATCATCAAGCTCTAAAAATGTTGCTGTAAATTCTCTTAAACTACTTATTATCTGCACGTGATTAAAAACTATTACGGGAATTAACAGTTAAAATAAGATAATGAATTTTTTATCTTTACGTTTCCTGTTGAATTTTATTCATTAAGGGGTAAAATATTTCATCATTGGTGATATTACCCAAATCCGGTCAGTCCAAATCAAAGGGCGTTTTCCAAAGACCACACCCAAAAATGGTGTCCCGAGCCCTTGTAATACTCTAGCATGGAAAATTATTCGCTTGTTAATATTTAAAAGCTTCCTAAGACGTCTTCATTAAAGCTGCTCATCTGTTGCTCTAGATCTAAAACTATCTATAACAATCTTTTCGAACAAGTAGCACAGACATAAGGGTGTGTTTGGATAATGAATTGTTCTCATGTAATGTCGTAAAAAACATTCAAAGAGGTCTTTAGAGATTTAGATTAATTGAGATGTATCTGTTCAATAAGTAATAGATATATCAAAAGACGGGAAAACTATTAAAGGAGGTGAATACTTATAACAAAAAGATGTTAAGAATGTATTCAATGATTGAATAATGCAAGAAATGCATAAAAAAGATAAAGAACATTCTACACGAATAAAGAACTCTTTTCAAGCTATGAATTATTAAGTTGATATAAAATTTTAAAAGAAACTCTTGTTAGTAACAAAGATTTATTTCTAATATATCTTCGATTCAACGGTGAATTTAATAACCATCATGCCTAGTGCACATTAAAATGTAAATTTAGTTACCATAAAGAATGAACTTCAAAATATCATTTTTTAAATTAAATATCGCTAGCATTTTTAAGTAAGCTTTGATTACAATTCTCGAATTAATGAAATGTATAATCATTAAACCAGCGTTTCTCAAACTGTGGGGCGCGCTCCCCTTGGGGGGCGTGACGACTCTACGAGGGGAGCGCGAAAATATTGAAAAGTCAAAAGCAAAAGATTATTTAAAAAAATTATTAATTTACTGAAAGAGAACAAACAAAATACATCCTGACATAATATAAGAAATAAAATGCATATTTACATTGATATAATACACTTATAAGTGTATCAGTACTGCACAATGCATTTTATAATTAATTCAGCAATACTGAGAGTTAAGAACAAGTTTAAAGTATCCGACTACGTTCGAAAAACCGTGATTTTAAAAAGCACATAAATGGATACTTTTCATGATATTTAGTGTCACTTAGATTAGAATACATATATAAAATTGTTTTAAGGACATTTTGACAAAAAAAAGTACTTAAATACAATACTTTTAATACTTAACTTAGAATAACCTTTTTAAAAATGTTCTCATTTTTGTGAGAAAAATGCCTCTATTATAATAATATTTTTGCCTGTATGTAAGCTCGAACCTCTGTACAGAGGCTCAACTATGAGTTTTTGAAAAATTCACATTATTTTCAAGGTTACAACCCATTGAAATAATTATCGGCGTTTTTTAAAAAATTTCTCCCCTCTGATGCCGTAAGAACGTAAGGATAAGCCACTTCTAAGTTATATATTTCAAAAATTCTAGCGAACTCTGTACAGAGATCCCAAGGCTATATACTAACAAAAATATTTTTGTAATCGAAGCATTTTTCACAAAAGGAAAATATTTTAATGAGTCATTATGTTCATTTTGTCTAAATATTAGCTATTTAAATAATTTTTTATTGTAATACTATTCTTTTAAAAATTTTTATACGTCTAATCTAAGGGGACAATAATATCATAAACTATTATCCATTAATACGCTTTCCAAAATCACGGTTTCCCAGTAACTCAGTCAGGCTCTAACATATTACCATTGACCGCAAGGGTTTGTCATATACAAAAATTATCACTTATCTTGATAGTTTATACTATTTATAATTAATCTCTTAACTACCGATTAATGAGATTTACGCTATTCGCTCCCCAATGCCACCGTTTTCCACGTAGACGAGTGTACATGATGTATTGGGAAGGAAAGAAAAGGAAGAAATTAGCAAATCCTCTCAAATACGTAAATTCTTCACAAACGCTGTCAAGCTCCTTTTGTTACATTCCAAAGCTTTCGAATTAATTTTATGGATAGCAGTACACAGAAAAGATCGTACTTCGGAAAGACGTATATATACTTCCGGGGCAATTAGCACTTCAGATGCTAGAGACATTTATATACGCTGGTGGCATTTAAGAGGTTAAAATTGTATTACAGCTTTAAGGCCAAAGTATAGTTTTACTGGATCATCCATTGTTATTGTATGGAGGGCTGCGCGATGAAAATTATGATTGAATATAAAATATTCAATAATAAAAAATATTGAAATAATTGTCGCAAATATTGAAAGTTTGAGAAGCACTGCATTAAACCATTTTTTTAAATGTTTTGTTATTTATTTTTAACCCTTTTAAGATTTTCCATTTTGAAGAAATATTTAAAAATAATTATTGAATCATTAACTCAGAAGAAACTGCAACATTTTTTTGGATGTTTAATTCTACTGCTAAATACACTTAGCATGCTTAGTAATTGTTAACCATAGACAAATGCTAAGATCGACAGTTCAACTGGTACTCTACTCTTCAAATCCATGCCACGTTGAGGAAAACAATCTATTCGTTTGTTTATTGGACCGTTTACTCTGGATGTCTTCTTCTAATAGAGAAAACTTATTTATATATAAAACTTGTTAATATCTAAAGGATTCCTATATATCAGGGGTATATCCAACCCAAATGACCTTGCGGGCCACTTCAGAAAAACATCATCACCTCGCGGGCTGCACATAAAAATATGTACCTTTATATCAGATTTGGAAATAAAAAGACATTTATTGCAGTGAAAATTTAAAACAGAAGGAATTATTATTATTGTTCTCATTATTTTTCATGTATACAGACATATATAATATAATAATGTTTGTATAATATAATAATGCAATGATCAAATAATGTTTAAAATATTACAGTTACCATTTTCTTGAAAATTACGGTGTTCCTTTTGAATTCATCTTTCATTACTCATTGTTGAAATTCGATTGTGCTGTCATTCGCAAACGATTAAGTATACGTTGCCCTTTTATCTTAGCAAATCTTGGCAGGAATATTTTTTAAAAACTTTAAAAACATCTTTGACTGCCTCTTGCTTTTTGGGCACTCCAAACAGAAAAGGAGGAAGAGAAATGAAAGTCGTACACACTGAGAATCATATACCATCCATAGTAAAGGATATGCAGAAGGCAATTCGGAATTTATTAAAAAAAGTAATTTATTACAGTAAAATCAAATGTAACTGTTTGATAAAATATACATCTATTTTAATCTACAGGACATTTCTATTATCAAAAAGGATTTATTTTAAAACAAGAACAGGTAACAAGCAAATACATTGTAGATTTATATATATATATATATATATATACAAATTTCCCCTCAACTAAATTCCAAAATGAAAAATCTTTAAAAATCTGATATTTAAAAATTTTTTAAAAAGAATCAGCGGGACGCGTGTTGGACACCCCTGCTATATAATGCTAATTACATTGTTAAAAAAAGGGTAATGATGTAATCATTTTTACCCCATAACCTCTTAACTAGTGTACCCGTACACCGTACCGACTAGTGATAGCTGGCCTAAACCGGTTTGCCCGTACAGGGTACGGGCACTGATATTTTCTTCTTTCTATTTTTGATTTGCCCATATCTTTGATTCTTATAGTGAGATATTTAGTGCTGGTTTTTAAGATATGTAGTTTGTCCATGGTACTAAAATACATCTCATCAGGGATTTTCTTTGTGGTGAAGGCGAGAATTTTTCATTGAAGTCAGGAGTTCAGATATTTGAAAATTTTCGATAAAGAACAGGTATTGTCAAGGTAGTGCACAATTTGTTACTTAAGAAGAAATGAAAATGGAAAGATAATCCAAAAAGGCCGATATTATATCTGTTCCCATTGCAATGTAAGACTTAGTATTACACCATGCTTCAAATTCTGTGTGCACACACACACAAAATCCTAAGCCGTTTGAAAAAGAGATAGGAACATGAAGTTTTTTGTAAGTATGAGAGATTGAAACATTCTTCATAGGATGCAGTGTGTAAATATAAAGCAAACATTAAGGAGATTTTTGTCTTCTATAGTTATAAAATAAAAAGTAGAGCAAAAACTTTAAAATTGAAAATTAAAATAACATTCTTCCATTTTCCCATTCTGTATTATGTGCCTTCTTTTGGAACACTTTGGGCAAAAAAATTGACTACTTAAGGGGTTTATGTTTTTGCTTTTGCTTATATTTTTGTTAACATAAAAATACCTAAAATAAATAAATATTTCTGAATATTTCTGAATCGCTGAGTTATAAAATTACCTCTCTTTTACAATATAGGTATTACGTAATATTTAACACCACTTAGGGCTGGAATCTACATGCGGTGAAGTAATACTTAGAATATACAGTGGGTGATCGATTAACGAACATAATCCGTTCCAAGACTATGTTCGCTATCCGAATTGTTCGTTAACCGATCATCGATTCACCATAGACTTCTATGTGAAATCCGATTAATTCGTTCTGGAGACCCTAAAAATTAAATTTTTAAAAAATGTATATTTCTTGTAAGTTTTTGAAAAATAAAAAATACATATAGTCTTGCATATTAATCAGTCCTTTTCATTTTTTTGCTTATGGGACGTTGAGAACATGTCCCGTGTCGGTGCTTTTCTCTCTTTTCAGGATTTTCCTGAAGTAATTAATAACATTGTCGCTGTAAGATCCCCAACCCTACTGACATCGCAGCTTGGTTTTGGGTGCCATTCTAAGACCATTGCTCGACATCCTCCCACTTTTAAAGATCTTTATTGGCGAATGTCATGGTACTCTTTTCGTCACCTCTTGTTCAGAAGGAGACACATTTCGCTGTGTTTCTTGGTGTTCTTCATTCAAAATTTCTTGGAGTTTTCTGTCGTCAGTTCATCTTCATGTCCCATTATGAGCTCTTCTATGTCATCCTCATTCACCTCAATTCCAGATCTCTAGAAGTTGTCAAAATTTCATCCACTTGTAATTTCAGGGTGTCTCCCCTGATCACTTACTCGGAATATGTGTTCGTTGTCCAAACACAAAATCTTTCTTGAAATATTCGTTATCCGAATATGTGTTCATTATCCGAACACAAAAATCTTTCGTGAAAGTGTTCGTTAACCGATTTGTTCGTTAACCGATCTGTTCGTTAACCGATCACCCACTGTACACAATAGTGGCGTGTGCACACGTTTTTTTTTCGAGGTGGAGCGTATATTTTTAAAAACTTGTAGAAGATGCACAGTGGGCAGTTTTTCCAATCTGGCGCTCGGAAAGTCCAAAAATGAAATTGCGCGAAATAAAAAAACCCTATTTATGGTCCTAATAGGTTCCCTAGCCATGTGGTAAACAGTTTTCGTCAGTACGCGAAATTAAATATTCTACAATCAGCGGTTTAGATCGGGTTTCTTTTTATTACAAGAAACACTTGCGAGCTTCATTTTCTAGTAAGAAGCTCAATGGTTTCGTCTGAAAAAGCTTTTGCAGATTTAAGCGATTTTTTTTAAATACATGCTATCAGTGGCGCACAGAAGGGGAGGGTCCTGGGGGTCCAGGCCCCCCCAAAGCCCTTGATTTTTTACCGATTGGTTATATAATTCTAAGTATATAATACGTAAAATTTCATTAAATATTTGTTATTAATGATTAATTTTATTAATTAATGCTAATTATTTATTCAATAAGTAGTTTTTACTGTGTTTTGTTCCTGAAAATCGACAAAATCACCCCCCTCCCACACCCCACCCCTTATGAAAAATTCCTGGGTGCGCTACTGCCAACCACCATTGGTTCTTCCGAGATAAAGGGCTGTATGGAAAGTGATCCTTTTGTCTCGCCATCATCGTAAACCACATGAAGGGTCTATAAATTGATCTGTAATTTCGATTCTGAGAAGATAATCTTTGGCATATGTTCCTCACAATAGCTGACACTCCTTTCCATACATGTGTGGCATGGCCACATGTTAGAGGAAACCGAAAAATGGACAGCCGTAGAAACAGGTGTGTCCCAACCAGTGGCACACACAAGGGAGGGGTGTTGGGGGTCCGGACCCCCCTCCCAAAGCCTTTGATTTTTTTTTGATTGATTATAATTCTAAGTATATAGTGCGTAAAATTTAACTAAGTATTTGTTATTAATGATTAATTTTATTAATAAATGCTAATTATTTATTCAATAATTAGTTTTTTTATTGAAAATTTACCCGAAAATCGATAAAATCAAAAGGAGCATGATACAAGATTGCTTCGAACTTTTCGACCCCGGACCCCTTTCGAAAAATTCACTGTGTGCGCTACTGCATGTGCTTTTATGGATAAAGTAATTTCTTGATTTGACTTTCAAATTAGGTTCAAGTTTGATTACAAATTGAAAAAACATAACATTTGGCACAGCATGTAACTCCTATAAATGTATGTCGGTTTTCTGTGTTTATTGGAGTAGAACTTTTGGGATTGACACGGATTGATCACAGTAACACTTAAGTCACATAGAGTAGATATAGACCTTTAATTCAATACCAAATTTAGCTGCTCTATTACCTTCTACTCCCTAAGTTATGACTTTTTCAGCACGTTATTTTGATAATGAACAACTTATTCGAAATGTGTGGAGGAGCAAGATCCCAAGCACAAAATTAATGCTGTTTTCAGGAGTTTTAGTTAGGTAACGGACTTTGATAAATATGAGAACCAAAGTATTGAGTAAAATTAGAAAAACTGTTATAAATTTCTGCTCGTTTGTAGGGAAAAATGGATGAGATGCCATAGAAGTAGAAGAAGTTCTTCTCCAAGTCGAATGATGCGTAGTTGTTGGGGAAGTAAGATTTATATTATATTTTATTTTTAAGAAAAAATATATAGCTAATAATTTGGTGTGGTATTTTATATGCTTGTTCCAAGCTTATAATAATCATTTTTTCCAGAATTATAAGCTTTAGAATGGTTTTCGTTTGTGTGTGTGTGTGGTTTTTCTCTTCAAAAATACTACTTCTTCCACAATTATTCACCAATCACTTCCATTCCTATTGTCTTAAATGTAATGCATGTAACAAAATTAAGGATCCATTTTTCTGTGGATTGAATACCTCTTTTTTAAAAAATTGAAATATGGGAAATATTAGGATTTTGGTTGAATTTTAGCACATACATATATATATCTCAACATTTTACTATGCTTTTTCTCCAGAATTAATTAAGGTGTTGTAAAATCGATCCCTAAAGGTGTTTAAAACATCTTCAGAAATATTACAAAAATTTCATGTCAAAAAATTAATTAACACAAAAAAAGTAAAATTTTAAAAATTTCCAAATTATTTTAAAAGAAATTAAATTTGTCAAATTGTGTGAATAATATGTGCAAAATTTTATCTCGTATCATTTTCTTAATAAGCTATTATATATCATGCTAAAACATAATTTTTAAATACATAAATAAATAAAAAATGCTCAAAGGGTGCCGAGTCCCTTTAAACAATACGTATTATCCTTTATTGTATATGTACAATGTTATGTTTGGTTGTATTTGTTTAATCTGTTAAAATTTTATTTTTCTTATTTGCCACACTACTTCTTCTATATATTCTCCCACGTGTAAATTACTGCTTCTGTTAATATCCTTAGATCCTTGCTTAAAAACTTATTCAACTTAGTAATCATTTATTCTTGATAAAATTCAAACTGGATATAAATTAGTTAAGACCCTATTAACCTTATTGGTTAGTTAAAAATAGAAAATAATACCCAACTTACATTAATTACGATGATTTTGGATCATTAGAAGACTTTAAAGCCATGAAATAATTTAAGAGCGCCAGATTGGGAAAACTGCCCACTGTGCGACGTAATTTTTTATGCTAAAAATTAAAAATCTTTTTTAAAAAATTAGTGGGATACCCAGGAGGGTGAACCCCTTTAAGTACACTATCGATATACACACTGATTGTTTGGTGCCCAATGTGCAAAATTAATGCCTAATTAACAAAAAGCTAAGGGGAAAAAATTAGAATTTTTGAGAGAGACCCAGTATATAGTTTAAATCTACTTTTAAGCTTACTTGTTTGTGAACAAAGAGCTTTTGTTCAATTCCAGACAAATAAGTTGATTAATATTTTTAAAAAAGAAAAAGAGAGTACATATTTTACTATTTATCTCATATATTTTTTCAATTAATACATTTTTCCTACTATAAAATTAAAATTGATTAACTGCTCAGCTTTTGAATGTCCAAATGCAACCAAAATGGCCAGCCAATGTCCAAATACAACAAATTTATTAAAAAACTTTCACTTCACAGTTTACATGTGAAACACACACATGGGTTTTTTATACATTAATATATAACTTATAACAGTTTTTTAAATATTTGTTATGATTGAAAATATTTTTAATTCCTACTATTAGTTCACACTCTCCCTATATATATATCTTGTTCAAGTTTTCAGTCGTTAATAAAATACTTTTTATTCATCCATTCAAGTTACGAGTAAATTACATTTTTTTAAACTTAAAGTGGATGACACTTGATGTTAATACAATTTTTTCGAATATTAATTAATTAATTTTTTAATTAATTAATAAGTAGTAACAAACAAAAATAATAGTCCAACACCATATATAAAAGGCAAATTTTTTTGTTGTGTCGCTGTAGCACAATGGACTTCTAATCTGAAGGTCGTGGGTTCTATTCTCACTTAAGATGGCCTAATTCCTAAGAATGGGATTTTTTTTATTATAGTTTTACTATGTGATTTTTTTATTAGAATAACTAAATTTAATTAGTGAATAAATAGTTACAAACAAAAATAATAATCCATACATAGAAAGGAAAATGGAAAATTGAAAGGAAAATCACTTTTTATTTTGCCACTTAATATTGTGATTCTGTCATATGAATATACATATTTATATTAATTGTAACTATTTAATAAAAAGTAACTATAAAATAATTTTGCTTAGAAAGTAGGAACGAGCATTTTCTATATTACTTGTTTAAAGTGTGCTTGGGCTTTTCTCGTACTTATGAAAGAGCTTATTTTCACAAAGACTGTTAGCCACCTAAAAAATCTATTGTTTTAGCTGCAAATAAATTGGCTAGCTCATCGTGTGAAAGCTCTATTTGCTACTGTAACATCGTATGTTTAAATAGAATGCCGTTGTCACGACTCCTATGTATTTATATTATTTCCATTATTTTTAAATCCTTTTCTCCTCACTCTCACACACATTCAGTTGCAAACTTTTGAAAATTATTCAATTTTGGGGGAGGCTAAGCATTTACCATAAATTTTGACATCATAATCTCTGAAATTTGTTCTAACTTTTGTTCAATTTAACTAAAAACTTAAGTAAGTTTTCATCTTTATAATTTAATTTTTTTTTTTTTGTAAAATTACGAAAGAAAGGGGCCTTTAAAAGAGTTAATTTTGTCGATGGTTAGAATAGAGTTTATAATGTATGATAGTGTATTTATAGTTTTCCGAGTAAGTGAGTGAATATATAAACGTCGCACTGTTCAGCTACACTAGGGCTTTTGGCGACGGATCACGTAATTTTGAACCATGGTCAAGTGACGTGGACGACACCTGTGAGCTGGCACCCTCTCTCCAAATACCCCCCAAACGGGGGAGGACGTTTCAGCTCTCGACAGATTTAGCGTGCATCGCTGTCCTACGCGGTGGGTCTTTAGTGGTACTGGGCTCGAACTCGTGACAAAACCAGCCACAATCCGATACCTATACCACTCGGCTACCGCGGCCATTTAGTTTTTCGAAGTCAATGCACTAAATGTTAAACTAAAAAGTAAGAAATAGAAGAGTGTTTGCTCAGTACAAAAAAATAACTGTTAAAAGTTGCGAAAAATGTAATTTGTTATATTGAAATTATAAATAATCAAATTGATGCTGAAATATGTTCTAGGCATCGGTTTGCACAGAAACAAATTTTTTTTAATATTCTGATAAGAGTGATGTTTTAATTTTAAAAATTTCATTCATTCATGAAATATTGAAAATTGAAAATCATAATAACATGATTTTTCACAACAGGAAATATAAACCACGAACCTTAAGTGAATATTTTAAAGAAAATCATAAATGTTCATTAAAAATATTTTAAAGTACTTTGATTTTTTAAAAAACAATAGCATAGGCTTGCTTTGTTGTTAGTTTTGTATTTCGTTTTGAGATGAATCTCCCAGACTAATCTGAGTACTTATCTGTCCTTTTAATAACAATCATATTAAAAAATAAATCGAATATACCTAATTGTTACTTACTTACTTGCAAATATTTTTCATTGTGCATTATTTTACCACATTTAATTACGTGCTTATATTAAAAAAATCTGGAAAAAAAATTATCATATCGACATTTGAACTAGTTTTGTCTAAAAAGTGTAATATGAGTGTATTTCAGCAATACAAAGTCTGACCTCCACATTACAAACCTCTATTTTGCGAATTTCTTCCTGGAACCACAAAAACATTTTACTATTTTCTTCGTAAATTAACCTCTAAATAGCTATAAATACATTTTTTTATTTAATGAATTTTTTCTCTTGTGATCAGAATTCTTTCTCCTTTTGTTTAAAATATTTCTGGTTCTTTTGTATGATAAAATGATAAAATCATTTGAAACAATTCGACGCATGGAAAAAGTATGCTTAAATGGGTTTTGATTGCATTACAAAGTGTGTTTTGAGAAAAACATTTTTTCACAAAATTAAAAGTAATTAAATTTAAGGACGTATGTAATACATGCTTAAAATTACTGGTAATAAAAAAAATGTTTTAAAAATTGGTAGTAGATTTAAAATTAGAGAGAGAGAGAGAGAGAAAGTGCCATTAAAATTCATCAATTTTAATATGAAGTATTTTTTTAAAAAATGAAAACACAATGTATTTCTGGACAATATTTTTTTCCTTGGTTTTTTTTTTTGTGTGTGTGAATTTATTTTGATAGATGATATATATATATAAAATAAATAGATAGTAATTAACAAAAAAATGGAGATAATTACTTCTTTAATAATAATGGTAACACATAAAGTTAAAAATATCACAATGAAATATAAGAAACATTCATCTTTTAAAATACAGAATTAATCCATGTTTGATGTTAAAATAATACAAACTCTTGCAATCAAAGACTTAATTACCTCATAATGATGAAAACCTAGGAAAACGCAGTTTTATTCTTGAAAGAACCACACATTTCTTACAATATCACGGCATTCAGAAATAGCCATAGTATATTTCTAAGATGGCTGAAAATGGCCTTCGAAAACATTTAGGGCACAAAAGTAATATTTAAGCACACAGCAATAAAAAAATATATATATTTTTATGAAGTGTACACCTTTAGAGTGGCCATTTTTTTAAATTAACTGCACCGCAACGCGAATATTAAAAAGCTTTTTAGGACAATAAATAAAGTCTTTATCGCATCGAAATCATAAATGGGTCGTAAAAAAGTGCCTAGGTATCCATTTGAATTAAAAAAGCTCTCTCCCCCTAACACTTTGAAAGTCTTTGTATATTCATTAGAACCTAAGCAGGCCTTTTTCTACTTTTATTTTTTGTAAATAGCCCTTTTCAGTTTTTACCCAAGCAATTAAGCCCATATTTTGTCTAAGTAAAAATAGCTTTCCGCAGTGAATAAAGGAAAGGGAACAGGATATATATCAAGCACTTTGAGGATAAAGTGCAAGTGTATAAATTGAAAAATATTCTATATAATATATAATCCATTATTGGGGAGAACATCTATTTAAATAAAATATGATACTCAGAAGAGTTTACAAAGGGTGAAAATAAACTGTTCTTGGTTTGAAATAAAACCTGTAAATCATATTAAGCACACCGAGTGTTTTAAATTCATATTTCATGTTTACTCGTGCAAATATTGCGGTATTGATTTAAAGACCATTGAAATATACGATAGCAGTAACACAAGGATAAATATATATTATAAATTTGACTTTAAAGCTTTCTCTTTAAAATTGGAATGCTCAGGTAAAAATAGATTGCATGTTATTATCCATATTTTCGGAATTTTTGACTTTTATTTCTAGTGTATGAATTGAAATGTATTAATCAAATTTATCAAATCCTGGATTACACATCGTGATATATTTTATTAATTTCTCTTCAAGAATATATTCTACGTTGAGTCTATTCAAAAGGCTTATGTGAATAATACACATAACATCAAACTTCTTTATATATACTTCTTAATAGTAGATTCACCCTAATTAAAGGCAATTGTGATGTTTTTTTATTATTATTACAGAGCTTATTGTGATAAATTTAGCTTTAAAATTGGAGTTATTTTGCAATAATTGGTTTTCATTAAAGTAGAATTAATTTTAGTTGTGTAACACTTTTTCATGCCAATTGTATCTGCTTAAAGAAGGGAAATATATCTTTGTCATCTTCATTGGAAGATATATCTTTTCCAAAAGGTATTTTCAAATCACTACCATGCTTATTTACTTCATCATTATTTGGAATCCCCTACATTTTGAAGCGGCAATTTTTGATGAAATATACAAAAATAAAACTACCTCTATCAAACGAAATATCCAAATGTTTTTTGATTATCTAGTGTGTGTGAATTTCATGTTACTATTTTTTATAATAAAAAAAAATTACTTATTTATGGAGTTTAAAAAATTTGAATATCTTAATTACATATTTAATGGGGATTTATAACTAATACCCCAGCATTAGTATTGGTTTACTATGAGTGACCCAAATAACTTGTATTCTTTCAATGTGGATTAGGGTAGGTAAAAAATTATGGTGTCATTTTCACACAGGTAGTGTTTTTTATTTGATTACTTTCTTTTATGATCATTCTAATATCGTTAAAGGTATGAGTACTGTAACGTCGTCAGTAGTTAGCAAACAAGAAAATTTGTCACAGCCTCATTTTAAAATTAAAACAGTATTTAATAGCTTCATATGTTACTAAAAAGTCCAAAAAACATGCCAAGCCGGGCGGACAGTCTTTTCCACGGGGGTTCAATCCCTTTTCCCAAAGGCACTGCTATTCCCTTTCTTTTTAGGGCTCCTATCCAGTTTGTCTCCTTCCAGGGGGTCTATCTCTCTGTTTCCCATCCAGGCTCCATCTCCAAGTTTTTTCCCTCCATCCCTTTTCTCCTCAAAATTAACCCCCTTTAAACACCAGGGCGGGGCCACCCCACGCCCCCCGTCTTCCCTCTGGCAGGCAAAAAGGTCTGCCCTCGTCTCCGGCCACATTCGTCTCCATTTTTTGCGGCAAACACAAACACATTCCTCGTTTGTCTGGAATCTAAGGGCGCCCTAATTCTCATCCAACTCTGAAACTCCCATTCATCAACACACCACCTGGGCCTTATAGCCCCATTCTCAGGTACCGACTTTCATACAGGCTTCGCCTATACGTCAACCTATTGTCACCGGCATTCTTTAGTTATTGTAAATTCAGACTCGATGTCTGCGTTTGTCCAAGGCCCGACAATAAACAATGACCCATGGTCACATGCTCTTGTCACCCAACTCTGTTTGGGGCCATAAAAATTTCATGAATAGATGGGTGAGGTTCTCCCAATCGAATACGTCACAGTACCAAAAGGTTGCAAGTATGAATTTGATAACATTTGCTTAAAATATTTCAGTTTATCTTTGGATACTTTCTACTACGCAGCTCTACTACGTGATTTTTTTTCAAAAATAGTAACACGTTGCTTTGGAACCAATTTAAAAAGCGTGTGTGTGTACTTATGTATGCAGTAAAAATTTACTTTTTGGCAACAAGATTAAAATCTTTTAAAATCTTTTGTGGGCAAGATGGTCAAAGGGCAAAAGAGGTCACGAGCAGATTTAACGATAACCTTCGTAATCGGGAAAAAAACCAGGAACCTTT
>BMAV01026680.1:507955-541378 GCA_019973955.1 Trichonephila inaurata madagascariensis | reverse complement strand
TTTTTTTTTAAATTTCAGGTATTACAAATTTATGAAAAGTAAACTACAACAAAGCATACAACGTTCTAACAATCTTCTTCAAGTCCTATAATTAGTTTTTCTTCATTTATATTCATTTTTATAAGAAAAAAAAGTAACTATGTGATTTTTAGTTAATCTTGTATACTCTTTTGTAATAAGCGCTCTTTCATTTAAAAACATCTATTCTAATTTCATATTACTGAATAAAAATTTTTACTGACGTTTTAAACCGCGTTCAACTAAGTTAAAATGCAAATAAACCTGCAAGAATTGCTTAGCATATTGCGTAATTGTTTATTGCAGCACATACTGAATTAGTTTATCCTGTTTAGCTATTTATCATGTTTATTGCTGCTGTGTTCTTTTCAAACATCTTCCAGGAAAACATAACTTTCCTGCTTCTACACGAATTGAATTTTAAAATTATTATAGTACTTTTCATACTAAAGAAACTGTCTGATGAAAAGACTCAAAGCTGAGTAAAATCTTCATTAAATGCATCTTTTTTATTAAAAAAGTCATTTTTTGTAAGTTAACAATAAAGTAGAGAACATAAAATAGATGTATGTATTCCTTAGGTGAAGACTTTATGACCTTTTGTTCGCATCTCTAAAATGTAGCTTGCTTTTCATCAATGTATCTTTTGATAAAAACGCTCATTAAGAATTGTATTCTAGAAAACTATTATAAAATAATAATTGTAGAATATGGCTGTATATAGGAACAGTTCCTATATATGTGAAATTGTTATTATGATATCAGTAATATGAAAAGTATTAATTATATTTTATAAGTACTTTTAGGAAAGGAGACAAATAATATCCACATCCACAAATACATACACACAAGAAAAGTCACCATGACAAAAATAATAAAATAATATATTTATTTATGTAAGTGTGTAAGAATTAAACAATTACTTTAATTGATTCACATTCAGTACCACAAAATTAAATATTTAAAAACCAAATTGATGCTGTTTTAACAAAAATTATTTTAAATATTATAAGGTTAAAATGCTATGTAGTTGAAGAAAAGTTTTAAAAAAATAAAAAAAAAATGTTTATGATTAAATACTTAAATAATTGTATGAAAAATAAAAATAACAGCTGTAAAAAAAAAACTCATGCAATCCACAATATATGCACGTAATAAAAATAATTCTATTATTTTATGCAATCGGAGATTATAATATATATATATATATATTCTTTTAATCTAAATAATGGTTATTAATAAAATATTTGATCATTATTCACTGAAGTGTGTTTACCTCAAAAGAATTCTGAGGACATGATTGGCAAGTTAACAAGGTTCACATGAACTTTGACATTATGTTACATACACCTTTGTATCCAATTTGATAATATCCCAGAAAGAAGAAAATTGCTACCCCTAAACGTGTTGCAACATCACTAAATTATGTTCTAGGGAAACAAATAAGTAGTAACAATGTTAGCAAGATTAAACATATATATTTTTTCCATTTTATTTCTTGATAGCATGTACAAACACACACTCCTAAAAAAACACATAAAAAGAAGGTCGATTCAAAGCAAATGTTAAGCAAAAAGTTACGTTTATTATGTAAGAAAAGATATACTAAAAATATTAATGATTAAAAAAATTATTTGTTAACTAAAATAACTCACATAAGAAAATTTTGATATACAGCTGTTTTTAAAAGAGATTTATTTATTGTTCAAGATCACTCTTAGAGATAACTTCAAAACTTTCAGCGTCTTTTTATTAAATGAATAATTTAAATATTGAAACGGTGTTCTAAATTAAAATGAAATTTTAGCCTCATGAACACTTACAAAACATTAAGTCGACATTTATTAGAACCTTTTCAATAACATTTCTTTTATTTTAATCAATTATATACAAGAAATGGCGTTTATTCCGTTATGTGTAAGAATTTAAGCTTATCGTTTCAAACAAAAATTACTACTTTTCAATTCAATTTTGAAAAAATACTTTTCGTTACGCGTTTGACTAAATTTGACGTTTTATTGAAATAATGCAGATCATTCCGAAAATCTGCATAATTTATTTCGTATATATATATATAGAAGTACATATATTAAATAAATACATGTAATAGATGACACAAGTGTATATACAGTTTCTCTTTTTCCTTTAACTAGCTATAAAATATTTATAATTAAAAAATAATTTATTTTTATTTTCCAGTTCAATCCTGAAATTCTTACAAAAACCTCGTGGATTTTAAATAGCACATGTAAATATATCATAAAAAATATCATAAACAAATAAATATATTGGATTTTTTTAGGTTCATGATCATCAAATAAAGCGATTGATATTGACCTCTACAAATTTTAGAAGAAATTTTTAATATTGATTTAAAATAAGAAATAAGAGATTAATTGAACTTATGAAAAAAAAAGACAAGAAAGAGTTTTGATAGAATATGGTATGCAAACACCTGTCTATGGAAAGATAAAACATAATAATTAAAAAAAATGGTTTATCTGATAAGTAAATGTGGAAAAACAAATTTGATAGTAATGCAATAACATTTCGACTGTTTATTGAGTTTCAAACATTTATTTTGAATTCAAATACTATTACGTACGATAATGTACGTAATTCAATCCAACATCGTGTTTACCTCGTTTCCATTGACATGAAAGATACATTGAGTAGAGTTCTGTCATCGAACTTCAGCATGCTGTGGGTAACGGATTACATGCATTCAGGGCACACGCATTGTACGTGATATAGCAAAAATATTAGCAACAAAAGTTTGACTGATACATGAAAAAAACAAAAAATCAACTATACTTTTTCTTTACTCTCGAAAACAGCTTATTCTATCTTTCTCTCTCTCTTTTTTTTTAATCTTATGCATGCTTTGTTACTATTTGCCATGCTTCGTAATTTATTATATAGTTATTTCATAAAATTCTTTTTTTAAGTAATATACCATATTTATTTGAATCTAAGCCACACCCTTTTTTTCACGTGTTAATCGGATGTGGTTTAAAATCGAAGGCGGAAAAATTCGTTGGGTGGGGAAAATTGAGCATCATATTCTAATTAATAGAGCAATTACAAATTCATGTACATATTTAAATTTTTTTTACAATGATAAAATAAATTGATTACCATAAAATCCGGCGTATAACGAGCACCCCTATTATTTGATGAAATCTGGAATATTTGCATACATTGTGTGCTCTAATGTTTTGAAGTCATTTATTCGAAATATTATACCCAGACTTTTGAAAAAATAGTATATTTCTATAACTACGACTCTTTTAGTTCATAAGTCAAATGATTTCTTTTAAATAAACACTACTCCGATACATGTAGAAGTAAAATTTTTTTATGCTCATTTCTTTTCTTATTTTTAAGCTATCGTTTTTATACCCGGCGTATAACGCGCACACTTAAGTTTCAATCTTCCTTTTTATGTTAAAAGTGTACGTTATACGCCGGATTTTACGGTATTCACTTCTTTTTACTTCTCAATTTAATTTTCCTAAACATTTCTTAAATATCGGATATCGATATAAGCCAATGCACTATTTTTTTCCACTAAAACGTGTTGAGAATTTGGGGTGTGACTTAGATTCGAATAAATACAGTATTTGATCCCACATCGGTAGTCTTCCTCAGCTACAGGCGAGAAGCTTTCCTTTTTAGAACGGCTTTTTGAAGTGTTGTTAATAATTTTGATAGCCTCTTTAATTTTATGGGACTTCAATTAATTATTCTCTTTTTTCTTATTAATTATGATGAGAGGGCAGTGGCGCACACAAGGGGGGTTCCTGGGGTCCGGACCCCCAAAGCCGTCGATTTTTTTGATTGATTATAATTCTAAGTATATAATACGTAAAATTTGATTAAGTATTTGTTATTAATAATTAATTTTATTAATTAATGGTAATTATTTATTCAATAATTAGTTTTTTACTGTGCTTTGTTCCCGAAAATCGATAAAATCAAAAGGAGCAAAATACAAGAATGGTGAACTTTCGACTCCGGACGCGCGCCGGGCGGGCGGGAAAAATTTCTATGTGCGCTACTGTGAGAGGGTAATACCATTTTTTGGTAAGGTACCTCGTATTTTGAAGCCGTGGGCGTGGAAGTATTTGAATTTATGAAACAAATATGAAAAATTTGCAAAATGGGCTTTGGGTAACATTTATAAATACCATCAGGACGTGTATGACTAGTTTCATTATGAATTTATTCTACATTACTTATATGAACATTAAAATTACATTAAAATTGATACTGGAAATGTGTTAATTTTAAATAGCAAGGAATGCACAATTTAAACAGAACGCAGTATTTCGTGATGAAGTTAACACATGCTGATGAGTAGGCGTTTAAAATATGGAAACTAGTAACATTGGCTAATTAAACTCATATAGTTTTTGATGTCTTACTTTGTATAACAAATCGTTTTTAAGCTCTCATGAAAAATGGTTCTCCGCCTTGCAAATTTAATTCGAATTGTCTCATTAATGAGAAGTTACCGCATCTTCAATGATAAACAATTCAATTCAACTTCTAAGTTGAGGAATGATCCTCTAGATCAAAGTTCAGAGGCCTTGATTTGGTTCTTGGCCTTATAACGCTGTGAAAAATTGCATTGCATTTCCTGCAATCGTTTTTACGTAGCCTTTGTGGACCTAGTTGCAATTCAGTATTGAAAAAATACACTCAATATACCTCATTGAAAAAAAGTCATAACTGTTCGATAAAACGATCTACTAATGTGATGGAACTTTATAATTAAATGTCCTCCGTTTTGAAGGAAAGATCAAGGGGTCAAAGATGGACAGGATGTAGTTTTGTTTCTATAACGTATCCAGAGGATCCCTCGTGAGTTTTGACCCATTTAGTATCTAGATACTAAAGCATTAGACGAGAAAAATCGACTTTCGCTGAAGAACTTCACAAGTGCAGTGATGAAAAGCTTGAAAGTTGTCAGATTATTTTGAAAAATGGAAGAAATAACAAGTAAATAAGTTCTTTTCGCCAGCTTTATGACAATTCCATTAAAATATTCTGAAATGTAGAAATTATAATTTTGCTTACGGGAAAATAAAATATTGCAAATAAATGGTCAATTGTCACTTTTATTTATTGCACGATATGATTTATTATTGTGTTGGAATTTATAAAATAATTTTAAAAATATAAATGAATTAAAGCTTATACCCTTTAAGCTGTTATTTTTCATAATTCTTTTTTATTTTCTGAGACATTCGAAAATTGTAAAATGTTTGCAGACATTAAATCTAAATGTTTTCTAACGAATATGTTCTTTTTTCTGTACTGGAAATTTACATTATACACTATAGTGTAAGAATTAAAATTTTCGTACTTCGTTAAAAATAAACTTGTTCAAAATTTTCAATTTTGTAAATTTCTGTCTGAAATTTCCTAGATATTAACTTTTTATCAAACAGCGTATTGAATTGTTTGCTTCATTGGCTAAAAGTTATAAAATTGATTCAGATATTAAATATATATATATATATATATGTATTTAAATAAAAAGATCCGAATATGAACTTTTTTTTATAATAGTGCATATTTTTTTTTTTTGGCTCCAGTGTGATTCTTAGAAAGTGTTGTAAAGATGATTTTCAAAGATCTCAATATCTTACCAAAGGTAGGATATTTTGTTTTTTAAAAATTTGAAATTATGTTTAAAGGTTCCACACACACAAATACACACAAAAAAAATAAATAAATAAACAAATACACATGTATGCATCAAAGGGATTATTTATATTTGTGGAATAATATAAATAATAAGAAATCTCTTCAAATGAAAAATGATATTACTAGCTTCGGCAAATCTTCGGTTTAATATATATGTAGTATATTGTTGCAAAATATGTACCTAAAAATGCATAAGTTTAGTAAATAAACACAGTTTTTATAAATGGACCTGACACACACTTGGGAATGCCATTCTGATCTGTTTTTTTAATACTTTGTTAATTCAATTAGATGCAAATTATTTAATTAGATGTAACCATTACGTTTAAAAAGGGAAATAATTTGAACAGTGAGAAATTTAAAAAAATAATGCTTGATGTATTGTGTTTTATCAATATTCTTAAACATAAACTTCTACTTTCAAGTTTTGTAGTAAGAGTATTCTACCTTAATTTTTAAAATATTTTGAAAATAATGTATCCTCTTCACTGTTTACTTTTACATAATTTTTGGCATTACATCACAAGTATTTTTTCACCATACTATCATATCCCATTTCATAAATAAAGAATTAAATGATGACCTTTAAAATTTTTGAAACGTGATATGCATTCTTCATGTTTATTCAATGTACTGTTAGTGCCACTAATTCTACACAAGAAAACAAAGATGTGGGAGTGGGAAGATATCTGACCTTTGCATTCGTAAATGGGCTTGTCATCCTATGGTTTCTCAACCTTTCTTTGTAAGAATATCTTATTGAAATTCATAGGTGCGTGTATCATTGCACATACATGCGATTCACTAAATAGACGTTCCTATACGTATAAAGTTACAATGTGTGTTTGCTGTAAGAAAAAAATTAAAATAATTACTTCTGGTTTTTTATAAATTGTTACATAATTTCCTCATGTTATTAAATTCGTATTTTTTAAACAAGGAATTTTTTTTGGGCCAACTGTATGGATTTGAGGAGTTTTGGTTTCAAAAAAGACAATACGAGCCATATGTGTTGAATATTAATATATATCACTTTTATTTTGGATGAATAATATTTCAATTAGTTGTCCACAAAATTGACGTTTAAAAAATTACTCTTGTGCTTTTAAGAATACCGAGAATTCAAGTTTTCAAAGAACTTTCAAAAATAATAGTTATAAAAAAATCTTTCATGTAATGTAATTGACATACAGCTGTAAGCATAAATATTTTATTTAAATTTTACTCTGTATTAAGTATTACCAGCTCTGATATCTTAATCGTCACTTGATCTTGGTTCAAAATTATGAGTTCCAATAACTCTCATGTTGCTTTATAGTGCGACCCTAATAAGATATATTCACTCATTACAGCTTTTAGTATTTGCATTCTCACTCACACGTAAATGCATACAATGCTCTATATTAAAGAAATTAGTCCTTTTTTCAGATATCTGAAGTGTTTTACTATTCTAAATGCTTTTCTCAAATAATTACACAAGTAACTAGTAAAAAATTAATATTACTATCTAAACGTTTTGCTTCCAAACCATTTAGTTATACAAATATACTAAACAATGTTAGTAAAATTCACAATAAAAAGAGAAAAAGGTTTCTTATAATTTATGTAAATTCATTGGTTACAGAAAATTATTTTACTTCATTGCTTAAGCGAATAACTTGCTTAAAATTTATAATTTCCATTTACAAGAGAAAATTTATTCTGCTCTTTAAGATATTTCAATTATATGTGACTTTAAAATCATTATCTTAATATTTATTAAAGTGTTTTGAAGCAATGCCTCTAACGAAGCAAAAGTAACAAGATTTTAAGATCATTTATAACGATTTTCTTTTTACGAAGAGATCATTTTCGACCCTTGGGCACTTTTTATGTCAAGCACCCTATCTTTGAAGATCCATATCGATAAATCCACCTTAAGACCGCGAAGGACCCAGCTTGAAACATGGCTACAATAACGAACTCATTTGTAGATCAACCGATCTCGGCCCTCTTAAGCGAAGATTAGTGACAGACATTATTATTTTTCCAACGAGAAAGTGATTTTTATCAACTGACAATGCGTCTGAAGTCGTTACTTCCATACGCTTTGTATGTTTACCAGAGGAAAAAGTGCAGTAGTTAGCAGGGGAAAAAATAAGATTTTTGTTTAATGGATGACTTCTTTACATTACTGTTGAAATTTATGACATTGAAATCTTCCAGGGAAAACCCGCCTTGTATTAATTTGAATAAAGTTTAATTCAAGGTTTTCTCATAAAATTAAGATGTCTGTGATATAAGTGGATGATCTAAGCGCCATTTTTTATTTATGATGTTAAACTTCCATTTTTAAAAAGCATAAGAAACAGAGTTTCTCTCTCTCGGTTACTTATCAATAAACTAGTAGCGTTACAATATGGATATACTTAAAAGAATTCTTGTATTTTTAATTAATGAATCCCGTTAAAGAAAGATAAGGATAAATATATTTATAACTTATTGAAATGCGTACTTTAGTTCTTAATGTATACTTCAAACAAATAAAATCAATATTTGTTAATTGATAAAATGCAATGAAATCGATTTCAATGAACTTGTTAGATCTTTTGTGTCAATGAGAAATAACGCTTCGTAACGTAAAAAGTAACGAACCAAGAATGAGTCAGGACAAATTATAAATGAAAATACCTTGAGATAGAATACGAAATTATTAATTTTTGGTGGCTACTGAAAGACCAGCTAGAGCTCCACTTCATTGTAACATGTGTTGTGAATATTGGAAAGCTGTACCAAACAGAGCATATTCCAAAGGTAAGGCATAATTTCCACACCAACGGAATTCTGTCGACCTTCATGAATTATGTATCAACTCATAAAAATGTCGCAGGGAAATGACAGAATTAGGAATTTCATCAGATCCCTAAGGGAGATGTTAAAATAACGTCTCTTCAAGGTCAATTCCCTGATGAAAGTAAGTGATTTTATCAAATCCCTGAACTGTTTCAGTGAAATGAGGAAATGAACTAGTCAGGATTTGCATTGGCAAAAGGCTATATAGGGGCGGGGAGACACCTGGGGATCGAGTCCTTGTAGTTCCTAACCATACAGGTAGTACTATCGATCCCCTAAATATCAACCTCATATCTTTAAAAAAATTACACCATGGGATTAACATAGGGATTGATTACCAGCCTAATTTTCTAATTTTCTGATAATTAGTTTCGAATAAATAATTTGTATTCCATTGACTATTGTTGTATTACTTACTTCTACGTTTAATAATGCACCATATTTGTTAAATAAACACTTTTAAACTCTTGACAATATTATTTAATCATTTCATTGAAACAGCTCACGGATTCGTTCAAATCCCTTACTTTTATCAGGGAAATGACCTTGAGGAGAGGTTATTTTAAAATTTACCGTCAAGTGATCATCATCTCCCTTAGGGATTTGATGAGATTAGTAATTTCACCATTTTCTTGCGACATATAGATTAACAAAGAGTACCGGATGTCATTAATTGAGAGATGTGTAGCGGACTAAAGTAAGCAAGGATATCATATCACAGGATCACTGAACAACTATGTCAGAACGATATTGCCATTCAATGATGTTTCAGGAATGGGTGATTGTGGCCTTACCAGAGTGTCAGGAAGGTAATAGACGACAGAAAGACGGCAGGAAGCAAAGAGAGAATGATCGTCTGTTCAGTACTCACAGTCGCTAATGTATCTTTATCAAGGATCTGACTCGTAAACGTGACAACCTTGACAAAAATGACCATCGCAAAGCAACTCAACGAACAATTATTGATGTCACTAAGGCCATTACCTCGAATACCTCAAGGCTGCGGTAGTCTAGTGGTAAAGGTAACGGACTTATGGTCAGCGTGTCATGAATTTGAGCCCAATATCACTGAAGACTCGCCGTGTAGGGGAGCGATGCACATTAAATCTGTCGAGAGCTCAAATGTCCTCCCGTTGGTGTAGTGTGATAGTTAGGAGAAGGGGTGCCAGTTCAGATGTCATTCTCGTCACTTGACCATGGTTCAAAATTACGAGATCCGTCACCAAAAGCCCTGGAGAAGATGAACAGTGCGACGTTAATATTCACTCACCCCGAATACCTCTCATCTTTGCAGACTTCCGAAGGATTTGAATTAGTGCCATGCGCATTCTACTTGGACTTTCACAGATCGGAGTGTAATGTTTTAACGATGAGTTCCGCTTCGGATAAAGCCCGGGTAATCAGCGAAGACGTGTCTGGTGCAGGGTTGATCCTAGCAGATGTGCAGCGCGTGCACCACACACGGGCGGACAAAGCAAAGGGTTGACACGGGCCGCATATAATTCTATCAATCAATCAATATTTTTTACGAATTTCTCAAAATAAGACTTATGTTGAATTATAGTTATTGAAAAAATAAAAGAAGTCTCGATTTTTCTATAGTAAAGCGTAGTTCAAGAAGAAAAAAAAAGAATGTTTCCGCACATCATGTTGGGTTCATTGTTCATTAATGTCTACTCTTTAAAAACACATCCTTTATTTGATAGCAAAATTCATGGCAGAGCCGGCAATACCGGAATAGAAAAGGACTTTTAGCTTATCAGCGGCACTGACGAGACACTGTGAATCGAAAGGCGTCTCAAAAATGATTTTGTGAAATTTGCTTTACTAAAATAACTTATATGGTTAATATTACCTAAGACATATGAGTGTTTAAATTCAATATGCATTGGGGAAATTAAAATTTTGCAATTGAATAATAGCTTTACAATTCAGAAAAACAATTCAGAGAAAAAAAAAAAGAGATTTTTTCTATCTATTTATATTTTTATCAATGTTTTACTTTTAATTCTTATACAAGTAGATAAGTTTATAACGCCACCGTTAAGTATTAGTCAAAATACAAAATAATCTCTAGAGGGACGGCTAATTAGGTCTTTGCACGCTGGTGGTCGATGCCCTGGGATAGGTCCTTGTCTAGAGACATCCAGGTTAGAGACTACTCACTTGACTGTGTTGTTTGCTCCACAGGAGACAACAAGGAGTTGTCATATTAGGTAACATTTCAATTAAAAACAGTTTCTTTTGATTGTCATTTGTGATACCCTTACAGTACAGTGGAGATCCTGCTGTCCGCAGAATTTCTCTTAAGGTATCCGACTACTTGCGACAACTTGTTTTTTTAAATAATGGATATATGGAGATTTTTGTGGTTTTTATAGATTTATTTAGTACATTTTAAGAAAAAAAGACTAAAATTAAGAATTGAAAAATAAATTATTACTACTAAAATGGGGAAAAATGGGTAAAAATTGGCAAAATATTACATAAACGGGTCCCGCTCTGTACAAATATAGTAAATGATCAAATTCTCAATTTTTCAATTTTGATCTATTATTTTGCTATTCCTTTTTGAAGTGACCTTCAGTATAAGAGATATTTTAATTTTTACAAAAACTAGAGCACTTTATCTTAGTTGTTACATGAAATTGCTTAAAAAAACAGTGATTATATTCACATAAAGAACGGTAAATTTTGTAATAAATCAGTGATTGATAAATCTGAAGGTTAAAATACTTCTACTGTTATGCAAAACATACACAAAAAAATTCAGCAAATTATTTTCAAAACTTTTTGAGCAATCGCTGTCCCCGTTTGAGTTTTTCGAAAAAAGACACATTTCGAGTAAAACGCATTCTAAAGTTCAACATCTTATGTAAAGTTATGGCATCTGCTTTTACTAAAACACCTGTAGGTTTTGTTCTAGTGAATGGAGAATAAAAACGTTGGTAGATTTATGAAGGTAATAAGATGGCCTACAAAATAAAATCATAATTTTTTTTTTCCATTTTAAAAAAAAAATCATGATTTTAGGGTAGTTGGATACCTTAAGAAAACTAATTTAAAAATTAAAATTTTATAGATACTTTGCGTAAAGACGATTAAAAAAGTATTGTGTTTGTTATTAAAAATTTTATTACAATATTAACATGATTTACTCAATAAATATATTAATTTATGATTTAAGTGTTATCTCTAACCATGCATTGTACTGAATAACTAAAATACTTGGTTGTATTTAAAAAAAAATTCAAAGTCAAGATCTATCAAAATTATTTTCAGTCGCATTTCATTTGTTTTTATTTTTTTTGTTTTTGTAGCCACTCACTTTGAGAAATATTTTCACTTAAATATATTTTTCTGAATGGCAGTGAAATGTTTATAACTTTGTGAGAAATCTTGCGTATTTTGCAAGAAATTACAACAAAAAATTTGGCATCTGTTCTTGCTTAAATTAAGATTTTAGCTTCGAATCTTTTGATATGTCGATAAGCTTATTCCCTCTCCTTTATTATAGGGTTTTTTTCTCCACAAATGAAAAAAAGGTTCTTTTTCCACTAGAAAATTATTTAGTTTTGTAATTGCACTAACGAGTGTAAAATTATTTCTCGTCGAACACGGGCTGGTAAAGAAATAGAATATTCATAATATAGTAGGTAGTACATATAAAGAAAACCATTTTAATATTCTTCTATTATATAGTAATAAAAGTTAAAAAAGTATTTCAGAATAAAGTTATGTTGTATATGAATAAAATGTTCACTTTTAGTGATAGGGATGTACTTAAGACACTTGTAGTTATACAAACTTTGCAGAGAACGTAAATCCATTTTGCTTTCACATTTATAATTTTCTTTTTTCAATTTTTTTTTTCTGTGATTCTTGGAACCCCAGGGTTCCATGGAACACAGTTTGAAAACCTATGATTTAAACAATACTGAACAAATGCCCCCTTTCAGAATTTGGTAATTTAATTTTACCCCCTGTTTCTAATTTATACATCAGGCGAGATGATACTAGCTAACTATAATATAAATAAAATATATAATAAAATCAAACCATTCACCTTGAATATCACCTGGGTCAAAATGAAAATAATTATTCCCATTACTAATCACTCCATTGAGCAACTTTTATGAAGCAACAAATATCGGTTCTAAAAACCAATTAAACTAAATTGACGGAGAGTGTTCAATGTATTTTTCAAACTATAAGGAATATTTCAACAAAAAGAATTTTCTTGAGTCATCCCAACCTTGAAAATGGAAGCGGATGTCCTGCGAAATATCATCTGCCTCAGGTGCCACGAGGGCGTTCACTCGTGAAAAAGACTTAAGTTTCCCATCAGAAAAGTGGCGATTACACCGAAAAATTTTTAACAAGCTGCTCAGACAGCTTTTTTGGCGTCGCAACTTCGATCAGTTTTGTAATTGCTTAAGAGGTCAGCTCGGCAAGGCTGGCACACGCATTGGCCTTTGATAACCAGGACGTTAAATCAGTAAGTTATCGTGTTCCTCGCAGATGTTTCATGTTCTACCACTCCACGAAGAGATTACAGAAATCATAGATGGATGTTAATGAAATAGATCTTTAACAGTATCGATTGGTATTTCGGTAATATGATTGGGTAAATATTAAGTTATTTGAAACTGTTCGATTTTTTCCCCCGTCGAAGACGAGCAATGGTTTCTTGACTCAATTAAGATAACCTGATTGTTGTGAAAGTGTATTATTTTAATAAAAGACATCAATCATCCAGTTTGAGAAAGGATGCTCTGATCTACAATTTGCGATAGTTGAGATTTCAGAATAAAGAAAAATATTGAATAATAACACAAAAAAAGATATTCACGTTTCTTTAAAATTTTGGCCTCATATTTTTCTGAATATTCAGATGCGAATAATAACCGATTAAACCTAGGTTAATTTTTTCGCAAGAATAAAAGCAAATTAATTTCTTCTAACAATAAAGGGAAAATAAGTTGTCCTTTTAGTATATCGAAAGTAAGTGCCCAGGTTTATATTTTCATGTTTCTAACTGATGTAATTTTTCAAGAAATAATTGAAAATTGGATCATTAATAATTACATTTATTTATTTAATTTTATCTTAAATATAACTTATTGAATAAACGATCTTTAATTGCTTTAACTGTAACCGTAATTTTTCAAGAAACAATCGAACATTTGATCATTAATAATTATACTTACTTATTTAATTTATATTTAAATATAAATTATTGAATATACGAAGGTAATAGCGAACTGAATACTTTTTAAATCGTTTCTTGGAAGCAGAATCAAGAATTTTTTAAATAATAATTCATTTATTAAACAATATATTTCAAAATTTTAGTACATACATAAAGTTCATCACTTTTGTAATAACCAATTGGCTTTTCCCAGCACTGTTATTTTAGTATCCTTACAATAATCCTTATAATACCTTAAAAAAATCTTCCCTTATAAGGTTCATTAATTTTTTTTTTTTTTTGCTTTATCAAAAAATAATTCCTAAGAAAAAAGTGAAAGCAACAATTTGAACTCTTATATAATTCAAATACTTTCTCTATCTAGAAGAAAGAAATCACATTTTTATATTCTTTTTTCTTACTGTTATTAATTATTTTCTCATTAATTTCTTTCTACACCGGTGAAAATGACATTTTTTCACGAAGTGGTTCACCTTTATTCATTATCAGTCATACATACCAGTTTTTCCCAACCGTTAAACATTTATATGCAAATCGAACTGCTAAAAATATTTGCCTGGAATACACTTAACTGTTGTGAAGGGTAATGCATACCTCCACCGTGCAACATTCGAAAATAACAGTGATAAACTGTTATCATGAATAATGTTATGAAAACGGTGTTTAATCTCTGCTTTCATGAAAAATTGGATTTTTATGCATAAAAAGCTGTAAAAGCAAGATGTGTATAAAATACCAAAGAAGACTTAATTCATATGGGGCTCAGTGAAAGTCAAATGATTAATTGTATTTTGTCTTTTTTTCTGTTTTAACTGGTAAATTACAATTCGTTATTCTAGGTCACATGGCCAGTAATTTAAGGGAAAGGGAGGTGGATGAACCACCTGTAGAATCCCACGGATTTTGGAATCTTTTTATTCGAAAGTTTTCAAATTACTTAAATTTAGTTTTTAAATCTTTCATCGAAATAAGAACTTTAGCCTTAATCTTTGCTGTTGCACGGAATCGCAGAAAAAATTGTAAAATAATAAAAAAAGTTCATTTTGATGGTTGTATAATATTCTCAAAAGGATTCTAATACGTTTATTTAACTTTAAATATTCGATCGAATTTTCTTTTTCTTGCAGATGACGTTTAAAAAGGGCAAACGATCTTTGTGAATTAATTATGTGTTATATTTGTCACATATTAGTTTGTCCAATTTTTTTCAAACAAACCCATCAAAAAGACTTCATTATTTGTATAATATTTTATTATTGAAAGAGTGCATTTATATATGAACAGATTAACTTAAAAGCATTTAAGAGAATTAAGTATAGAAAAATTATCTCTCTCTCTCTATTAACTCCCCACACACATATGTATGAAAAGAAGTCATAAAAAGGCATCTAATAAAATAAATTTTTCCCATTGTAAATAGCATGAAATATATTTATTCTAAATCCCTTGCTATATATATATATATATATATATATGTGTGTGTGTGTGTGTTGGGAGAATGAAAAAAATATTTTTGATGAATACAGTCTCATTTTCTGTTTATAAGAAAATATACTCTTTCTTTATATATATAATAACACATATTTCTAATAAAAGGCTTAACTTTAGTGCGCTTGAATTTCAGTTACATAAATTTAATTTAAGAATATATTTATTATTTAAACCTTTTATGATTTTTAAAATAATTTAATCTAGTTTTTCAAACTTTTATCACAAAAAACAATTTTGAAAATATTACATTTTTATAATGGAAGATTAAACAAGAAAGGTAATTAAAATTTATAAAATAATATTTAAAATTAGAAAAAAAAATTTAATGATTTTCCTTAACATCTTCCAGCTTTATATGATTTGTGTCATTTACTCTGTGATTTCTTTTATTTCTTTTGAAAACCAATAAAAAATAGTTGTATATCCCATTTTTAAAACTGAGTTAATGAAAAACTGAAGAAATGTTAACATAAATGCAACTTAGTTTTTTTTTGCATTATTTCTGGTAATAAATATATTTATTAGCGAATTCTATAATTCCATGATTCAAAAGTTATATACTCATAGGACAAAAGCTAAGAATCAAATTTTTTATTTTATTATTTAACGTTTTCAAAGGCATAAAAAAAAATACCTCAATTCGAAGTTACATAATCTTCAAATGACGTTTGTATTGGATTTATATCAAATGCGTGTGACCTACATGATAAGATACATTTATATATTTCTTACTCATAGTATAAATCTTAACATTAACTATCCTATACTCTCTTTTTGAGTGAATTTGAGAATAACATGATATACGGAAATTATCAGATGCAGTTTATTTCAGTTTTCAACGTCTTCGTATTAATCGTTTGTTGATGATATTTGCTAGAAAGCTGTTTTTCTTCAATAATGCCTTCTAGGAAATTTTGTTTCATTGTACATAAGGAAAATTATCGCGTCTTTAAAGTGTAAACACACTGCAATCTTTATTGCATTATATTTCGATATCAGAAACGTTTCAGTTTAGTTAATGAAATCTTCATGAATCTTAGATATATCTTTGTGTTTTAATTGTAAACTATATCGTACCTCAAATACGGATCAGGAATATGATGGAAACATTGTGGCCGTAAGTTCTTATGTATTATTATGTTATATCTACAATTAGGGTATAATGATAGGTTATATATCTACAATATCTACAATTATTAGGCTGTATCATGTCGTCGGTCTAATTATCAGACTGCGTAACTCCATCTGTGATGCTAATTTGATACAGTAGGGCTAGGCGCCAAGTTGTTGTTTATGTTCGCCAAGATAGGCGATAATATTACAATATGGTTTACTTTGATATTTTTATCGTGCGATAATGTGGTTGTCTTGGGGATAACGTAAATTAGTGTTAGTTTTTTATTTTGGTTTTTTCCCCCGCTGGATCTCTGCTCAGCAAAAGTAACACATTGGTACAAATTTTGTGTAATGAATGCTTAAAATAGCGTAAATAATTTATATCTGGAAGTGTAATACATTAATATTACTTTCTGTTGTAATTATTTTATGTTAAAATCTTGCCACCATCTCTCCCTTCGAAATCTAGTTTTATTATGAAATAAGAAAAGTAGTTATTACACTGATCGAGGAATAAATTAAAAGCGGAGCGCGCACTGAGACATGGCGTAGACAAAACAAAAGGATTAAGGAATCGCGCCAATAAGCGCTTGGCGCGTTGCTCTCCTATATCATATCAGTAACACCGGTGGAGTTACGCAGTCTGATAATTAGGCCGATGATGTATTATTCGGTTATATCTTTTTCCTAAGTGTATATGGATTTTACAGTCAAAAATTTGAAATATATATTATTTTTATCGATTTAAGATATATTATTTGTGTGTGTGGATTGTTTAAGACATATCCATTAAGATATGTTTCTCCAGTGGCGTAACGTACAACCCCTCACTGCGAGGGCCTCGGGACTCTAGGGGGACCAACGCCTGAACGATGCCAAGTACCTAAGATCCGGCTTGGGGCCCAAAACATGATTTTACACTGAGACCCTAACATTCTCCGTTACTCCACTGCGTTTCCCATTTGAACAAGTTGGAAAACTAATAACTTGAAGTATGGGAAATTTCAAGATGGGACTTTATAAAGTCATGAAAATAATTATCAGATAACCACGTTATTTAACATTAAAAACAAGAAGAGTTGTAAGAATATATGTTCTTCCGAAAAAAATATTTATTATCTTCGTGAAACCAATCGGACAAATAAATTTCAAAACTGAGTTTATTTCATTATTTTGATCCAGTAAACATGCAATCCACACCAAAATTCGCTAAGAAACTAATTCAAGTACCCAAAAAAGAGATTTTTTCACTGATATCTCTTTGAAAAGAAATATCATTTTCTGACATCTTAATACAAGGCCTCATCTCATTTTGTTTTCATTAATTCTTTTGTGGCATTTTTTAAGCATCACCCTATAATTAATCTACTCGTACCACATAACGGGAAACAGTAAAGCTCACGACCTTGTACATATTTGCTTAAATTTCAATTCCAATTTATTTGACTAAAGTAACCAATTCGTATTCAGATGCAAAAATTTGATTGATCTTTAGTTACCGTTACCGAACTCTCCTTGACCTTTGACCGGTGAATCTCCATTGCTTTTAATCTGTGCCGGCCATGTATGGAATAACATGATTCGAATGATAAGTATGTCTAATAAATAGTGAAGAAAACATACACATGCTTTTACATAATGTGAAAAAAGCTGCATTATTCAATAAAAAAGAATTTTGAATGAGAAAGTCTGTTAGATTTGAAAGCGTGTGCGACGGATTCTAGAAAAAGATACACTTCAAATACTTTATTTTGCTTTTGGAATCCGTCTGAGTTTGTCTGGCTGGGAGATTTAAGTATGACTTTAGCATTATTTTTAGTTGAATGCTTAGCATACAATTAGTTTAAAACAAGGTCATTAGTAAAAAGAGATATGACTGTCACTTAACTAATTTTAAAAAATAGTTCTGAAGATTTTTATGATAATTAATGCCTATTTTTTTTTTCTTCAAAAGTATTATCAACAACTGTCTAGCCTCTAGCAAAATTTTAATGTTTTTCAAAAGTTTTAATGAGTATGCTGATTTGATTAATTTGAAATTGTGTTGCAACTTTGCTCAAAAATTCTAATTTACAAAAAAAAAAAGTTTTATGTAATAAGAACTCGCAAATACAACATCAAATGTTTAATGTTCCTATTGATTATGTTCATTTTGATTTGTATATCTTTTTGTAAAAATAGATATAATTTAGAAATACCTTTAACTTTGCACTCAAGTGCATATATTAATATGTTTGTAAAAATTTTACATTTCTCTCTAATTTTATGTTATTAATGTATATTTCACAAGAATAAGTTCAGTTTATGTTATTTTAAAATTAATATTAACTACGTTTTTATTCCTTCATCAACTATAAATAATATTGTAATAACGGATAAAATATTTTTAAGATCTGAATAGCCGGTATTTTTTTAATACAATTTGTAACGTTAATTAAATATACATAGTTCAAATGTGTGGTAATATGTTTTTATAAATCTTCCAGATTTGACATAAGGTATAATTAAAGAAAATGTTTGAATGAAAGTAAATTGACTTGGTAAAGATTTCATAGCTAATAAATGTTAAATATGGTTAATTATAAAGAAATTAATAAAAGAACATTTTAATAGTGTTATAATTTTATGAAATAGTTAATTATCTGAAATAATTTTGTATAACCTTAACTAGATTATTTATTAAATATTTTTTTATGTAAATAGCAGAAGTCAAATATTTCTCTTAATTTACTTTTTAAAATACTATATCGAAAGCATTTTAAAAACAAAATATGTATGTGAAAATATAGTTAAATATATAACTTTTAGGCTAAAAGTTCTCACAAATTGTGTATTTGAAGTACAATGGTTTTTTTATTAGTTTCACTTTACATTTAAGTAGTGTTTTAAATTGTAGCCAAAAAGGATCTGCTTAAGATTTTGTGTGTGAGCAATATACTTTTCATCTTTCATAAAATTCTGCCTAATTTCTTACATTTTATTTAAAAAAATTAACAAACATAGCCTTAAAATTTCATTAAAATTTGAAATCGCAACTTTAAAATTTATTTTCCTTTAAATAGGCCATAAGTTCACATATTTGCTTTTCACAGAAATTCACTTTATATGAATATCTTTATTTTTAACAGCATCACAATGTTTTCCATGACATTCAAACACAAATTTCTCTTACCATCACACATTTTATGAACCAAGGGTAAAAAATGTCACCCTGTACATGCTTCGAAATATCTACATTATAATTTTCTGATATTAAACTCGAACTTTAATTACTATATACATAAAATTAGTAAAATAACATACATTGATTAATATGCTTTTTCTGTGTTTCTTCATGATGAAATGAACTTGTTCATTGAAAAGATTCGGCCGTGATGCAATTCATTCTGTATGGATGATTTATGTTTGAAATTCATTCCTACGGTTAGAAACTTCCTTTACGAATTGAAAAAATTTATTTGTCTGTGTAGTTTTAACTGCAAAACTGTTTTGACATTGCTACACAACAGCAGATACATTTTTCTGTTTTCACAAATGCCACTCAAATATCTTAATTATTGTGTTTGTAAAGTTAAAGAAAAAGTAGTCGTTTAAAGATGATGGATTAGGAAAAATTGCGAAATAAATTTGAATTTTTAAAATTATTTTCAATGCACCATAAAGGGATTTAGAAGGAAAGCAAAAAAGAAACTAAAAAAAAAAATTTCAAGTGTCGTCCAGGTTTATTGCACATACACAGATAGAATCCTCAATTCCCCAACAACTTTAACAACTTTTCCAAAATCACATTTTGTCATTGCTGTTTCTTCATTGTAAAGGAAAATTCTATTTCGACTGTCATTTTACCTGATTTTTTTGTGTGCCTCTACAGTAAATATATAATTAAATGAAATATGTTTTCAATGATGAAGTTCCGGGAATGTAAAGATAATGAAGTCTTCAATTCCTCGTAAAAAATATTTTTCATCACACTATTGTTTTTTGTCATATTTTCAAAATACAAAAACTTCACTACATTATTCACCTTATTTCTTAAAATTATAATATTGATTATTTTTCGAGGTCAAATAATTCTACTCAAAAGAGAACAATCTTAGTTTAATTTCATTGTTAAAGAGAAATAGAAAACGATATTTCAGCTATTTTACCATTCAATCTTCACACCTCGAAATACGTTAAATATTGACAGACGCACGATAATGTAAAATAATTTGAATTTGTAACTTGACTTGAAATATTTTATGTTATTCAGTAGCCACTTATTTGAATATTCATTGTTGATTGAGTATTTTTTTAACCCTATAAGCGGTCTGCACGTAAAGTCTTGCCATTCTGGAGATGCTTCGAAAATGCACCGCACGTATTTTTTTGCCGTCAGGTGGGGTTCTCAAAAGCGGTTGAGCCGTATTTTTAAGAATGCGGCTCGGCCGCTTTTGGGAATCTTGCTTGAAGGCAGAAAAAGCATCTCTGGAATGACGGGATTTTACGTGCAGACCGCTTGGAGGGTTAAAGTCATCCTGAGGAAAAAACTATTGGCAACGAGTTTCATAATGTCGAATCAGTTTGAGGTATGGTCAGAGGATGAACTTGATACTTGAAATATATAGGGTGTTTGGGCTTAAAGTATCCAAAAGTCATAGCTTATTATTACGTAACTACCCATTTAAATGTAATAAACTGCACCTCCGTGGATTGGAAACCCCTCCGAGAATTTTTGGGTCTAGTCCTATCAGCCGCACGTACCCGCATTATTCGGCAATGACAGGCGATACATTTGTTATACTGGCTTCATTAGTAAAGATGTGGAGTCATAGCACAAAAGGTGTACTGGGTACTTTGGTTAACGGAATTAAAATCAGTCACGCAGTTACAGCGATGTGTTCGAAGAGAATGGAATGTCGATCCTCTGACATCAAAATCCAGCCACCAGGTTTTTTTTGTTCGAAGAAGAAGGCACTCCACCACACTGTCATGGTGATGTTACCGTAATTTTTAATAGGACATTTCAAGGAAGTTGCATTGGGAGAGGGGGCCAAATTTCCTGGTCGCCAAGGTTACTGGATTTGATTCCATTAGACTCTTTAACTTGGGGATTCATTAAATCCGTTGTGTGTAAACAAGAAATTACAACTTTGAAAAAGTTGAAGGAGCGTATCATTTAAGCAATTCGTCTAATAACTCCTGATATGCTACAAAACACTCGGAGGAAACTAGATTACCGTTTATACATTTGTCGTGCTTCTATAGGAGCACACTTCGAATTCTATTGATCTTAATAAAAACTTGGTAATATACTTTTTCTATTTAATTATTTTTAAAAATTCTAATGGAGAGTTTGGTAATAATAAGCCATAACTTTTGGATACTTTTAGCCCGCACATTGTATGTCAAACAATTCTTCAGATGTGCACATTATACCAACACAATGGCTTGCTGCTTTGATATGTGATTTAGTCTCACTACACGACAGATCTTAAGTAACATTACGGTTTGATCTCAGACTCGAATCTAAATTTGAGATAACAATATTCATTGTTGCAGACATATTGATAGACAATACTTATAATTCAAACAAATCTTTCATGTTCAAGTCTTCAGATTGTGGTAAACAATAAGTGTTAGATGTAACTTTTACAGAATTGTATTATCGGAATTTGATAAGATTAATAAGGTTAACATGGCAAATATGAGTATCAAAACACTTAATTGAAAATATATTACACTAAACACTTGTTTTTCATTTTCCCGAAATTAAGGTATTTAAAACTTCAGAGCAGGGGTACTGAACCTTTTTTCTGGCTGGACCACATACATATGATAGGAATTTCAAGCGGGCAGCAACATGAGAATAACGGGGAAAAACACTATAAGACAGAGATTCTTAAGCTGTGGAGCGCTCCCAGCTTGGGGGACGACATAATACTACGAGGGGGGCACAAACATGTCGAAAATAAAAAAACTATTATAAAGTTATTTAAAAAAAAATGTTAATTTTCGGAAAGGAAGCAGAACAAAATACATTCTGACTTAAAAATACACGTTGCATGCTTTTTGCAACCTGTTCCAATTTAAAAATTAGAAGAAAAAGCAACATAATACTTTAATGCTATTACTTAAAAGTATATAACTTACTTATATATATAAAATATTTATTACTTAAAAGCAACATATACAGAATTTAATACTTATCGATAATTTGTACGGTTTATAATTAAAGTCGTAATCTAGATTAAGTGACAAGTACATTATTATTTCATTCAATGCATTATTATTGTATGGGGAGCGGGGCATGATGAAAATTAAGATTAAAAATTGGGCCGTTTAAAAATATTGAAAGTTTCAGAAGCATTGCGATAAGATCAAAGCAGCGTTGCACAAAACAAAATTGATCAAAATATTTAAAAAAAATCTCATTTTCGGCTTTTATTTAAATACTTTATTAACCCTTATATCCAATGCACAAAAAAATATTTACTTTTATGCATTTTTTACTGAGATATGGTGTAGTTTTGATTTTCTTTCATCCATGTCCCAGCCTCTTGTTTACATTCTACTACCAAAAAAGCAAATTGATAGAAAAATTGATAGGTTTGATTAATTCAGTGATAGAATTTTCCGCTAAATTTTTAGTACATTGTTCTTAAATAATTGAATTTTTAGTACAAGGGGCGCATAACCGGGCCACCTAGAAGAGGCCACCGGGCCACGTGCGACCCGTGGTACGCAGGTTGAGTATCGCTGCTTTAGAGAGTATCGTTTTTCTAATGGTATAGGAATATAACTTTTATTGCTGTGTGTATAAAGAAGCTTCAAAAAGAAATTTCGCAACTACCCATGTTTGACTAAAACTTTAGTAGTATCGGCAGGCTGCATTATAAAAAAAGATAAGAAAAACTATCATCTCTACATTTACCTTTTCCAAACGGAAATGCATTTTTACACAAATTACATGTTTGGCAAATGATAAGAAGTAAATTTAAATCTTTGTTATTGAACAAACTGTACCATAAAAATATATATGTCCTAGTTTTTATCTATAAATTAAAAATAACTTCCATTGAATATTATTTGGCTACTGTCAGGATAATGGAAAACTTGACAAACTTAAAAAAGACCGATCAATAGTTCTAATGTTTAGTTCTGTTGCATCTAAAATGTATTTTATGAATACTTATTTCCTCATCAATACTTTATCTAGATTCAAATACTTTAATACGCAAAAAGTACGTATGCGTAAAAGTATACTTAATACGTAGCTCGGATAATTTTTTTCCTTCGTATTAAATTTCCTAATTTTAAACATACAGTTAAAACCTTTTAATTAAAAAACAACGTGATTGTTTCAGTTAAATTAGCTTTAAAATGTGCTTGTTTTTTCATTTTAGTTTTTTACATACATCTGAGTCAGTATTACGCATGTAATCGATTGTGAATGCCGTTGGCATAGCTCTGGAATTCTTTGTAACGAAAGAAATAAAAAAGCATATCGACGAGAAAAGAGAAATTGCAACATTGAATTTTCGTCCCATTAAGACTACACTGACCTCTCTGAACCCTTTTAAATCGCAACTGATCAAGATTCCAAAAGAGTTATCATATTTTGAAAGAAAAAAGTCCTTTTTGACTTATACTTTCATTTGAAAAGTCAAAGTCCGATTAAGGTGCGGAAATTCTCCCCAAAAAATCCTTACAAAAGACCATTTAAAAGCATCAATTAAGCATCGCGAGTTTCGACACAACTTTCCCAAAAACTTTCTTCTAAAAAAAAAGTGCTCGAGTTAGTGACCGTAGCTAAAAGTGTCAAAAATTTACGCAAGAGAACTTTACGAGAGACCCAGAGTAATAATATATCAACAAGGGTTGATGGTTTATCGAATCCTTTGTGTTAAGGGAGTTTACTTTTCATTTTTTCCCACACGATTTGATAGCATCTCTTCCTGTGGATAGTTTTTAAACCGTCTGTTCTTTCACCATGTTCCCAACAGAGGTGGGAATTATCTGATAAGCGGGAACGTAAGCTGCAGCATTTTTCGGTATTCGTCTTTTGTTTAATGAATTAAATTGTATGCGAACGCGTGTTTAGGATCTGATGTTGATAAACAGAAGCAGTATTGTGGCACAAACAATAGATGAATTGAAGGAATTTGTGGGAAAAAACAGGTAAAAATGAATTGAATTAAAAAGAACGGTCTAGAATGAAAGGAAAAAAGTTACCAGCCTGCTTCTGAGAATTTTTAAGATATAGTTCAAAATTTTCAATCTTTTTAAAATAATACGGGGCAATACAATATTTTCTTCATAAATTTTGTTAAATTTAAAAAAAAAAATTGTTATTCGTTTTTTTTTTTTTTTTTTTACTTTTTAAAATTCTCCGTTATTACGAGCGTATAAGCGTCGTATAATGCATTTTGCATAATTTATCTAACGAATGACATTTAGGATAATAACGAATTTGAATTTGATATGTAATTGGTATTAAGCAGCAAAGAATTTACAAATGTTTATAGAATATAAAATAATTAGAATGGAATATGGAATATATGTAAATAATTGTAGGATATTAAATTATTAGAGAAAGGAAAATGGAATAATTTAAGAATATGAAACAATTAGAATATAATACAGAACAATTTAAGGATATTAAATAATTAGTATGGAATATGGAATAATTCAAGAATATCGAATAATTAAAATAGAATATAAAATAATTACAGAATATAGAATAATTAAAATGGAATATGATATATGAAATAATTAGAATAGAATATGAAACATAAAGTAATTAGAATAGAATATGGAAGTATAAAATAATTAGAATTGAATGCGGAATCTAAAATAATTAGAATGCAATATGGAATAGAAAATAATTGGAATAGAATGTGGAATAATTATTACAGAATAATTCAAGAATATAGAATAATTATAAAAAAATGTATTATAATTCAAGAATATTGAATAGTTATACTAAAATGTCGAATAATTCTAGAATGCAGAATAAAAAAATATAGTATAATCTTAGAATATAAAATAATTATACATTAAAATGTAGGATAATTCAAGAATAAAGTATAATTTGCATGATACATACATATAAAATAACTCTATACGATTTTATCCAAGCACATTAGCAATTTAATCTGTTCCTAACCATTCAAATATATTCTTCTAAATTTTATTTCAGTTAAATGTATTATTTATTGATGAATAATGGTATGATGGATAATGGAATATTAGAAAAATGCTTTCTTAATATTAGTTATTGGAAAAAAAATCTAAATGTTTCTGAGATAAAAAGAAAATTAGGTTTAATTAAACTGTTTTAAAAGTTATATATCTAAAAAGATTTTCCTGGATATATGTTTCAATAATTCAGCAAAAAATAATATTTAAGTTTAATTTTAAATGTGAGCAAAATGTTAATTTTTTCTCATTTTTTTAACAATTCGATTAAAATTATTAAGACAGATTTTTCTTTAAGGCACATGATGGCCATTGGCATTAGCACAATAAATATCATTACGCACTTTTTAACAAAGACATTATATAAATTTAAAAAGAAAACATAGTTTACTGATTGATTGCATAATATTACAGAAGGGGATCAAATACAAACCATACTTTTTTAATAGCAACTAGTGATTTTTGTGTATTTTTTCATAACAGCTATAATGAGTTACATAAAATTTAAACAAATGTTTCGGATCATTTTATTCTGTTTGTTTATTTAATCGCTAGCATGATAAGTAAACACAAAATATCTACAACGTTTGTAAAAGGAATAACGAATTTTTATTTAACGAATGAATGGGTCAAATTTATTGAAATTTAGAGCAATTGATATTGAAATTTAAAGAATATTAAATATGGAAATGGCCCAATGTGCTTAAAAACGACAGAGAAAAACTTTAAATTGTAGATCACAATCATTGATACAAACTAAGTCTAGTGCAGCTAAGCTGGAGTGTAGATTTAACAAATTCGTGACATCATTCTTGCTCACAAAAGAAAAACAGTTAGGGGAATTAGAAACTGGGCATGAATTATGAAAGTGTATTGTGTATCGGTAAAGTGTATCGGAACAAGTTTATGACAGCAAGTTAAGGTACCCGACTACCCTAAAATCGCAAATTCTGCCAAATATTGGCATTTTTTTAGTAATTTATTTTATAGACCATATTATCACCTTTATAAAAATACCAAGTTTATTATATTTTCCATTCACTAGAACAAAAACTACTAGTGGGCATACTTTACAATGTGTTTTATTCGAAATAAGATTTATTGAAAAAATGCATAAAAAAAAAACGAGGACAGCGATTGCTCAAAAAGTTTTGAAAATAATTGGCTGAAATTTTTTTGTATGTTCTGTTTAATAATAGGAGTGTTTTAACCTTCAGATTTATCAATTACTGTTTTATTACAAAATTTACAGTCCCTTATATGAATGTAACCAATGTATTTTTAAGCAATTTCATATAACAACTAAGATAAAGTGCTCTAGTTTTTGTAAAAATGAAAATATCTCTTATCCTCAAGGTTCTTTTAAAAAAGGAATACCAAAGCAGCACATCAAAACTGAAAAATTGAAAATTTGTTCATAAACTTTATGGACCACGTTTATGTAATTTTTTGTAAATGTTTACCAATTTTTTCCTATTTTAATAATAATAATTTCTTTTCCACTTATCAGTTTTAGAATGTTTTTCTTAAAATGTACTAAATAAACCTAAAAACCTCAAAAATGTCGCCATATCTCCACTTTTTTTTTTTTAAAAAAAAGTCGGATACCTTAAGAGCTTCAAGTTTTGAACGAAAAACAAAAAGTGTCGAGAACAAAATTCGTCAGATATTTGAATCTCAATCAAGCAGAAGTGTATACATTTTTGGCGTAAATTTTATAATTTGTGACAAAAATTGGGTGTATCATTTCACTCCTAAAATAAAATGGCCCAATATGGAAATGATTCATAAAAAGGGAAACTGCTCCACGAAAAGAAAAGAAAAAAAAATTGTTATTAGCTGAATAAGCTCTCTTAACAGGTTCTTTTTCTTTTCTTTCCTTTCTGTTTTTGGAATCACAAAGTATTGTGAGCGATGATTTTCTTTTTATGACTGACAAACATTTTAAATAAAATTTAAATAAAATTAAAGTAGGACATCAACCCAAAAGACATTCCTTTACTTTTGACAAAGTTTCCCTTCTACAGGTTAATGCAGAACTAATATAGTTGATGTAACACAATAAAAACTGAAGAAACTTCACAAAATCAAAACAACTCAAATATCGTTCTTATTGTTCGAATTCAATACTTTCGGTCTATCAATTGTTTGGAATTTTTAAAGAAGAGTTAGGAGGAAAAAGATCTTTATCGAATGAAGAAATAAAAAACCTGATCACAATTAGCTATACACATGTTATTTTTTCTTAAAAAAACTTGATAATTAAGAAAAATATGTAAATTTGAATAGATGTTATATATAGAGAGAGAGAAATAATTTTCATGTAATATTGGAAGATAACATTTCAGCACAAACTTCTTTAAAAAGACTAATTTATATATTTCATCCTATTTTCATCCTCCAGTAAATAGTAAAACTTTTAACATGTGTGAAAAATTATATTCCTAGTAATTTCGTATTAATATAAAATATTCATTAATATATGATATTTCATTAATATAAAATATGGATAAATAAATATGTCATGAAAATACTGAATTAATACAAAAGGAAAAAATATACATTTACGAGGCATATTTCATTGGAAATTAGTTTTATTTCCAAAAGTTATTATTTAAAAGAACATATCTCATAAATTTTTGATTCTAGATTGATAATTATTTTATCAGCTCTGATTACTAGAACTGTAATACTCGTATATTCACATTGCTGACTAATAATAATCATTGAAGAATCAAACTAAATGAATGATTTGCTAATAATTAAACTTCTAAACACAGATTTTACAACATTATGGAATCACGATTTTGTGTTCTATTGTCACTGAAAAAAAAGAAAAGCAGCATTTTGAAGTACTATCACTAGATGGCAGCACGACGACTTTGATTTGTGAAAATCGATATTAATCTGGAATAAACGTGTTGGTTATAAAACGTATAATCAAAATCTGATTCATTATAGTCTTTGAACTTGCAAAAAATACCCTAATAATAACGTATAGACTATTTCTATGCAAATATAATGTATTATATTTTCGAAACTATGAACGAATTAACTGAGTGGGTTGTCAATAAACGAGTAAAGACGTGCAATTTCAAACCTTGCGTAGGTTCACTTTTAAAGCAATTTTTAAAAAATAAATTCATTTGGAATGATAAATGTGATACATGGCAATGTAAGAAATAAATTATTTACTACGTATAACAACAAACCTGTTTTCTGTGATATTTGCCTAGGAAAAACAAATAAAACTTGTGGCTATCCCTGAAAAGAACGCGACCAAGGACTTACATAAGGGAATCCTTTCACCTGTAAAGAGAGGGCTAGTTTCCCTTGAAAGATCCGATAGAAATGTATTCCGTGCCTTTACTTAATTATGTTCAGGTTTTCTATTCAAAACCGTTCCTGTGTGCTGCGATTTACACAAAATTTATACAACACACTATTTAAATAATTAAATATATAATTATATTTTCTATTCTTACTCATTAAACAATTTTAAAACAAGCTATAAACATTTTTTTGTGTAACAAAATAAAACAAGATTCTAAATTATACAATATTTTTCTTTTATTTATAAAATAAATTTTCACAAAAATCTTATGGGGAAAAACGTATTTCGAAAATGCCTATTTGAAAAACGATTTTTTTTTCTTTTCTACGATATATAAAACTACTTCATTTTATTTTTCCACCAAAAAGACCCTCTCAGCTAAAGTAGATGCACGCACGCAAACATACACACAAATATTGTAAATACCAATATTGTTCTAAAAATAATTCATCCGTATTCACTAGAACAACCTTAGCATTAGTAAAAATGTTCCACAAATATTGATATTTTATTAATTTTAAGTGTTTTTCTAAACATAAAATGAATTGATTCATTATTCCATCCAATTTGTTCATTATGATAAAAATAAATTCCTGATTTTATGATCATTCACTGCAAATTTATTTCAAAGATTGCTGTTTTAAATAATGGATGCCTTTTTGAATGTTAAATAAAGTTGATCTTTAAATATATGTTTAAGTTTTCTCGGACGGCATTTTTCATTTCACTTTTATTTCTCATCTAACATTTATATATAATCACCTAACTTTAATAGTATATTTTATCATAATTTATCCGTTATTCATTTGAAATTTATTATTTTTTTAGGAAGACATATGGCAAAAAATATTAACTTGTTAATCGAGCATGTTTGTGCCAGCACAATTCGTTGTTCATAAAAAAATATACTGAACAGCAATAATTTCTCTCTAAAATGCAAACTTTAGTTAACTTTTGACAAGAGAGCTCGCGCTGGACGTCATAGTTAAAAATATGGCCATAGTTTTCCCATTGGCTTAAATACTTCATTTTTTAAAAAAACAAACAAGTTTATTAGTATTTAAAGAGGATATGTATATCCCTGATTGAAGAAAAAAAATAATTTTACCTAATGCAGTTTGTAAATACTGTTGATTCTATTTTTATTTAAAGAAACGTTTCTAAAAGTTTCGATATTTATTACATAAGAAGGGAAAAACATTTATTCCATTTCCAGAGAAAAAATAGCGTTTTTTGCTCCATATGCATGCAACCCATAGCTGTAACTGAAAATGACTTCTAAAAGTTAAGAAACCAAAATGTCCAATATAATTCTAAGTTACTACTTAAAATTACCAAAACTTTTTATTTCCTATATTTATTAATCCTAATTTATTTTGTATTACAGATCACAGTTATCAACTTTTAAAAGATTTACTCTATACACACCTAAAATATTTTTATAACACTTTATCACTATAATTTTTTATGTACAACTTTAAAATTTAATAAAATTACGTCCTTGGAGTCAGATTAAATGAAACTAAACACTCTATTTAAAGTTCCTCATCTCAAATACAGTCGAATTCCATATTAATCCGTATTACGAAACTCTATATGGCGAACTTTTTCCTGGAATCAAAAACATTTCACGATTTCTTCATTAAAAAATCTCTCAATAGTGAACTGCATTTTCTATAAAACGAACTTTTTCCTTGTGATTCAATTTTTTTAAAGAATTTCTAGACCTTTCAGTTATTCTCTCTTTTAACACATTTTACAATGGTCATAAATATTGAACTAGTTTTTTGGTGTATAATTCGTCGAGAGCAATAGATTTCTGGGCGTTTCATCCAAGAAGTGCAAACTTTATTTTCAATGTCCCTTTTCACCCTTGGTGGAGTAGTCTCGTGTTCCCGAGTCTTTGAACTAGTCTCCGTTCATTATTCGTGTTGATCGGTCGTACTGGTAGCTACATTTCTTGTAGCTGGAAAATGTCAAAACGTAAGGGCTTGAGCGTCAAACAAAAAAACTTAATTCGTCAGAAAGTGGATAAAGGCGTCAAGGAAAAGGATATTACTTTAAAATTTGGTATTCCTCCAAACAGCTCATCAACTATTATAAAAAATCGAGTTAGTTACAAAAGTATGACTCATAGAATTCTCCTTCAAAACGCTTATGAGCATGTGTCTATGAAGATGCCGACTGGGCAGTTTTGAAGTGGATACACGCAATGCAAGATAACCTGTTCCGATTTCTGGACCTTTCGAAATTGAAAAAGTTCTTCAATTTGTGAAGACATTGGGATATGACTAATTTCTAGGTAGTAATGGATGGCTAGAAAAATTTAAGAAAAGATACGGAAAAATACCCCTGTAGGGATTTTTGGTGCATTGCAATTATGTGAGGCGTATAAAGAAAGAAAACATTTTTTTAAAACATAAAAACTCAAACAAAATTAACAGATTTTATGAATAATTAAAATTTAGGAAGTATGTGGTAATGTTTATTTAGAACTTCTAGTAATAAAGTAATGTATGTTTAAAATTACCTGAATGCTTTACATTAGAAAATGTTCTTAAAATTCATTAATTTTAATATAAAATTATTTTCTTAATGTTGAAAATACACCGCGTATTCCTTGATATTCTTTTTTCTTCTCTTCCCTGCAGTTTTTCATCTTTTTTTTTTATGGGTAAGATATATATAAAGTAAGTAGATATTAAGTTAATAAAAGGTATGAATAAATACTTTTTTCATTACATAGTGTTTATGAATTTAAAATTTGTTTTATGTGGTTTATGAAGTATATTGATAGATTAACCTCTATATAACGAATTTTCCATATAACAAACTATTTTTCGGGATTTAGCGACTATGTTGAACAGAGGTCCGACTGCATATGTTTCCCCTAACACTTAAAAGAAGTTGAAGTTTAATCATTTTAAACTTTTTCTAAGAAACGTATTCCCTTTACAAACCAAAAAGTGAAACAAAGAGTTGTTAGTATGACGAATAAAATTTTATCCTTGCATTTTCGCCTGCACAATGAATAATTCAAAATCGATACCACTTTAACTGAAAAATTAACCCTTAACTTCGCACTGGTCCATTTCTACAACATATGATTTATATTAATTTAACAGACTCAATATTTTTTTTAATTACCTACAAATCACTTATCTGAGAAAAATAAGATTACTGCAACGCGAAATCCATGCTAATTTTGTCACTAGATGGAAGTACATTTTTTCCAGAAATCCCAACAATTATGAAAATCTCTGATGCCTCAAGAACTGTGTTTTTGCTATAAAAAGAATCCATTATATTTTATGCTTCCTCTTGTTTATTGACGAAATGAATTACCAGGTAAGAAAAATAAACATTTTATGATGAATATAAATGAACCATATAAAAAAAAAGTTTTGTAATTTACAGCACTACTGCGCAATATTGGACTTCTGCAACAAACAAAAAATTGACTGAAATTCAATTTAAGGTATCCGATTACTTGCGATAACTTTTTTTTGAAAAAATGAAGATATGGGGATTTTTTGTGATTTTTAGGTTTATTTAGTATATTTTAAGCAAAAAATAGTAAAACTGAAAACAAATTTATTATTATTAAAATGGGAAAAAACTGGTAAAAATGTACAAAAAATTACATAAACGGGGCCCAATCTGTACAAAAAATTTTCAAACAAATTCTCAATTTTTCAATTTTATTGTGTTACTTTATTGTTCGTGTTTGAAATGACTTTCAGAATAATAGATATTTTAATTTTTACAAAAACTAGAACCCTCTATCTTAGTGACTATATGAAATTGCTTAAAAAAACAGTGATTATATTCACATAAAGGACTGTAAATTTTGAAATAATACAGTCATTGATAAATCCGAAGAACAAATACTTCTACTGTTATACAAAACATTTACAAAAAGTTTCATTAAATTATTTTCAAAATTTTTTGAGCAATCACTGTCTGCGTTTGAGTTTTTCGAAAAAAACACATTTCGAGTAAAACGCATTTTAAAGTTTGACATCTTGTGTAAAGTTATGGCATCTTCTTTAGTTAAAACACTTGTAGTTTTTGTTCTAGTGAATGGAAAACAAAAAGCTTGGTATTTTTATTAAGCTAATAAGATGGTCTGTAAAATAAAATCATAAAACAAAGTTGTCAATTTTTGAAAAAAAATCATGATTTTAAGGTAGTCGGATACCTTAAAACTGTTTAATTTTTTTTTCCATATTTTTCCTTTTTATTATTACTTGAGAACTAGCTGATATAATTTTTTCATAGAAATTTAAAAAATTGCGAAGTTAAAAGAGTTAAAGGGCAAACTAGTACTTCCAACTTTTACAATCTACCACTTCAGAAAATAAAACCAAAATCACTTGAGAAATCTGTTACACTTTCCCACCATCCACACTCAACGCATAGACTCGCAATGGCGTCCTTGAAGCGTTGGAGCAATGTTAATTACGATGGCGTCTGTCTTGTAATGCTCACTTCGTATTCTAGCTGGGTTGGGTTCACGCTGCGA
>BMAV01026680.1:480983-504741 GCA_019973955.1 Trichonephila inaurata madagascariensis | reverse complement strand
TGTCTACGAGACATGTCAATGAAAAGTCGAGAGTGTAGTTTGACAAGGAGATATTTAAGTTAAATTAAATTGTCCATGTTTCACAAAACTGTTTAAGAAGTTTCAGCTAGTTATTAATGCTTATTTTTATTAAATATCGAACACATCTCGTATTTTTTCTTTAGATTTTATTTGAAACTAATAATTTAGATCAGATATTAATTTTTAAATTAGAAATTTTATAATATATTGAATAAATTTGTAGATAGAGATTTTTTTCTTAATCTTTGTATATTAAACTCTCAGAGTTTGAATTTTTTTTTCGATTAATATTTGATTAGAATTTTATTAAGTATACAGAAACTGACTTAGGGAATTATCTAAATGATTAAAAACCCTTAACTTGAAAATTATACAAGAATATTTTTATAAATAGTTAACGGTATGGAAATATACTCTAAATTGTGAATCAATAAATCTTTTATACTTAAGATTAATATTTCTGAGTTAATTTACAATTTTTTTCTTCTTTTTCTACTGTTTTATGTCAGAGGAGAATTTTTGACGGTATTTTTTCTTCTTCAAATTACATTATTTTGGAATCCATTTAACCATCAAATCCATTTAAAATGTTGATTTATTTTTTTCGTCAATAAAAATGGCACTTTATTTCTATAAGCGTTTCCAAAACGCTTACTTTTTTTTTTTAAGAAAAAGAGCTTCAGTCAGCGTAGCTTGAGTATTTTAATAAACATGGCAAATATGCAATGTTTAAAAAAATTCAGGTAAAAGATATAAAAAAAAATTACATTATTTTTTACTAAAAATTTTTTTTATTCATGTCATTGCTTGAAAATCAATTAAAATGTACTAAAATGACTTCTCAAAAATGTCAAATTAAAAATACTGCTTTAATATGCAAATTCTTTAAGTATTATTGATTTTTACATTCTCACTTATACAATTTAATCATTTTTACAAAACTGATAATTCCATTTAGTGTCATATGTTACTTTAAGGTTCTAAATACGATTTATAGAGTTTAAGTAAACGGGATAAGTCGTACAGCGTAGTAATCATGGTCAGGAAAGTTGTCTATGTTTAAGTTAAAACAGTGAGTAGAAAATTGAATTATCGCAAAATCCGACGTATAACGCTCACTTCCGTACAACCCACACCTATACTTTCCAGCGGCAATTTAGGTATATTTGCCGTATAACACGCAACCCAATTTTTACGAAAAAATCTGAAATGTAATGCTCAATACTCTTACGTTTTTAAGTCCTTTATTCGCGGTATTATTTCAAGCTTTAGGAAAAAATAGTATACAGTAAGATGCTGTATAATGCTGTTTCGCGGCTTAGCGCTCTTTTATTTCAACCCGGGAATTCCCCGAAATTGCTCGTAGAGCTACGGGGATTCCCCGAAATTGTAGGTTTCAAAATATGTACATAACATATCCGAAACAGTGTAGTAGTGTTTCTTGTTTGGTGCGGTGTTGTACGGACACATTTTTATCATTTGAAACATTTGTTGACAATATTGTAAGTATAAATTTACATAATACTGTAACGATTAATACAGTGACAAATATTATGATCTTTAGTTTTTATCATGGGTGATAATGAAAAACAATAAAAGAAAGCAACCAGAAAAAGCAATTCACTGGAAACTAAAATGCAAGTGATTAGAAGATTAGATTTTGGTGAATGTCAATCTCAAATTAGTGCTGCATTGAATTTGGCAACTTCAACAAGATGCCTTCTTGACAAAAAGGCAGAAAATTGGAAACACAGAACAGACTGAATGATCTGACTGACTTAGAATTTTATTTGTTTTTATATGTATATATTCGTTTATATTGTTTTTATTTTTGTAAAAAATAAATGTTTGATTTTATTTTTATAAAAAAAAGCATAATTATTAAATTTAATACCTAACCAATTTTCTATCCATCTTCCCCTAACCCCATTATTTACATGTTAAGATAGACTCGTTTAGCACTGTTTCACATTACGCTCAACTTTGATAGAACGTATCCCCCGCCTTAAGCGAGGTCTTACTGTAGTTCTAGAAGTGCAACCCTTAGGGTTCATAAGGAATGTCATTTCTTTTAAAATAACAGTATTGTGATCTATGTAGTCTATTATTTTCTCTATGCTCATCTTTTATTTAATTTTAAACCTCGCAGTTTTGTACCCGGCATATAGCGCATACACGTAAATTTCGATCTTATTTTTTTGTGTTTAAAATTGCGCGTCATACACACACGCCAGATTCTACGGTAATTAAAGATGTATTGTTGAAAAATTATAGGATTGTTGCCTGTAACGTGAAATTATACCTTTCTTACTCTTCCAGTTGAGTGGAAGTTAAAAGAATGTGGCACCAAATAATTGTACTCATTCTATGAAATTACAGTCAAACCTCAATATCACGAGCCTCTATATTGCGCAATTTTCTATATAGCGAACTTTTTCCTGGAACTTTGAACATTTCAGGATTTTCTTCGTAAAATAACCCTTCCATAGTGAAGTGCATTTTCTATGTAACGAACTTTTTCTTTTGTGATTCAATTTTTTTTTATTCCTATTTTAAAGTATTTTTGAACATTTCAAGTTATTCTCTCTTTAACACATTTTATGGTGGCCATAAATCTTGAACAGGTTTTATTAGATCCTAACTCGCCGAATGCAAAAGAGTTCTGGACGTTTCATCCAAGAAGTGCAACCTTTAACCCCCATTGTCCAGTTCACTAGAAACATGTTCGATATCCCTTTTCACACTCAGTGGAGGTGTCCCGTGTTCTGTTTATAAAATAATGTATGTTTAATATTACTTATATGATTTAAATTAGAAAATGTCCTTAAAATTCATCAATTTTAATTTAAAATTATTCTCTTAATATTGAAAATACAGTGACACTTTCGACATTGTTTTTTCTTGTTTTCCTTGCAGTTTTTCTTTCTTTTTTTATGCGTAAGATATATCAAATAAACATATATTAATTTTAAAAAGGTGTAAATAATTACTTTTTTTGATATATAGTTTTTATGAATTCTGTATTTCAAAATTATGTGGCTCTCGAGTAGCGTATGGTGTGATGTTTGTAAAATAAAACAAAAACTGTAATTTTACTCTATTCATGAAATTAAGAAATTTGATCCCGGTTAGCCAATTAAATGATATGCATTTTATAACTTTAATTTACAAGTATTTTAAATCACTTAATGTTATTCAGTGTTACATGGTGAGATATGCATAATAAACGTTTTCTATGATGCAATAGTTTTAAGAGATTTACTTTTTGAAATTCTTGTTTTTTTTAAAAAAATTTAATAAGGTAATTTTTGTTTTTAGTTTTTATTAACAACACTCGATTAAAAACAACTTAGATATTTTTTCGTTGCAATTTATTATTCACAAAAGCGTAACAATACATACATAAAACAAAACCAAATCAGCAACACATTTGGCACAGAATACATTCAAAATAAGTGCGTATATGACAAGGTAAAAAAACAACAATGTCTTTGTTAGTGCTAAATTAAGAATTGTAATCCCATTAAATTGGAAACTTTAATTTAAAAACCGAAGGGCTTAGCATTTTCATTTGAAATTTGAAATTAACGACTAGAAAATTAAGTAAGGTACATATGAGCTAAAGTTTAATATGTTTAAATATTTAAATATTGCTTACCCTAAAAATTACTTAACTTAAATTAATTTAACATACAGAAGGATAAAAAATAATTTATGTGAGAAATTCTTCTTCTTTATGGAAAGATAAATTCTTATGGATTAAACGAGAAAAGGACTTTCATTTACAAGAAATTGTAACAATTTGTTATCAAAAATAAATGCAATAGTAATGGCTTCCTACTTTGTTAATGTTATCGTGTGTGTTAAAAGTAATTTCTAATTAGTTTAGGTAAATACCTTGGTTAATAATATGGTTTTATGAAACAATATGTAACCTTTATTAAAGTATTCATTGATTTTATTGTTTGAATTTAAAGAGTCCCACCCATTTCGTTTCGATTAAAACAATGCACCTATGTGTGTCTGAATAAAAACTTTAAAATTAATGAGGGATATAGTTATTTAAACTGCTCTTATCTTACATTTAGATTACAAATTCATTTCAACCAGAAGAATGTCCAGTGTCAACATCAGCTAAAAACATCAAAAACTTTCTTTTTTCACTTCTTCTTTTCAAAATTGAACCTCCTTCGCACAGGCTGGTAGTGAGGGACTGGTTTCTCCACTCGTCTGGAGTAGGTCTCAGCTCCAATGAGGGGTGCGGCCCTTTGGACATCTTGGTCATCGAGGAAGTGGATCTCGGGGTCATCGCTTTCGATATGGCTGTTCAGGTAGTAGAAATCCTGCGCGTGCACGCAGGGAACTGCATCTTCAGGGTAGGTACAGGTGAAAGTAAGTTGGTTGAATACCTGCCAAAAAACGTCAATCAAAGAGTTAGGAGAAGGAAGTCCAGTTGAAATGAATATTACAGAAGCTTTTGTTTTGTAGATGGAAGAGATCCTGGGGGTTAAAGGGGATGAGGTTGGCTCTTTTTGTTATTTGTAATCGTTGAAATGAGGAAGAATGGATGGATACAATGTTTCGTTGTTATGGTAATCGTTTATAATGAACAAGCGGGGGAAGATTGCCGAAGGGAATGTATTTCCCTAAGGTAAATTTTTCTTCTGAATGACAAATTTTTGTTGTGAATAGAAAATGTTAAAATAAAATGTTTGAGAATCTCAATTTGTTTGCTTCGTTTTCTTCCTGAAAACATCTGACAAAAAACGAATGAAAAAGTATGATGATTTTTAATGTCGCCATTGACACACTTTGAGAAAACCGCAAAATTCAATCTGTAATTCCACAGGTCTGTAAAAAAAGATACATTGTTACTTTATAAGAGAACCCCTGTAGCTGTTAATAGCTATCTTTTAAATTATGTTTTGTTACAACATGAAAAGAGTTATTTGATGGATGTCAGGATAAGGTAATATATTTTTTTAAAAAATTCAATCGGTCATATGTCTTGACCCTTGTGTGGTTTTCGAAATTTTTTTTGGAACATCCATTTAGATTTCGTTTGTTTCTTCCATTCTAAAATAAAACTATAATATTAATTTAATGAAAATTTAGTATATGATATTTTCTCGCTCCAATTTATTAAAAAAAAGAGTATTATGTTTTACAGAAGAAAAAAATGTATGGTTTTTTTCCCTTTTTACCATTATTATTTATAATCTACATTTGTATTTTGTGGTTTATCTTAACAACAAGGAAAATAATTTTGCTAAGTTATTTCTTATTTAAAAATGCAGTTTAATAGAAAAACTCCAAAACTAAAAGTTCGGCATTTGTTTCATTACAAACTATTTTCGACTTTGGCATACTATAAATATAAAATATACCTATTTATTATTCAAAAATAACAACTTTATATTTCTCCTCAAAATATGTAACTTTATACTACATCTGTTCGAGTTAACATTGACATGAGAAATCTTTAGTGGTTAATTTAAAGTGAAAAGCTTATTCAGAAACTATCTTTTTAGTTATACATATATAACATGAGCGATAAAAAGTGATATATCTCGCTTGCAATATAAGAGACCCACAATTTTCAAGTAGTTCGAAAGTTCTGAACCATTCGGCTAAATCACATGATTTATAACGAGCATGCTAATTGGTCAGGTTCACTAATTAATGCAATATTGAGCCATTCATTGTTAAATTCAAAGTGGTGGAAGTTTTGGTAAAAATTACTTTACAGCACCTATTACTTAATAAAAAATAGAAAGCGCGTAAAATCCTGAAAGACACAGGGCACAAATGTGGACTATGAATAGAATAATCTCCCCCAAACAATTTTCATTGGTAACACATTTGATCATATATATTTTATTTGATTTACTTATGTAGATTTGTGTGGGGTTTCAGAAAGATCTTTTAAGACAAATTTTTAAAAAAATTGAGTACATTTAGTTCTATAGGAATTTTTGTGAAACGGAATTCAGCACATATTTTCCTAACAATTTGCTAATCATAAACTTTTCCCATAAAACTGTTTTCTAATTAGCAATGCATTAAAAACAACGATCAGGATTTTTCATAAAAAAAATATGTAAGTAATTGATTTTAATGACAGTGTGTTGAAAGATTTAATATTTAAATTTTAATATATAATTGACTGACAGAGAATATCACCTTTGCTTCAAACAGGTTGAAAATTTGAAAAAGTTTAAACTTTGACCGTTACGCTACTGATTCGAAAGTGCTCCTTCCACATTAACCTTATAAAATAGGTCATAACCTTCCAATAGCCTGGCCTTTCGATTTAATGATGATCATTATAAAGACAAAGTATCCGAAGTCTCATTTTTTTGTGTTTCTTTAACAAAGAGTAAAATTTAGTGCTAAGATCATTTGACATTGCGACCTTATACCTTTATTATATGAAATAGGTTTCAAATGCCTGACTATTATTTTACAATTTTTTTTTCAAGAAGTAATTTTGTAAAAAAAAAAAGGAAAAGAAAAAGATGTCTAGTTCTGAAATTTTCTCGCGATGATTTGCATAAAATTGAGTATAACTCAATTTTTTTTATCAAAGAAAATTTTATTTGATTAAGTTTTTAAATCTTTAAAATATTTTCGCGAAAGTTTTTGTTATTCAAATGCAAAACTGAGAATTTCTTAAAAAGTTTTTTTTAAAAAAATGTGATGTGAGGACGTTTTTTGCACTAAAAAAGAAAAAAAAAACTAAGATGATTGCAAAGAAAAAAATACTTAATTAAATCTCCCAAATAAAAATTGTGTTAAATCAAAAAATAATATGATAAAAGGAAGAGAAAAGAATTAAAAATAAGAGCTTCCAGTCTATTCTAAATCTTTCCTTATCTTCATCTAACTAATCTGTTCTTATGCTTATTTAAATAATCTTAATCTGTTCTTTATATTATTTTAATCACTCATAAGTCTGTTTTATGTGTTCATTTATTTGATCTTAAATTTTTTTAAAGAATTTTTGCGAATATTTTTAAATTTTATTTTTGACCAGACACAATCGGTAAATTTTAAAAATAAGTAAAAAGTTAATTTTTTGTTATTGAATGAGGGAATATTTAAATGATTTAAAACAGCTTTAATAAATTATGTCTATATCACTACGTTAGTCACAATGAATAATAATTTGCGATTCCTTTGTTTTACAAACACAGGAGCCATACATCTGACCTAAAGATGCACCAAAACTTGTTAATTTACTAATAATTAAGATTATAACACAAATAATTGCAAAACAATATGTGTCTCAAGCATAAGGTGAAAGAAGACATGGAAGATATGGAAGGGGGTGTAAAATAGGAAAAGGTCACTAGGGAATCTCGGGGGTTAGTCATTCATTTTATCCGAAGTTAGTAATCCCCATGGGAGAGAAGGAAAAAAAAATATATCATTCGGGAATTTCTTTTCTTATTCAAAGAAATCGGCTTTCATAATAATTAAATAAATAATACAGCGGTTATATTAAAGAGTTATAATGCATAAATCTTAATTTATGTAACATAGAAGCATGAATTAAACTAAATTTCGTACCGTTTGGTTACCACAAAGGAAGCTGTACTGCATTTGGGTTCTCGTACCATCTACGCTGTCAGTTGAGGAACAGATGTGGAAGATTTGACAGTTGTTGTCAGTATCAGCATAGTAGCCGTTTGAGAAACATTGGAAAGTGGAACGAATGGGACCCACCAGTAACTCAGCACCTTCAGGTAAAGCATATTTTTCTTTCTTGTCTTGCTGTAATGAATATTCAAAATATAAAATGGTGTTATTTATAACAGAAATATTCATACAAAAAATATATATAAAATTTTCAAGTTATTTTTTTATAATCTTTGATTTCTTCATTTCAGCTTTAGATTTACAGGATTGTAAATGCATATCATTAAAAAAATCCTTAATAAAAATCTATGTAGTTAAAATTTTAGTTTAATAAATTACATAGTTCCTTCTTAATTAAAAGTTTTGTATTTAAATAACAGATAAAAATTTACATCTGTTAAATATATCTCCCTTTTACATTGGCATAAAATCTTCTTGTAACCATTCTTAAATATTCGTTGTACATTATGTATATTCTGAAAACAGTATATGCTTATTTTTGTTTATGCCAAAGGTTTTGCTTCAAACTTTTGAAAACAGAAATAATTTACAGCTATTACGAGAGAATAAATACTCTGAGAAATTTCATTTCATTCCAATTACAATTCAAGAAATATATAAAAGTACTTACTTAATCTAGAAATATTTTAGCACAAATAAGATGTGTAAAAAAAGTTTGCGTTAATATGTATCTGGCTAAATTGTTAGTATTAGAAGTAATTGTAAAAACTCAAATATTTGTGTATTGAATCTCGATGCAATTAAAATTGAGCAATAAAACATATTCATTATTTTGAAAATTATACTATCAAACAATACAAAAAAAAAATTATTCATTTTGGAATTTTTCATTTTATTAAGCGTTTGTTTCGAATTAAATTTTGGTTATAAAAAGTGAAAGAATTTGGTAATAATGTTCTTATAAATATGTCAAAAGGAAAGAATGAATATATGCATAATAAATTTATGCGCAATTATGTCCAATGTGAATTTGGACATAAATAGTTTTGAATACGAAGGACAAAGAAACATTTATCTGAGAACCTTTTTTTTTTCAGAATGAAGAAAATAACACTTCTTTTAAGTTTATTAAATTTAATAGCGAAATGTAAATTGATGATCCCCTATCTAAGAAAATAAGTTCTTAATAAGTTATTAATCACATGTGTAAATGATGTAAATGAAAATACATATTTGCTTCACAAAATGTAATCGATTTAATCATTTGGTAAGTACAGAAAAAGTCAATTTACCCAAGAGGTAGATTTAGCAAGCGCTGAGCCAACCACTGAAATACAAATAAAAAAGAAAATATAATTAGACATAAGTGTTACAGTAGTAATATATTAAAATATTTCAAAATTATTAAAAATTATTAAAAATAGCAAGTAAAAATGGACAAAAAAAAGTGAAAATTACTTACGCATAAAAAGGAAAAGGGAAATCTGCATCATGTTAAAATTTTTTACCCCTCAATATCCTGAAAAAAAATTTAATTTTAATGTACTGTAAGTTTATTAGTTTTAACACATTTTCTAAAGATCACACTATCCAATATTTTTAAAATTGTGAATACTTTTAAAATAATAGTGATTAAAGTAGTGCAAGTTAATATATTTTACGTGACGTCTTTTAAAACTAGATAATATAAAAAAATTTTGTCTTAAAGCAGTGCTTCTCAAATTTTCGATATTCGGGACCCAGTTTTCAATCATGATTTTTAACGCCTCCCCCCATACAATAAAAAGGCATTGGATGTAGTAATAATCTATAATACTTTGACGCTAAAGCTACAATAATACCTTAATTATAAACCGTACAAATGATCAAGATAAGAATTAAATTTTGTGTATGATAAGCCTATAGAAAAATCACAAGTAATTAATAATCTTGTTCTTAACTTCGTATTGATGATAAATATCAAAACCATTGTGCCGTACTGATGCATTTATAAGTGTAGTATATCATATAGTATGAATGAATGGCTGAAAACTAACGTCGCATTGTTCAGCTACACAACGGCTTCTGGCGACAGAAGACCTCGCAATTTTGAACCTCGGTCAAGTGACGAGGACAACACCTGAGCTGGCACCACCTCTCCTAAATCCCACACCACACCAACGGGAGGACGTTTGAGCTCTCGACAGATTTAACGTGCATTGCTCCTCTACCCGGCGGGTTTTTAGTGGTACTGAGCTTAAACTCGTGATATGCTAGCCACAATCCGATACCTTGACCATTAGGCTACCGTGGCCATATATCATATAGTAAGTGTGCATTTTACTATATTAGAGTAAATGTGCATTTTATTTTTTATTATGTCAGAATATATTTTGTTTTGCTTTATTGTAGTAAATTGATAATTTTTTAAATAATCTTTTATTTTCGATTTTTCGATATGCTCGCGCACCGTTTCTCAGTTATCACGCCCCCCCCCCCTTGGGTAGCGTGCCCCACAGTTTGGAAAACATTGTTTAAAAGAATTATTTTACAATTCATTTGTAAAAAGCTTTTGCATTAAACAATAATTAAATTCATTAGTTCCACAGATTATAAAGAGTATTCCTATCAAGACAAAAGTTTATTTTTGCGTATTAAATAAAATGGAATTCTAACATTGTAATGTTGGGAAATGCAGGAAAAGACATCCCAGTTCAAATGAAACTAATTTAGAAGGACAGTTCGAGAAATAACTTTTTTTAAATCAGGAACAAAAAAGAAGGTAAAACTTTAATTTATATTCTATATGGTGCCACCATTGAAATGACCCTCACACTTGGGGGACTTGCCGTTACAGCAAAGGTTTGTGTACCAAAATGCAGCTCATTTGAAAAAGAAATAAAAAAACACTAAAATTAATCTTGGATGCACAAAAAAAATTGTTCTTCTAATAAAATCCATTTAATTTAATTTAAATTATGGTACAAATAATGCATTTTCAGTTCTTTTTTAAACGTATGTATCGATAATATTATTTGAAATTTTAATAGCTCATTCATGAATCAATAAGTTACTATGTCAAGAGTAATCATACAAATTTAAAGTTTCAGATGTACCTGTACTATACAATATTGTAAGGGAATTTGAATATTATTGGTAGGGAATTATGAAAATTTGAAGTTAGGTAAAATATTATCAATGTATATGAAATATAATTTAAAATTATGAGGTCAGTCTTTAAAAACCTATCCCAGTCTGTGTGTATCTCTTCTGAGACAATAATCTATAAGTCTAATATGTAAAAAAGTATATTCACATAAAGACCCGCACTTAAAAAAAGACTTTTACTAAATCTCAAAAGTACTGATATGTGATTATCTAATAGTAAACTGTGTATGGTATGGTGTATTTGATAAATACTATAAATTCATATGTGACAAATTCAATTAGAAATAATCCTTAAGACTGATATTGTTATAAAAAAAGTCTGAACAATTTAACTTTCATCAATCTCCGAATAAATAAATAGAATGAAGAATCAATACTCTCTTAGCATACAATTAATTAATTTTTCTGTTTGTAATTTTCTTTTCATATAACACTTTTCAAAACGAAATTAACCTCCTTCAAGACTTCATCCATGCCCATAACTCAAATTTTCAGTACAGAACGAAGAACAAAACTGCCTTGAAAACGCTATTCTTCCCGAAACACACCGTCATGAATCATTCCCACCATTCTCATCCTGGCTTTTCAAAAGCAAACGGCCTCTGGATTAAAATGCTTTGACAATCTGTTAGGAATTCGCGCGTCTGTTACATAATACAGGCTGGAGAATTATGAGCCATTTCATTTTCGGAGATGTCAAGTCCTCCTTGACTAATTCCCCTTGATACTCCGGAGGAAGTCATTTACTTTCCATCTCATTTCTCATCATTCATCGTAATTACTTTAGAACGAGCGCATTAAATTCCATCTACGCACGTGAAAAGCCAGGAGTTGCACATTCTATTCGACGATATGTTAGGACAGAGAATTCAACGAGACGACATCTAAATGCTCTCGCTGGAAAATTACCAACTGGTCCTTTCTCGCTTTTAATTCCTAAATCCCACGCTTGAATGTTTCCGTATCTTTCCTGACAAAATGGCGAATAAATAAATCTTCAATGTTCCACGTCTTCCGGGTCTTTGTGGGGTCTGAAAGGTCTCAGACAGGTTTCTTTATGGTGGGTTTTTTAAAGTTCTATCAAGTAGGTTTTGTATGTGCCACGTGTTCTTCGATTATGGTTAGAAGATTAGATTTCGAATTTGTTTAGAAGATTAGATTTCGAATATGTTAAGAAGATTAGATTTCGAATCTTTTTAATAGATTAGCGAATTCGTAACAAAGTGTTGTGCGAAGATTAAATAGGGTTGGTAATATTCTTTGCTATATTTGATGAGTAGTGGCGTAAAGGAAAATATTAGGGCCTCCCTGCAAAGTCAGGTTTTGGGCCCCAAGTCGAATCTTGGCGTCAAGCAGACTCTGGGGTCCCTAGAGTCCTGCCCCCCGCAATGCGGTGGTGTGTGTTATGCCAGTGTTGATGAGGATAAAGAGATACTGTATGAAAAGGCCAATACGTACGCTTTGTAATAGACAATTACGTGAAAAAGAAATGTTACATCAGTCGATGGATGCATTGATTTTTAAAACTCCGTAGCTGAACCGCAATTTCTTTTCTGTCTTATTTCTGAACCGGTACAACTGCTGTACCAAGCGATTCAGATACAGATCATCCCCCCTGTGGCGGCTCATGCCACAGTTTCTAAAAGATTCTTACGAAAGGGAATTTTAAGCTCATCTTTTCCGATGAGAAATTCAATTAAAATAGAAGTAACTATTATGGTAATGGTTATTTTTATACTGATTTATTTTTATTAGATCGATTGCTGTACGTAACGTTATCGTCTGATTTTATGTTTGTTATTCTAGTCGTTCTACATGTTACGTGGTTTGATTTGTTAATAAGATGACAGAAGGAGATTGCAATGGGAGTTGGAATTGAACATCACGAACCCTGGAATAAAGAAAAACATTACAACCACCTTTCCCCTCACCACCAAAAAAAAAAAAAGAAAAAGAAAGAAAGAAAGCAGTTGTACCTCAGCCAAAGTAAATGAGAAAATAAAATTGTGGTACAGCATATATACCACCAAGTTTTAAAAGTTCATATCATACTTTTTTTAACCATCCGAGGAATGTCTTCAAAACAAACAAAAAATGTTTTCTATTCATTGAGCGAAATATTGTAATTATACGCTATGGATTTGATTGAAATGTATTGATAGAATTGCATAAATATGCATGCGCATTTGGTTTTATATCATGAATAATATATTATCCTTATAGCATGGTGGATAAAGCATATTTCTTTCATAAAGACCTAAGTATAAATTATCCGACATTGCTTTGTTCACGTTTTAAATACAATAGAATATTTTGAAATATAATAAATCATTCCTAAGGCAATAAGAACATAGCATTCTAAAAGTAGTATAGCCAATGATTAAGAAATTTAAAAAAAGGTTAACTGAAAACATAAGAGCCTAAACAAAGTCAATAAACATAAAGAACAATTAACTGCATCATTTTTTTATTTTCAATCATTACATTTCAAATCAATTAAAAATAATAATTTATGAATAAAAATATCTCTTATTTAAATTGAGTTTAAGCTTATAAATTTTCTAAAACTAAATTGAGAATTATCGAACATAAAAACGCATTAACCGATAAAATACTATGTGAGCTTCGAAATCAATTGATACCAGAAATAAATAATAGATATTAAATGTCTCTTAAGCAATGCATAAAAAAGGAAAGGTAAATGTGCAATAAAAATAAATTACACTGCCAATACATCCGAAATAAATTAATACTTTACATGCGACACTATCAAAAGGTTTTTCACATTAGAATACATTAAAGCAGCTCTTTTTTCACTTATACATCTCTTAAGGAGCACAAACAATATCTTATTTGGTATTAAAATTACCGGGGCAATTGCTTCTTTCGTCTAAGGCAGCCAGACGGGTCTGGAAATTCCTTAAACCAGTATTATAATGATGTTTCATTCGAAAAAGTTACAAGAAAAATGATGTAATACCCCTGTGATTATCCGCATTTTTCTGCAGGCCCTTCCGTATTGGCGCACATGACATTAATATTAAAGAAATGAGAAATAATTGCTTTTTCTTTTCGAATTTTAATTTTTTTTGTCATTTTTATTTATATATAAGGTGGAAAAAAATTATGGAAAAGATTATTTCTCGCAATGAAGAGAATCTAGAAAATTTCTATGTAAACATTTATGCATTTTTAAAATATATATATTTTTCGAATTATAATTATGTTGGATTTAAATACATTGAAAGTAATAACATTCTTAGTGTATTTTGTATCATTAGAAAATATACAGTGTTTTTTAATGTAACAAATAAATTTATGCTTTTTGTTAAATAGTGTTCCATAATGTTTTTATGTTACACAATAAGTATATGCTTTTAAATTGTTTTGAATATATTTTAATTTACAAATTAAATCAAATTTTCCAAAAGGGTTAAATTACTTAATTTAGAATATGTGATTGATTATAAATGATGGGGAAAATATAAATACGAGTTTTTAATCGAGATAAAAATTAACTATTGTAAGTGATATTCGTCACAAAAATTAACTAACTGGTGATTTATGCAGATGTGTAAAGAATAATATATGTATTACGAGGTTGATTTGTTATATAGACAATGCGTAAATCACGTAGGTTATGATAGTTATTTAAAATAGAAATTTCTGTTTTTTATATTTTTAATAGATGAGAAACTTTATGTCTATTTTATCAATTTAACAAAAAATAGAGATAAGTTTTGAGGAATGAGGATCAATTATAGTAAGCAATGTTTATTATGTATTTAAAAATGTTTTCCAATTGATAAACGAATTAATACACAAACAACAAGCTTAGGAAAACACAAAAACCAGAATTAAATTTTTAAAACAATATTTAATTTTCCTTTAAAAGTAGAGATAAAAAATTTATTCCGAATTTAAAAACTCTGGATTTCTAGAATGAGTAGAAACATAATGTATAAAAAAGTAAAGTTTAATATCTAATAGGGAACCATTTAACAATTCGTTAAAATTACAATAAATTTGAGTTTAAATTTTTAATAACAGAAATTTTTCAGATTCACAACTTCAAATTTCAGTCATGAAATTAGAAATATCGAATTCGGTAGCATCTAATTTTTTTTAAATCTTACAGTTTGATCCACGCTGAAAAGTAATACATTTCCGAATATATTGGCTTTTCCCATCCTTTCGTTATAAAAGCAATTTTTCTGTGGTAACATGCAAGCATATTTCATTCGTAATTTTATTTAAGGTAACTTTATTTATATTCATTCCTAACTCTTTCTATCTGAAAGAATAGAACTAATAAAAAGAGAAGAAATGACATTTTAATCAAGAATACTGCTCCTTAGGAAATTTAGTTTCCATAACAGAATGAATAACTGACTCTGTCCTTTAACTTGAATCATGAGTTAAACAAAATTAATTTCGACATGCTTTATTTAAAGTGATATATTTTTCCTTAAGGAAAGAACTTTTGCTTAAACATACATTTAAATTAAACCGACGTTAGATTTATTAACTAGCTCAAAGAAAAAAATAAATTACAGATGACTTTAACTGATATACGTTGCATTACGATGCATATCAAGGACTTAATGTCATTCTTTGTGCTCAAGTAATCAAGAAAAATAACCGAAAGAGTGACTGATACAAATATCATTGCTCTTTATAAAACCACACATTCCTCTAAAAACTTATCAAAATAGATAAATTATGGAAAAGTTGGAGAGACTAGAGATTAACGAAGAGGTATTCAACTCACCTTAGAAAATTCTTCCTATGATACTTCTGTTTCTCTTCGTCCCTGACCCTACAGTTTGGTCGTTATATATAACAGACCAGATACCTAAAAAACAAATAGTGGAAGTGATTATTTTTTTTACACCGACCAATCAGGTGTGGTTTTGTCGTTTTGCCTCAAGTGTTAGTGACTTTTGGGAGGGAGACCTTGAGATTTCGCTTTCATCAAGGTGACCTTGAGCTTCATATTGACCCCAGTTTGGAGGGAGGCGGAGTGGGAGACTCATCCCTTGCCTCAGGGTGGAGGAGGTGGAGTTAGTAGCAAGCTCTGAATCGGGAGTAAAAGATTAATTGATGTGGAGTATCACTTTAAAACAGTATAGAAAGATAATTAGGGCTTTTACTTTTTTTTTTTGCCCTTTATTGAGTAAAGCTCTGATTTTTTAATATAAGGTTTGGCAAAAGCAAGCGAAACTGTAATTTAAATAAAGGAGTAATTTAATATTTTTATATAAAATAATTCAGATGTGATTAAAATATATTTTTTTAATTAATATTCAAAAACTTAAAGTATGTGTTGGGAACTGGAACCGTATACGAATTTTTTTTAAAAAAAAAAATCTTAATTTAAAGCTTTAAGAATATTGTTCGCATACAAGAAAATGCATTTGAGCTCATTAAATTATCTATTGCTTTCGCTTTTATTATTTTATAATTGATATTCCATTTTTAGCTGAAGCAATTTCATTCTGGTTTTTCAAATTGCAACTTGAAGTAAGTTAATTTAAACTTATAATTTCGAACGTTATTTTTACCGGACACAAGGCAGTATATAGGTATTCCGCAAAATAGTGTTTATAATACATAGTCTGAAACGTTTCAAATTTTTTGTAGTTTTCTTCAAATTGAAACATCAATTAACAAGAGAAACTCCTTAGAAACATTAAAACATTTAATATATTTATTATTTATTGAAATAACACAATGCATTAACAATCACATTGTTTTCTACTTTATTTAATACAAGTCTCTTTAAATATCTCTTTTTTTTACAGATTGTACGTAATTATTTTACGCGTTTCACACTTTAAGACTACTATTATCTACTAAGTAATATAAAATCGTCACGCTGGCGTGATTGAGAAGTTTAGAGAATAGTTCACAGTTCTCGTCACATGACTATGGTGCAGAGAGTGAGTGAGTGCTTATTAACTTCGCACTCTAAAGCAATACGAGTGCTATTGGCAGAATGGTTAATGGAACGAGTTCATCCGAAAAAGATTTAGAGAGCTACAAATCGATTCCCCCGGGAAACAACTACCCCCGCATCCACTCTTTATTGAACAATAACAGCCCACACAGTAAAATTACGTAACACAAATTAAAGGTAACTGCACAATATACATATGTAATTACATAATAAAAATATACAAAGCAAAAGTAATACAAAGAAAACATAAAGGTTAAGAGATGGAATAAGTTGCAGTTTAGAAAAAAAGCTTTTATAGTGAAGCGAACTAAAAAAATAAAAAATAATATAAGAATAAAATGATTAAAGAGAAAATTAATGTCATTGTGGTAAAAGCCTGGGGTGCTTTGTATTATATTTTTACACTAACTCAGCATTTCGGAATAGAACTGGTAAGAGATTATAACAATTAATATAGAGCATCCCACGCTTTTACTTCAATGACATTAAATTTCATGTTTTATAATCATTTTATTCTTATATTAAGAATTTTTTTTTTTTTTACTTTTTAGTTCGATTCTCTGTAAAAGCGTGTTTGTTAGTTTTCTTTTAAACTATAATTTATTTTTCATTTTTTAGTTCGATCTACAATAAAAGCCTGTTTTTTTTAGTTTTTTTAAAACTAACATTTATTCTTTGTTGAATTTATCCTTGAATTAGATATTTGGAGTCGGAATTATGTGTCTGCTGGAATTAGTCTTGCTCTTCAATGAATATAAATTAATGGGTCAGAAGGGTACTTATTCTCTCCGTTTACGGGGCCTCGAATGAGTCATATATCATTTTATTTCAAAGATTCCATCTCTATAGATACATGTCTAATTAATTAAAGTGTGTAAGTAGAAATATTAAATATCAATCGTATTATCACCTTTTAAACGTATTGCTATAATGTTAATTCGTATAATCACTTCTAAACGTATTGCTTTATCAAAATGAAAAAAAAATGTTTAGCAATTACAACATAAATTTATCACCTCTTAAAGGTATTGCTTTATCGTAATAAAAAAAAATAGCAGTTACAACATAAATTTATCTTCTCTTAAACGTATTGCTTTAATGTTAATTCGTATCATCACTTAAAAACGTATTGCTTTATAAAAATAAAAAATATTTAGTAGTTAAAACATATATTATTTTTTTTCACATGCACGAGTCTTCTTTTTTTTATTTCCATTTTCAGAAAAACTAGACTTATATTATGATAAGAAATTACTAACTTAGCCACCCTCTCTCCTTTCTCACATAAAGAACACTTTTTTGTTTGTTTTATTTGTATTAATAACAAGTGTTTTCATTTTTAGTGTTGCACCTTTTTTTAGGGGTAGGGCTTTTTAGTCGTCTTATCTGGAATTAGTCACCAAATTTGGAAATGGAGTATGGAATTAGTCACCAAATCTGGAAACGATATAATAAATTAGTCACCAAATCTTGAAATCCTTATTTTTGAGGATCCTGATCAGGCCAATGGAACACAATTGTGAAATTGTTGTATTGTCATCGGTCCTTGACAAGTGTGCAAGTCCAAAGATTTTATTACATACACACAAATGAAGCTTATAAAAGCGTGTTAAAAAGGAATATACATCTTTTCAGCATTCTTAGAAATAAATTAAAAATAATAAAATTATCCAAAACTCATACACCGTCCAAACTCAGAGTGGTCCTCGCGATTTTGAACAACAGTCAAGTGATGAGGTTGTCACCTGAGTTAGCACCCCATTCTCCTAACTTCTACAGCACGCCATTGTGCGGAATTTGAACCGCGACAGATTTGACACGCATCAGCCTTCTTCTTGGTGGGGCTTCAAATGCGTTAGGGCTCGAACTCATGATATGTCAGCCACCAGTCCATGACCATGGCCACTAGGCCACGACGATCAGAATTATGGCGTAGACTTCGACGTCCATTGGCATTAGTCAGTGGAGTGTACATACTTCCTTATGGGGGGGGGGGGGGTATATTTAAAAGAACACTTTGATGGAAGTACTGAGGCATACACTTTATGCTAAATATTAAAACATTCTGACCTATGAAAGAGGAGAAGGAGTTTGAGCCCCAAACCCGACCCTTGTATACGCTTCTGCCAATGGTTCTCGTGTGGCTCTAAAGTGTGACGGTAAAAACAATAAAATAACAGGACATTGTAAATCCTCATTATCCACATTGGGTTAAGATGAGTTTTTAAATTAAGGAATTAGGACAAAAAAAAATACTACAATTTATTTAAAAAGTTAAAATGAAACAGGAAATACTTTTTAATTTAAGTTTCAAAAAACTTCACTTAACTAATTACGAAGATTACGACAGACTTCCATTGTTTCAATGATAAAAAAAAACCCAGTATTTTAATCATGAATAAAACATTCCTATTAAAAAGTATTCTAGTTGCTTTTTAAATGTTAAATGCAATTTTATAACTCTTCCCAAAACTTTTTCTGGAACCTCTCTCTGTATTTAAATTACCAAACAGATATTTAAAAAAAATATGTTCAACTTCAACCACTAAAACTTAACTGACCTGTAGGTATTTTTTTTAAAAGAAACGACGGATAATTTTCTTTATATACATTGTTACATGAACTTCCTGAAAAATTAATCTTAGGCATAAGGTGGTAGGTCATTAGGTTATATTCAAACTCTCGCTTTTCCTTTCTTAAACGCGTAATAAATGGGTGATGTTATTTATAAAACGTGATAATCAGACAGTTTTAGAAAGAAGTAGGCGGAATAGGAATATGTTCTGATGAGTTTTTTGAGTTGATGCGACACTTGACTTGAAATAATTCAACTTTCAGGGCGTATCCTAATTTGAAAACTATTGTACTCTTTAAAAATTATAAATGTTAAGTTCTAAATTTAAAAATTCCTAACTACTTCCTTAACATCATTGCATAGTTAAATTTCGATCATAGTGTGTTTAAAATAATTTTAATTTCAAGAAAATATTTAAAAGAGTTTTCTTTTTTTTTTTTTTCATTTTAAATATTAAGGAAGTTCTTTAATACTATTTTTCTCTTTATTTAATGAAAAACATACTTATACAATTTTAGAATTTGGATAAAATGCATTCCACATTGTATATTTACTAAATGACATGATTGCGACTACAATTAAAGAAAAATAGAGTGAGAGAGGGAATATACTTATTCATTTCTAATTATAAAATCTCTAAAATATTTTAAATATTATTTATACTTAAAAATAATGTGCATTTATTTGCGGCTTGGCGGGGGGTGTTTAGCATGACATTAAAAAAAAAATTAAAACTGATTTATTATTCTTTTTCTCCGAATATATGTATTACGTCTGGGTCGTATTCTATACGCGCCTTTAACTAATTCTCTTGTGAAAAACATTTCTTAAGGGGAGTTGGAAATCTCTCTCTCTGTACATACTGATAATGTTAAATTGGCTATTTTCTATGTACTTTTTCTCAAAATCTATTATATGTACATGCTTGAAATTTTTCATACAAATAAAATATACCTTCCTCATTATACTGAAACGAGCCTTTAGTTCATTTTGAATTTTTTAATAATTTTTGAAATATTTTATCAAACTTTGCGAAATTTGGCCCATTTTTCACATAAAAATTTGTAAAAAATAAATTTTTGAGATTTTTACAAAAAGCTTTTTTCAGTATATATTAGCTATCATTTTAAATATATCATAAAAATTTTACATACCTCTGAACAGTAGTTTCTTAGAAAAAGTACATCAAACATTAAAATTTACATTTTGAGATAAATTGATTTTAAAGTATACAGTGAGACATCTAATCGGCTAGGAAATGAAAAAATAAAAGGCTCAATTTAGAATAAAAGATACATGTTTTGGTTTATAACAGACGTTCAACTCTTAATCAAAAACGAAGTACTTTGTTTACATTTTTCACCATTCAAATAGGCGTGTCTCAGTTTCAATTTAAAAATAGGTTTTAAGGGCTTCTTATTACCTTAGAGGTTAAAGTAAGGTATTTTTAGAAAGGTTAAAATCTATACAATTTGAAAATGTAAAAATCTCAAATTGTGAAAAAATATATATGAATTTAGCTTTCCAACACTGTTATATGCTTATAAAAGCGCTTCCTGTAGAAGAACTGTGGTTTCTGTTAGTTGTAGAGTTGCTATTAAAATTATAGCAAAATAAAAAGGGAGTCACGCGCACGCGATGGTCGTTAGACTGCTACAGAATTTAAATTATTAGAATTAAAAATCGAAACCTTTAGAGTTTCCAGGATCCTACGGCTTATTGATCACGTGGATTCCTCAAGCCAGGACGAATACCATTACATCAGATCGTATAGCTAGAGATAAGTGATCACATTATTTGTTATTGATATATATTTAGATCAGTAATTAGGCTGGCCGCTCCTTTGGTTTAAAAAATCTCTTGATTGTAAATTGAAAGATGAATAAAGGTTTTGATTTTTGTAAAATGCTAAATCATTTGGTGTCTCCAACTTCACCAGTGATCGCAGGGTCGCGACGCGACGTCTACCTGGTGATTTTGAATGATTTTAGAATAAAACAAAATAATACATTTTTCATACATTGAATAAACTTTAATGAATAAGATAATAGCCATTATTATTTATGACTTCTTGTAAAATGAAGCTTAGTGTCTGAGTGGTAATGTATCAAGTTTCCACGTAGCAGGTCCGAGGTTCAAATCCTGGACTGGGAAAGAGACCGACTCAACCTTTCATCTCTTCCGTGAGTCAATAAATAAATACCAAACTTGCTTGGAAACTGAATACTGAGGGTTTCGCGTCAGACAGACCACTTGACCGAAACATCTACGCATGCACCTTCGGCGCCTAAGGTCAAGTAAACTGAGATAGACACATTTGTCCTGAGCCCTCTTGGGTTGTTGCGCCAGTGAGTTCAGTTCAGTTTTAATAAAATGCCTTATCCCTAAAGGCGAACAACTGAACCAGTGCTTGGCTGATATCTTTTTCGTTTTTGAATATTCTTCGTCCTTCAATTAATTTTGAAAGGACACAAGTAGTAATCGGATGATTCTTGGTCTGGGGAGTATGGGGGAGGCGACACAATCTCCCTGCCTATCTTGGCAAGTTTCTGACGAGTCCCCAAAGCAGCAAGTAACCTCGCATTATCATGAAGCAATATGATGTCCTACCAATTGAACATTGTCGGCCTCATTCTTTGGGGTGCTGTTTTTAAATTATCCGATTGTTGACAGTACCTCTCCGATTTATGCTTTTTGTTTGATTTCAGCAGGTCTAAATTTATTGGCCCTCCATGCACGCAATATTGTCTTGCTCAGGCTCAACTTCAGTTTAGACGTGTAGGGGGCAGGTTTTTCGGGTTCACGATATGCCCTTTTTCGTACTATGTCTTCATAGGTAACCGCTTTTAATCCCCATTTATCATACGGCCTAAGAAGTGTTCGATTTTGTTCCATGCAAGCAAAAATGTGCATGTGACGAAAAAATCAAATCAAGTCAAGTTCCTTTTACTTATGTGGCACCGAGGTACGTCTTAACCCTTTATCTACCGATGGTACTTATAAGTACCACTAATTTAAAGTTACATAGAATAATCAGTTTTACGAATACTCTGACGATACTTAGAAGGAATATTCTTTGAAATCCACTCTTCCAAGGTTTATGGCAGCACGGATTCTATGATGAGTATTTTAGTGGGGAAGGCGAATTGTTTTATAGCAGAGATTGCGTTTTCAGCTGATGACGTTTTCAGGGGGTTGCTAAGATTGTCATTTTTGTTCCGAAAAAATAGTTGATGTCAAAAAATAAATGTCTAATTCGTTTTGTATGTTAATGAGGACCTTAGAAAACGTTTTGGCTATTTATTTTAAGTAAACTGTGTATAATTAATTTTACAGTTGAATATTTTTAATTAATTAATTATCTACACCTAATTAAATTTCCCAAAGTTGAGTATTTTGCTTATGTATATCTCCTTTAATTTTCAATGAAGTGATTAAAAAAAAAATATTTCATGAAAAAAACTGCGGTAAATAATAATGCGATAGATAAAGGGTTAAGACTCTTTCCCAGAGAAATCTTTTTTAAGGCTCTGGGCCCCTATGAAAAAGTATACCCTATCTGAGATCTTTAAAAGTAGTCAGTATATAGCAGCGGTCGCCAAACTTTTTGACCTCACGGACCAGTAAATTCATAATTTAAATCCCGCGGAACACTAATAAGATTTCAATATATTTTTAAAAAAAATTGTGATCTAAGAACACATAAAATGTACCTAGTTAATAAAATGAAACTATTAATTGTAACCGAATTATGAAAGCTTTGTTTATAAATCATAATAAAATAAACAAAAACTGTAAAAACAAAACAATTAAAAAATGGTTTAGGTGTATCAAGCTCTTAGCGTTATACATTACTAGTGTGATGGACGTTCTTGTTAACTTGAAATAAGATTATGAATAGTTAGATCCATGTTGTAACTGAAAGACATTTCTTTCAAGTTGAGATCGGCACCACGTTTTGATGGCTGTGACAGATGAAAAGGCCTTTTAACATAAATAAGTTGTGGAGAATTGAATCAGAATTTTCATCGCCTGTTCACTAAGAAAAGGGTATTCACTTTTACCACATTTTCTGGGGCCCATTACCCAGAGTTCCACATTTTTGGGGGGACTGGCGAAATTTTCTCGCGGACCACCACTTTGGCGACCTCTGATATGTAGCATGCATTGTCAAATACTCGTTCAAAAGGTAATTTGAAACAAACAAATATGTGCTACTCATAATCTCAAAAACCAAACCGGCTCGACCGATGGCCGACTAAGTGAGTTGAATGATTGTTTAAGGTATTAGGCCCAGGCCTAGACAAGGATAACGATCATCACATAATAATACAGCCTTATCACTTTTGCCAGTTGACATGCAGTTTGAAATTCTTTCCTGTTTTTCGGAGAATATGTACGCTAATAATATCTGAATATTAAAATTATCTAGATCATGATCTTATTAAGGCAAA
>BMAV01026680.1:466019-478487 GCA_019973955.1 Trichonephila inaurata madagascariensis | reverse complement strand
CTCCCGTGGGTAAGATGTCTCATCATTGCGTGGGATGACCAAACTGGACATCTTGCTTGCAACCAGCAGCAAGGTCGTGGACCTCTTCTAACGATTCTTCGTAGACTGCCTATAAAGTTTCCTTTTGCAAGGTTTCAGGTTTCAGCACGAGACTGCATCGTAAAAATGATTGTTTTACGAGCTTCTGGATGAAGATGGCCTATAAAACTCCTTTCCATCGATAAACAAGACACGTCGATGGTAGTTTTTTCGCTTGAGAAACTACTTATATTCTTCTGGTGGAAGAAGAATCGTAAATAATACGTTTTTTCTTGCAGTCTTTTCTGTTCGATTTTTTATCTTTTGGAGAAACGGAAGCGCTTAAAATTTTATAACACTGTATGGGTAAAATGTACAAAATTATCTATTTTTCAAACATTTGTGGACTCAACAACTTATTTTATTTAAATAACACTATAAGAGATATATTTTCAAATATGTACATCAGGAAATGGAGAAACTGTAAATTTCTTCACCATTGAATTGTCTTCCACGATTATCTTTGATATTAATGGCAATAGAACCACTGGCATAGCAGCTCTGAAGGGCCTTGTATCAAAATTCCTTCGGGGCCCTTTTTTAGATATCGAAGCCTTGTTAGTGGAATTTAGTTACACATGTTGGGGCCCCTTTAGCGTGGGGCCCCGTATCATTTATACAATGGTAGCTACGCCCCTGAATGGAATGCTAAAGCATCGAAAAGTAAGTATTATTACGAAACATGTAAAGAAGTTTTCGCATTTTTTTTATATTCAATCTAATATTACAGTCATAGATAATTAACGTTATTTTAATACCTTTTGTATAATTGTTTTTTGTCCATTTATGGCAAATTTGAATAGATTTGCTTATCAACAGTACGCATTTGATTGTAAATATGCCTTTCCTTTTGCATAATGTATTTCATGATTAATTGTATAAAGAATAATTTCTCATTCTTCTAAGGACAGGCAGAAAACCCAAATAAAGGGAAAATATTTTTTATATTTGAGGTTTCTTGGATGAAGAATTAACAAAAGTAAATATAGATGCAAGTTGGCTGACATTAACTTGCAGGTCGTGATGAGAATTTCAAGCAATCTCACTCTTGATTTCAAAAAATTATACAAAAGTGTGACAGAGTACAATTGTCTCATTAAACTGATTCTAAATTGATATATGCTTCCGGCTGCAGATGATATGAAATTTGTATAATAAATAAATTAAATAACTGCCTCTATTATATTTAACTTATATTTATTGGTTTTTATGAAAAATTTATACCTCTTCTGAGATGCTAAATAAACTGATGAAAGCAATCATTTTAAAAAGGTGCGGCCCTCTGGTATTCTCCGTTTCCACAATGTGACTCTGGAGCCAAAACAATTGCTCATTCCTCCCCTAAGGTAACCTTAGTCAACAACCACGGTGTGGAGCGTTCCGTCAGATTCGCACTCCATAAATACATCGCACTCGCGTGCATCCAGAAGTGACTGATAAAAATTAAACCACGGTCAGCTCCAGTGCCGTAACATATACCTCCGCAACATCCACTTCATGGGAGGGGAGAGGTAAGATTTTAGGGGCCAAAGCCTGACTGACGTTAAGTATGTACCCTTTGTAAGATCTGGTTTGGGCCCCAAAACCTGACTTTTGAAGGGGAACCCTAATATGCTTGGCAACGCCACTGGTCAGTCTCACCAACCATGTATCCAGACCAGTAGCGCACACGGGCCTTTTTCAAGGGGGGGGGGGTGAAAGTTCACCATTCTTGTATCATGCTATTTTTAATTTTGTTAATTTTCAGGAACAATACACAGTAAAAAACTAATTATTGAATAAATAATTAGCATTAATTAATAAAATTAATCATTAATAACAAATATTTAATTAAATTTTACGTATTATATACTTAGAATTTATAACCAATCAGAAAAAAATCAAGGGCTTTGGGGGGGGGCCCGCCCCCCCCCCCCTTGTGTGCGCCACTGATCCAGACTAAATTAATGTCCAACAGCACTTTTATAAGACAGATCTTTAGTGGAATCAAAAATGGAACACGTGGCTCAGTAAATCATCGTCTATCATATACTTTACGTCATAACCAATCACTGCTTCATTTGTAAATTATATAGTACAAATAATTTTTTTTCACATTTGAAGCATCTTTTACATTTTACCCATGCTTCGTATAATTCACACTGAATATACTTATATCTTAATTTCAACCGTTATTATATGGTCTCATATAAAATTCATATCCCTATATTTAAAATTAACAAACCAGTGCATGACAATATGCAAATATAGATGCAAAGAATGGTGTCGTTACAAATGACACTAACAAAGCATTGCTACTTTATTGAAATTTAATTGGAGGTTTCCATACCATGATTAGTCTAGACATTGAGAAAAAAAAAAGCGATGTGCTGGAACTTCGAAATTGACAGGCCCCGGCCTACCTGCCACCATATCTTCCATCTTCAAGAATTACCGGTTGAGTCGGCAATCCATCATTCTGTGGCGTAGCATCTTTGCTAGGAAGTCGGAAGGGGAGGAGGGAACATCAATTAATTGAGAGAAGGCAAATTTTTCAATATACTGCTCGAAGGTCAAATATTTGCTAGGTTATTAGGGAGATTAACGATACCAATTTAACGCAATGGGTTAATTTCGGCTCCTGATGCCGTTTAATCAGTAATCTTGAGTCTCGACCGCAAAATACGTGTGTGCAGGAGAGTTATGCGAATTATAATATTCGAAGGTCGGTGATTCAAGGTAACTTTGGAAGGTTGGTTATGATAAAGGTGTTTTTTTAATGGTTGAAAAATAAAATAAATTTCAGTAGAAGGCATTTTACAAAGTATTACGTAATAGCTTCTTAATTATTTAACGGTTTAGTTAAAGAATCGAAAAACGATGGTAATGTCTACTTTTTTTTTTCTAGAAATAAGCACAGTTACATTTTCTTTTAAAAAAAAGGAATCAAAATGATGATGCTTTTATGAGTAAGTAATAGCGAACAAAAAGGAACAGAATTGAAGAAGAATTGCAGTGAGTGCGAATAATATTAACTTCGAACTAAAAGGCTGCACTACGGTCCCCGTAATTTTGAGGCAAGGTCAAGTGATCAAGATGACACCTGAGTTGACACCCCTTCTCTCACACCAACAGGAGGACGTTAGAGCCTCGAAAGATACTTGCATCGGCCCCTCGGTACGGCAGATCTACAGCGGTACTAGGCTCGAACTCGTGACACCGCAGGCACGAGTCTGCGACCTTGAACACTAGGCTACCGCGGCCGCGGGAGGAATTGCAGATTGTGAAATTTATTTTTGAATGAAAATAATAATTCAAGTCAGAAACTTTACTTTAAGATATTCGATTATGTTCAGAATTAAAATTTTGAAAAATTGTATAAATGAATATTTTCCTTAGTGTCACCTAAATTAAAATATATGAATAGAAGCTTGTATTTTTAATAAAACTGAGGTTAATACAATAAAACCCTTTTGAAAGTGCAAGAGGAAAACACAAAACCTATTTCTGAACATTCTAATTCCATGAAAATACTATTATACTATTGTTTTGCTGCTTTAATGTAAGAAATTTAATATAGAAAAAAATCGCAGTATATGTTTTCAGAGGTACTGCCAATCTAAGAAGCAATACAATTTTTCTGATTTTTTTAAATTTTTCATTAATGCAATAAAAATCTTTATATGTCTACTTATAATTTGTCTATTTGAATTTATTTTATTTTGGGCTCTTCCATTGAGAATGAAAAACATTTTTACAAACTTTTATAAAAACATTTAATTAAAGTCTTTTGATTTCGCATGTTTTAAAAATTGTAATATTTGGAAATTTCATTTCTTTAGAAAATCAAATTTAATGTAAAAGGAAAATTCAAAAACCGGACTATCAGATAAAATTCTTACTCAAAAACAAACATGCACACAACAGCAAAAACTCTCTCACCCTAAAATGTATATATATATATATAAATCATACATTCTTCATAATCCTTTATATACAATTATTTTTTTTCTTTCATTTCAAATTCTTTGTTACTATGGTTCATGACAATTAATGTTGTTTGTGGTCCTCAGCACGTATAATGTCTAAGTTTTTAAGTCCTTCAATATTATGCTGTCCAGAAATCACGCCTAATGCAGGTAAACAATAAAAATTTTAGGGTAATATTCTCTGCAAGAGATTATTGAAATATTCATGGACATTTTGAGTTTTCCATTTAAAAAAATCTGTTTGTCATACAAATAAAAGTATGTTGCAGATATATGTCTTGGTTAGAAACTCATGCCCGGCGATGGCGAGTCACGAGTTGGAGTCTTAGTGCTCTCCGTATAGAGGGGCTGATGCGCGATTAATCTGACTATACAGAAAATTCTCCTGGTAGGGTGTAGGAGTTCAGAGAAGGGACACCACTTAAACACCTCTGTTTAAGTGAGGAATAATTTGGGTAAAGGGGGAAAATTGAATTATTTCGGATTATTTATTATTATTTTTTATTTCTAATGAGCTGCGAATTGATCATTAACCATTGTAGATATAGCACATTCCCAAGAAGCTGGTATCACTTTTTAGTGCGGTGCCCTATAGACGGATGCCATTCGCCGCAGGTAATTTTGAAGCCCAGTTTCCTCCCTAGAGGGAGGCACCTGAGCTCTAATGATGCGAACTTGTACCAGGATTTTGTTTTGCCGAAAGCATCCAAGCCAAACAGACACTCTAGGAATCCTTTACATGCCGTATAATCATACGACATGGCTGCTGTCGATTTTCTGCATCATGAAAATCTACCGACTTGGGCCGGGGTCAAACCCACAACCTTGGGTGTAGAAGGCGACAAACCAACCACGCCACCCAGCTGGTTATTTCGGATTATTAATTGTGAAAAAGATCATCACAGAGATTTCACAGACACACATACAAAACAATTTTGTTCATTTCATAAGTAAAATAATTGTGTGCAAATAATTTTTGGAAACTATTTGAATTTTATATATTAAACTATATATTGTAGAGTATGTATTAATATAAATACTTTCTACACTTCAAATAAACTTGTGCAAAAGCCAGCAATGGGCTTTGTCTATCACTTAATGTGGGTTGGAGGTGATGGGGAGAGTCGGGATTCAAGAAGACTAAGAAACTTTTCTTTGCAACATCATCAGGAAAAAACCAATAACAAATTAACTCCAATTCATTTAAACACAATCGTTCTTTTTATATTTGTTACGAAGCAAATGACTTTTTCCCTTCATTTCATGATTTTATGTTAACGATTCTTGATTGCACAGGATAAATTTAATAAGAATACAAATTTTTTAAAAAATAATCAAAGAATTAATGTGTTAAAAAAAAGAAACATAGTATTTCAGCGTTGTCTTAAAAATAGCATAATTTTTAAGTTTTACCAAAATTATAATTATATCAGAGGTAAAATTAAAATTGTATTCTGCATGCACAAATAGGACAACTAACTTTAAACAAAGGTTCTGCACTTTTTTGAGTAGTTAGTATCAGAGCATTAATTATTCTTAAGATCCATTTACTTTTTGAAAAAAGATGAAATATCTTTTCGCATATTATGAACAACTAATTTTAATAGCCAAATATTGTTTTAAATGAACATGAAAATTATATGAATAACAGCAACAACGAAATAAATAAATAAGAAAAAGAAGAAATACTTTCAGCTTTTTAATGAAAACATACCAAAAACAATTTCAAAGTAATAGGACAGTTATAACTAAATGTTATACTTAATCAATAATATGTCCTTATTTATCATTGCAGTCTAATATGTGCTTATCATTACAGAACTAGTCGGGGTTTTAAAATGCTTCGATTTCAGTTAAGAGGGTTCGGCACATGAATTTTTGAAAAATTTTCGATTTTGATTTTCTTACATTTTTTTAAAAGTTCAAATATTTCTGCTTAAAACGATATGTGATATATAGAAATACGATAATTAGAAGTATTTTTTGTTTATTTTTTAAAAGGAAGCCACTCTCATTGACAAATTATTAATTTTTACTTACTTTTTTCTAAAAATTCAATATTTTTCCCCTTATGTATCTTTTTCTCAAAAACTAATTAATGTAGAATCCTCAAATTTTCAGTGAGTATACTTTCGACATGTTTACATATTGCAATGGAGGGAATAAGATATATCTAGCGAACTGTTTTAGATAATGTATTTTTAAACTAAATTTTAAGGAAAAAAATTTGGCATTTTTAAAAAAAATCATAATTATTTTAATTTCTAACAAAAAAAACAAAACCCTCCATTAAAGTCTTATTGATAGTACTGTGAAAATTTCATCTATTAGTAGCTAGAAGTGTCTGAGAAAAAGGTACATAAACTTACGTAATTTAACATGGGCTCTTATGGAAGTGCTCTTAACAATATTCTTTGATTACTGACCTATAATTTTAATCTAAGCCAAATATCTGAAATTAAATAAAAAAAACTACACAAAAATAATGTAAAAATGATTGCAGTATTTATTCGAATTCAAGCCGCACTTTTTTTCCACTGCTAATGCTGCTGAAAATCGTGTGTGGCTTAGAATTGAAAGCGGGATAATTCGTTGGATAGTGAAAAATGAGCCTAATACTAAGATGGTTAGGACAGTTACATGTTCAAAAAGTCTTTGATACTGGTAAAATAAATTAATTATTCACTTTTTATAAGTTCCCATTTAGAATTTCTATTTTTTTTCATAAATATCGATTATCGATAAAAGTTTTTTATTTTACTTTTTTTATTTTTTCACAAAAACATGCTGGGATTTAGATGTGCAGCTTAGAATCAATGGCGGCTTAGATTTGAATAAATATGGTAATATTCACTTTATTGTTACATATGATGTGTAGAAAATTAATAAATGAAAAACTTCTAAAACAACTGTTCCAGAAAGTAGAAGTAGCTACGAAGCGACGTTCCGAAATGCACCGATAATTCCAGTGTTCCTTGGGTGAGGCGACAGATCTGAAACGTATCACGATTTCAATAGGCATTTCGGCCAGAGGCGATTACTAAGATAAAGATTTTGCTAATGATTTTCAGTGCGGACTTTGTGTAGATTTTGGTCCTGTCTCTCTCATAGGCTTCTTTTGGGCTCCAGGAAGTGCATACAGTTACAAAAAGCTGTTAAGTGATAAGAAGTAACGACTGTGACATGAAACGATAAAAATGAAGAACGGTGAATAGAAAAGTAAACAGAAAGGTGAATATTACTACTGTTTCTTTTTTTAAAGAAAGAGCTTTCGAAGGTATGGTATGCTACGTTAGATATTATGCTAGATGATAAACCAGAATGATTTAAGGTACAAATATGATCTTTAGATAAATATAGCTTTTGTTTCTCTTCGAAAGAAAATCGAAATTTCCTTCCGAATTCGAGGTTTTATGTCGCTGAATAGCTCAATAAGAACAAATGCAAAGATACTTCTGTATTGAAGATCAGCATGTATATATATACTGTGTAAAAAGAACACAATTTTTTTAAAAAAAAAATAGACGCATAAATTCTTTTTGTTTTGATGGAGAGTCGCAACTTTATTTTATTATAAAAAGTTATAGTAAAAACACATATTGCACATTAAAGTTTGGTCTCCTCTCGTTCCCTCATTTACATCCCAAAATGTATTGATATGCGTTGTTGTCAAAGTAGATTTTTAAATGATTAATATTCAGTCTCAAAACGCACACAAAAAATTATATTGAATAAAAGTTAACATTTAAAAAAGTTTTCTTTTATATTTTGTAACACGTTGTTAAGGGTACCACTGTCGAGGTGCTGTTTAAGCCGGATCAGTTATGCGAATTCTACGTTAGGGTGGCATGTTACTCGCTATGCTGGATTCTTGAAAGGCCTGATAGTCGTTTTTAGAGAGTTTAAGTGAATTAGAGGGAGCACATTGGAACGTCTTGGGGCGTCGTAGAGTGTCCATAAGTTTTCCCTTTTCGTGTCTTTAGAATTGTAATATGTCCCTCCTTTAAAAGCAACACGTGAGGTAGAACCATTTCTGTTTGGACGTAGCCGGGATTACTGTTTGGTTATTGGTCCTTGTCACCACTTATGTGGTGGACTTTGAAGCTGAAGATTGGCGTGGGAACTGCACTGACCATTTTTCTGTCAGCTGGATGAAGGGTAGTCGAAGGTTGACTTGCCTTAGAACATAAGCATAGGATTGTCCTGTCTTGGATACTTTCCCACGCGACCGTTGAGAAGTCTTTAGTTCCCGAACAAGAAATTGGTTCTTTTGTGGAGACCGCCTCAAAGTTAATAAAATTTTTCAGGAAAAGAACTCTTTCTAGAATAAATATTAAAAAAATTATAAGATAATATATGATTTCACAGCATCTTATATATGCTTATACCATCATAGAAAATTATTTTATTAACTAACGATTTATAAAATTAAAATCTAATTAAAAAAATTCACTAACACACAAGTATATTAACTCATATTAACTAACAATGTCTAAGAAATGTTAGCTCTAATTAAATTCAATTATGATTTAGAATTTGTATGCTTAAAGATTTATTTTTTAATTGGTGAGTATGAATGATTGCATTTGATGATAATTTTATGGTGTAGTAACATGTAAGATAATTATGCTATTTATCAAATCAAAAACTTGATTTATTGTAGCTCGTGTAATAGTCTTTGATATTTTTCGAAATAATTATAAACGAGTTTTACACTATGATATTGATGTGTTCTCTGAGCGTGGATATCCTTACAGCAAAACTTAAATACTCTCAGCATGATTCTGTAAGTATAGACATGTTTTCATTCAGATATTATAGGGTTTATATTCTGGAGTGAATACCTGTTAGTCGATGTTTTACTACCTGATAAAAAATTATGTTAAATTACATACATATAGTTAGTAATAAGTTTATGCTATTTATAATTTTACAAAATTTTTCATTAAAAAATAGAATTTCTTAACGATTTCATGTTTTAAAAGTCAGTATTGCTTTAATTGAAATTTAGTTCGATAAATTGATAAAAGAATATTTAAATCTAAATTTTGAAATAAAAAAATTTTTATAATTTTTTTTGCTATAATATTCATTTACTTTATGAAATATTTGCTTACAACAATATAATTACTGTATTTTATAAGCTAAATGATTATTTTTTTACAAAAATAAGTATAATATTTACATATATTACATATATCTATATATATACATGTAATAAACAATACATACATGATATTTACATGTTTCTTATTTAAAGTATGATTTTTGACTGTTATTTCTTAACAATTTCATGTAAATGATAAAATAGTTAAAATTCAAACACATTTTTTTAAAGACGTGATACTGTGTCTCCTGAGAAAATTGAGATAAACATTTTTTTTCTCCGAAACATCTTCACGCAATCCTTTTTTTTTCTTATGACACAAATAATAACAGATTCTGCCGATATTTGGGATTAAAACGTTCATTCTTGTGAGGCCTGGATGGGTTTGATTTTGGGGAATGTTGTGTTACAACAGTTCTTCAAGGCTGTTCTATAGTTCGATGACATATCAAATCACTCTAGATAAAGGGAGGGGTTGAAGCAACCTTGAAGGGTGGCTGAGCCCAGTTTCGTATCGTTTGCAATAAAATTTCACCTGAGATTGGTGAGAAATTAAATGTTTTTCAGAGTTGAAGGTCGAATGGACAAGCATGTTTTGGAAGTAATGTATAGAATAAAAAGTGTTTGGGATTTTTTCTGAGAAATAATCCATCAGTTTAGTTCCCAGAGGTTATTGATAACATAAAACTTACTTACTGTTTTGACTTAGTTCAGAGAATTTGTAGAGATGCTCACGCACCAGAGTGCTGTTTTGATGGATATCAAACCTATCTTTATTCGCAGTCGATGGTAGATTCATCATCTTTAATTGCAGCCTTTGGGAAACTTTTACACTATTTGGTGTTCCACATTTCTATTGAAATGATCGAAATTTTCTTACGACACGAATTATTTTATTATAGATTACAGTATTTATTTTTCATTACTCAGAATTTTGATAATTGTATGTAATTTCCATTCCTTTCCGAACTATGATATTTTGTATTTGTTACAAGTAGTTTACTTCTTTTGTATTTGCTTTGTTTTTACTTTTGTTTCAAATACAGTCGAACCTCTATATAACGAATCTCTATATTGAGATTTTTCTATATAGCGAACTTTTTTCTTGAACCTTGAACATTTCACGATTTTCTTCCTAAAATAACCTCTCTTTAGCGAAGTGCATTTTCTAGAAAATGAACTTTTTCTTTTGTGATTCAATTTTTTTTCTTCCCTATTTTTGCAGTATTTCTGAACATTTTTCAAGTTATTCTCTCTTGAACACATTTTATGGTAGTCATAAATCTTGAATTGGTTTTATTAGACCCTAATTCGCTGAGAGCAATAGAGTTCTGGACGTTTCATCTAAGAAATGTAACTTTTAACCCCCACTGCCCAGTTCACTAGAAATTCTTTGATGTCCCCTTTCACACTCAGGGGAGTTGTCCCGTGTCCTCGTGCTCTGGTAATAAAATAATGTATGTTTAATACTACTTGTATGCTTTAAATCAGAAAATGTCCTTAAAATTCATTAATTTTAATTTAAAGTTATTTTCTTAATATTGAAAATACAATGACACATTCGACATTGTTTTTTCTTGTTTTCCTTCCCGTTTTTCTTTCTTTCTTTTTCATTTGGTGCATAAAATATATATACATAATAAACATATATTCATTTTAAAAAAAGGTGCGAATAATTACTTTTTTAAATATATAGTGTTTATGAATTTACATTTGTTTTTTTCTGTGGTTTAAAAAGTATACTGAAAGATGAATCTCTATATAACGAATTTTCCATATTTTCCGGGATTTAGCAACTTCGTTATATAGAGATCCGACTGTATTTCAAAGAATGATAAAATGTATTTTTAAATGTTATTTATTTTATATATACACACACATTCGAAACATAAATTAGATACAGATATAAATGTCTTTTATTTTATTCCATTTATTTTGATTTATTAATTCCGCTTTTACAAACAGGTAATCAGTGCTTACTAAATGAAAAAATTGAATTTTTTTTCTGAATTTGAATATTTTATTTTTAAAATTTCCATTATATAAATGCATGTATTATACCGATTTTAATAAATATTCTGTGTTTCGTTTAAATCCTTGATTAAAATAAATTCGCGATGTTCAAATGTGAAATTGAAATCAATTGTTCTGAAAATCCAGAAANGGAATATTTTTCAGATATAAAAGTACTCAAACATTAAAATTATATTCTGGCTTCCCTATCCAATAAAAAGCAGCATATGTTATCATACTACTCATTTTTATCCGAGTTGACACATTTTTCTCTTATATTGTAATGCTAAATATGCTATTCCTTTACATATTAAAAGAAAAAACTAATTATTTATGAAATATTTTGAAATTTTAAAAACACTATATTATAAACAAATGCATAAGCTATGATGTCACAAATTTTTATAAAAATTGAAGCATTTTTTTTTGTCCGAAAATGTGCTTCGCGTTCATTTTACGCTCTCGCACATATGGCGAAAACAGCAGCCTTACAAAATTTATGGGTGCTCGTTATAGGCCGGTTATAAAAATGAAAGCTTTAAAAATATATAAAAATAAAAGATGAGCACAGAAAAAAATTAAACTTCTACAGTATAAATACAGTTACAAAATTCAAAATACAGTTTCTTTAAAAGAAATGACATTCCTTAAGGACTTAAATGGTTGTAGCTCTCGAAATATGCTATTTTTTTCTAAAGCTAGGAATATTACCTCGAATGAATGACTTCAAAACACAAGAGCATTGAGTACGTATATTTCAGGTTATTTCATAAAAAAGGGGATGCGCGCGCGTTATAGGCTGAATGGACCTTAAAACTGAAAATTACAGCTTGAAAGTATAGGTGCGCGTTTGACGCCGGATTTTACGGTATGCATTTTCAGTAGTCGGTTTTTATTTCATTGCTAAGTTCGTGATAATTTTACAATAATTTTGACAATACTCTCCAATCTGATGCTTCGTATTAAGTCCATTTGATGAATGATCGTTTAAGGTATCCGACTACGTTCGGAACCGTGATTTTGCAAAAGCATATAAATGGATAATATTTATGATATTTAGAGTCACTTAGATTAGAAAATGTATATAAAATTGTTTTAAGAATAGTATTACAATAAAAAGTTATTTGGGTACAAAATATTTTGACAAAAAATGAACATAGAATGACCCATTTTCAAAATATTCTCCTTTTGCGAAAAATGCTTCTATTACAATAATATTTTGCCTGTATATAGTTCACACCTCTGTACAGAGGCCCAACTAGAATTGTTGAAATATATAACTTAGAAGTGGGTTTATCCATG
>BMAV01026680.1:448903-459892 GCA_019973955.1 Trichonephila inaurata madagascariensis | reverse complement strand
TAAAGAAACATTTTTCATAAAAGAAGAATCTTTTGAAAATATGTCATTATTTCTTCATTTTTTGCTAAAAAATTGCATTTAAATATTTTTTTTGTAATAATATTCTTAAAAAACTTTAATATACATATTCTAAATCAACTGACACTAAATATAAAAAAGTATTCATATATACGTTTTTTCAAAATTACTGTTTTGAACGTTGTCAGTCATCTCCAATTTCTTAACAAACTCTGACAGGGAGAGTTTCAAAGTCTTGGGGTCACGGATTTAGATCAAATTTTGTAGGACGGTAGATTTATTCTCCCTGTTGATGAAGATATATGGTGATAGAAGCCACTACTCAATAAATTTTTAGATATTAGCAATTTAAGATACAATTCATTCGTTAAATTTAGTGCAATAATACTGCTCTAATTCGATGCGTGAGATGCTTTTCGAAATTATGTTTCATTTCCTTTTATGACAAGTTCGACCACTGTACGGATAATCAGTGGAATGAAACTAGTCATATTTTTATACTAATTCTGTGAATCTGATAAATGTTTTATTTATTGTTTCCTTTCACAATTTATTGTTTCCAGGCCCGATTAACTAGCAGTTAAAAGGCTTTTCTCCTGTTCACGCGAAATTTTTTTATTGTTTTGTAATAATTATTCTTCTGTACTTATACGAATGACAATGACAAACAAAACTTTTATAAGGTTTCTAGTCATTAAAGACATTTCATTTCCCGATTTCTTTAAACTCTATTAAGATATCCGACTACGTTCGGAACCGTGATTTTAAAAAAGCACATAAATGGATAATTTTCATGATATTTAGTGACACTTAGATTAGACTACATGTATAAAATTGTTTTAAGGACATTTTGACAAAAAAAAATATTTAAATACAATATTTTGGCAAAACATTAACTTAGAATAACCTTTTTTTCAAAATGTTCTCCTTTTGGGAAAAATGCTTCTATTATATTAATAATTTGCCTGTATATAGCTCAGACCTCTGTACAGAGGCTCAACTATGAGTTTTGAAAAATTCACATTATTTTCAGTTACCACCAATTGAAATAATTATCGGCGTTTTTTTTCTTAAAATGGCTCCCCTCTGTTGTCGTAAAATATGGATAAACCCACTTCTAAGTTATATATTTCAAAAATTCTAGTTGAGCCTCTGTAGAGAGGTCTGAGCTATATACAGGCAAAATATTATTATAATAGAAGCATTTTTCACAAAAGGAGAACATTTTGAAAAAAAATTATTCTAAGTTAATTTTTTGCCAAAATATTGTATTTAAATAATTTTTTTTATCAAAATGCCCTTAAAACAATTGCATACATGTATTCTAATCTAAGTGACACTAAATATCATGAAAATTATCCATTTATGTGCTTTTTCAAAATCATGGTTCCGAACGTAGTCGGATACCTTAAGCATCTTTATATGTAAAAATAGACATAAAATAAAAATAAAAAAAACATTATTCATCCTCCACGGACTCGAACCGGGCTCCTAACGACAAGGAACACCGATCAGTTGCTGCTACGCTAAGCCCATTACGTATAACCGCTTGCTACATAACTGAATTTAACGAGTGAATTGCATCTTCAATTGAAAATATCTAAAAAATTATTGAGTAGTGGTCCCTGTAGAAGCTCAGTGGCTGAGTGGCTAGTGCATCGCGCTTCGACACCACAGGTCCGGGGTTCAATCCCCTGGCTGGGCAAGGTTGACTCATTCTTTCATCCATTTAGTGGGTCGATAAATTGAGTACCAAACTTGCTTGGGAACTTAACACTGGAGGGTTTAGCGTCAGACTGACCACCTGACCGGAACATCTGCTCGTGCACCTCAGGGCCCATGTTCTCCTATACTGAGTTGGGCACAGTAGGCCTTGGCCATCATGAGCTGTTGCGCCACTTAGTTAAGTTAAGTAGCCCCTATAACCATATATCTTCATCAACAGGGATACTAAAGCTACCATCCTACAAAATGTGAACAATAATCCGTGACCCCAAGACCTAGCACTCTCCTTCTTAATATTTTTTAAGTTTGAAAGTTTTAAAATTATTACTTGCAAACTTATACCTTTAATTGATTCACATGTGGAATCACTATACAGCAAATTTATTTCACTAAATTTAATATTTGGGTTGGAACTTAACATATCAAACTTATTAACTTAGGTTGTTACATAAACATATCAAATTATATATATATATAACTATCTGAGCATCTATAAAAATGAGAATTGCTTAAATTAGCACGCATGCGCACTAAACATTTTTTAGCTAAAAATATTCATTAAATTTATCACATATTTTCAGAACTACCGAGAAAGGCCTTCATCTTTTCCAAGACCTGCTAATAAAAGGCCTTCTAGTCAAGCACGAGCACAGCAACAAAAGATACAGCAACAGCAGCAGCAACAACAACTGCAACAACCACAGCAAAGTGTTCAGCTTCCCCCTCAACCCCAACCACAGACTCCACAGCAAGCTCAGCCTCATCCTCCCCCACCTCCGCCTCCTCCACCTCCTCCTCCTCCACCAGCTCAGTAAGATTTCCGCAAGGGTAGCTTCAACTCAAAGGCAACAGGAAATTCAACAACTGAAAACTGATATTTCATTTTGAATTTCTTTTGGATCCAAAGAGGAGAAAAGGAATGAGAGAGAGACTTTAAATCAAAAGCATTTCTAAGTTCAATAACTGGTGATCAAATATTATGATTTGGGTTAGATTTGTTTTACTCGTAAAGTTTAGTAATCAAAATTCTCTCTACAAGTCATACATAAGAATTGAAAATAAGATATGTAATAATACAAATTAATTTATTTTTGTTGTTACTTAATTTTTTTTAGTTGTCAGAGACATATATTCAAATTATTATTCTCAAACATGTTTGAATATAAAGAATGAAATATATTATTAACCCTGTTTTATGAAGTAATTTTAAATTATTACGTGATAGCGCAGTAATTTAATGAATAGTAAAATACATGTTATAATTAACTTAAAAGCATAAAACATATATATAAATTTTTAAAAAATTCAACAACTGAAGAACTTCTTCGTTTCTTCCAACAACAACATCGAAAACAATAAAAAAAAAAAAAATCGGAAAGGATTTTAGAATTTTTCTTAAGTATATGGTAAATATGCAGCTAACATCAGCATAAGCAAAAAAAAACTTATCATGAATAAAATCTGAATATGTATACACTGCAGCTATGAGAGAGATAAAAGTAAGAAACTATTTCTGTGTATGTAAATATTTTTTTTTCAAATTTTGGTGCTGAAATTTTTTTAAACATGTAAATACCTTTTTTTAAGTAAACATTTTGCATTTTTGTTGAAAATCAAATTTAATAAATTATTTTATGGTTGCTCAAATAAAATTTTTAGCTCAATTTTTATGTTAAGTTTCTTTTTCTGATTCCTTTTAATTTTAAACTGACAATGGTATTCTGAATTATCTTAGCAGTTTTTTTTTTCTAATATACTAATGTGTAATTTTTACAATGCTTTATCTTTCATTTTTAATTGGCGGTATGATGACAAATTGGTACAACTGAGCTTATTTTGATTTTTAAGGATTTTATTCTATTGTTTATTTGGCGATGATAAAATATTTATTTTCAAAATAAATATATATAAATAAAAACGTTTATGTATGTTTATGTAAAACGTAGATTTAGAAATGTTATTAAACATCATATTATTTAGATAAGATTATTTTTTCTTCAAAAAGCGAGCTGAATAATGTCATTTTTTTAGAATAGTACTTTATGTGTATAAGTTTTGAAATATTTTTATATAATTGTTTGATGTTATGTTTTATTTTATCCCATATACATTTTTATATAATTGGAATTGTTTCGGAGGATATTTAAAGATAATTGTGATTCTTCTGAAGTTTTTGTATGTGATTTAAAATGTTTTCTTTGTGATTTATATAACTTATATTAAGTATCATATTTTAATATATTGGATAAGTTACTCTAAGTAGTAAACTATTAGGCTGTAATAAAGAAAATACTCGAACAATTAAAACTGAATTATTTAAAATATATAAGAGTTTCTTTAAAAGCTTTCTTACATGATAAAGAAGCAGTGATTTTGTAGTAGTCTATATAGAATCAGTTTTTACTCTGGCTACATATCAGTTTTAAGTTATGACATATGAAAGATAATATAATTAAAAAATCTTGTAAAATTTATTTGAAGAACTGAAAGTAAAAAGAATCGTATGTTAATTATTCAACCTTGCAAACTCAAATGCCATACACTTTTCAACTTGAAACTAAACAGAATGCCTTCAAACTTGTGTGCCTTTATTTTATAACATATAAGTTTTTTCGATTACTTTCTTTTTTAAAGCAAGCCTTTTTAGATTTAGAGCATTAATGCAAAATATTAATTGCTGTATTAGTAGTATTAATAACAAATATTGATTATATATACTTCTTTCTTAAATAGATCGCAATTTTCTTGTATGGAATTCATAAACCATATCTGTATATAGTCCATATCATACAATTATTCAAATCTGTCGACTGATAAGTTTATTATATTTTCGTTTATTATATACATGCATATGTAGCATAGAGAAACATGCAGCTTAATAGTTTTGTACCTGTACTGTTTATAGTATGAAAACATGATTGCATATGGAAGATAGTAATATTACCTATCTAATTCCTTGTTCTACATGTTTTAATATAGCAATTCATTATGCACACACAAGGTTTTTCGAACTTTGATGTCCCACTAACTGTGAATATTATAAATTATTTACTTCTATAAATATAACTTTCTTTTCTTTTTATTTAAACATATTAATGCCCAAATTTTTCTTTAACCATACAGGCACTAGAAAGTTACAATTATATTTTTCAGTAATTGTTAATTGTGTCTTAAATACTTCACCAAAACGTGTTCGAAAAACATCTATGCACATTGTAATAAAATATAGTCATTCTTTTTTTTAAAAAAAATAAATTTATAAGACCTTAGGTGAATTGATCTGTGTTAACGTTTCCCTTGTCTATGTGTAAAAATTAACTTTACATTTATTTACGATGAATTTATTTTTGTGATTCATATAGTTTCAAAAAGTACAAACAGTTAATGTATTTTATGTTCGGTTTAATGTGCATGGAGTTTACCTGCTTCCTGTAAATATTTGTGACGTATGTATCGGATATTTGTTATAAAAAAAACTTGTTATTGTTCTTCGTATACTTCACTGCTAAGAAACTAATTGTTAATGAATAACGCTGTTAACATTTTTATTGATGTTCTGATATGTAACGTAACAATTGTTCTCTTGTAGTGAATAGTCATTTGCAAATCAATAAATGTTTATTGAGAACAGCTGTGAAGAAATTTTTTTTATTATTCTACACCAATCACAAAAACAGATTGAATATTATGATACCATATTACTGATTTTGTTTTTTGTGTATGTGTGTTTTATGAGTATTTTTGTGTGAAAAGAGAGATGATTGTGTGTGTGATTGCTTGATATAATAAAAACATTTGATCGATAATAATATCGAATTTAAAATCCAATAATTTAAAAAAATCAATAAAATAAAGATTCTTTTCGAGATAAATTCACAAAGAATATACAGTAGAAGTTTACTCAAAGTAGAAATAAAATAATCTCACTAAAGAAGTACAAATTCAGCTAAATAGTACAAAAAAATTTTGATTATTAAAATCAAAATAGAACTAGAAATTATACCCGTTTCGGTGTCATTTTCATAAAAGTAAAATTTTCATTTATAGAAACACTGAAATCAAAAATGAGTAAATAAATTTTTTAGAATATTAAAGAGTATCAATTAGCAGAACTATACAGAGATGAGGAAATTATTGTATAACAACTGGAAGCAAGATACAAATATTTTCGTGTCTAATTTGAAAATTAATGATCATAAAACTTGAAATTTGGAAGAATTATAATTCAAACCATTCTTTAATGAGTTTTTATCAATTTATAACATCAAGTACATTTTAAATGGAGAGTTTTATTTTTTTGAAGTAATTCACTATTTGATAAAAAAGGAAATAACTGTCGAATTTTTGTGAAAAAAAACAGAATTAAAAGTAAACTAATTTTAGTAAGACACGTGTCCCTTCTTCTCATAATGATCTGGTGGCTTTGAATTTCCTTCCTGTCAATTAAATTGTCGAAAACTAGAATGAAAACCAACATTCACACGTTGAGAAATTTTTGATCCAAATCATTTAACAACCTATTGAAAGGATTTAATGTAATCTACTTAGGTACGCTCTCAGAGTTTCCATTACATTATTAAAGAGAAATTAAATTGACCATTTCATTTACGGATTCTCAAGATATTCCTCAATAAATATTGTTCAGTAGCATTTTATTACTCATTCCAAAAATTCAGAACCAACAACTCTAACGCATTCTGCATTGTATGGTATATAAAGCTATGCAATATGGATACTCTTTATATGTTATTCTTAGGAAGCTTTTATGTCAAAAATTATATATATTTTGAATTTAAAATTATAGTATCATTGATTCTACATTTGATTGTTATTACGTAAATATGAACTATTGAAAATATCTTAAAAAAACATTTTTTGTTAAACTAATAAAACATTACAAAAATATTCATAAAAAGTGTTTATAGATAGAGTTAGCGTATAAATTTTTCTTTTAATTAATAGCTTTCAATGTGTAAAACTTTTTTCATATATAAATAATGTGTATTACGATGTTCATTTGATGAATTAAACTATTTAAATTTATAGACAAATTGCCTTAACAGGAATTTGGACGTATATTATGAATAGCACATTTTTAATGTAATTATGTAAGCGGGAAACTGTTCATTCTTACTTCTAGTCCTGAACGATGTATTACAGTTACAATTCAGAAATTTAGTTACCTCGCAATAGCTAGTTGAGTTATTCATTGTAAATTTACGCAATAATATAATAATTAAATAGCATAGTGATATAAATTTTCATAAAAGAGTTATAATTATAAAATAATCTTTAAAATAATGCATTTATAAAATATAACATTTTAAATATGTTGTTTTCTACAGGTATAAAGAACATTTTTAACAACGAAATTTTAAAATTTAGGCTTAAAAACAACCAGTATTTATGGCAGATATACTTTTTTTTTTAAAAAAAAAGCATTCTATATTCTGTCAAAGACACAGGAAATCTGTTATGGTATATAGCATTATTTATTTAGTGTTTCCAAGAATTATGCACTTTTTAAGTTTGATTTGAGGTTCTGAATTCAAATTTCTCTCTCTCTCTCTCTATATATATATGTGTGTGTGTATGATAAAAATAATTTAATTTAGCTATTGAAGGATTGGAAATTTCGAAACTGAGCTCATAAACAACCAATACTGGTAGAAAACTATTAAAGTTATAGAAAAGGATCATGTAATTGTTTTGTAAATACTTTTCATTTAGTTTTATAAAAATACACTTATAAAATTATCATCGCTTTTAAATTCTTATTTTTGTAATTCAATTCTATACAATAGAAATTTAAAATAATGCAGTCATACTTTCTTTTACACCAGAGAATTTCGAATAAATATCAAATCAATAGGAAACTTTTATGAAAATATTACAGACTCTGTTTTTTAATTGTTTAATACTTTGATTCAAAAACAGAAGTGAAACAATTTCTTATTATTTTTAAAAATTTTCTCTTGATTTAATATTATTTTTATATTTTTTACAAGTAAGAAAACATTAATAACTGAAAATTTCTTTCTGTATATGTAGCTAATTTAGTTCTTTTTCTCTTTATAAAAACTGTGTTCATTCATCTGAAAAAACATTTATTTTATAAATACAATTGAAGCTATATAATGTTTATGTTCATTCATTTATTTTAAATGTAGCCTATTCTTTTCCATATTCAATAATTAAATACAACGAAGAGATAAAAGAACCACACATATTACACAATTCTTTTTAAGTAGGAAAAGTTGCTTCAAAGTTGATGTACTGAAAGAGAGGATAGCTTCCCTTCTATTTCACTTTGTTTGTTAGAAAGAGTTTTTTCCCCCGTTCATTCCCGTATAAAAGCCATTCATTTTGACCTGCTTGTAACAATCACCGCTGGTATATTGGCAACCCTAGAGAGGGTAGCGTGCGTTAGGAATAGGAAAAAAAGAAAAGAGGGGGCTGTCAGGCCCCAAAATCGATCCGTTTGTTAGGTGGCCTAATCGATGATAAGCGGAAATATCCGAGAGGAAGTGTTCTCTTTTTAAAGTTAAAGTTACAGTGATTCTATGCTTTCTTAGAAGTGAAAAATAAAATTATTTTTATTTATCATGTAAAATAATATTAAACTAGTTTTCAATAACTTTTCTACTCAAGAAGTTAATACATTTTACTCATAACAGTAATAAAAATGAGCAGTAAAAAAAAAGACATTTTTTTATTCATGAAATTTTATTTTACATTACAATTAGAATTACACCCTTCAGCAAACTTTAACTATGCCTTTAATATTGTAATTATTTTTTTGATTTTAAAATCGGTTGATTTAAAATTCTCAAATCGATTAAATAAAAAGCATCGTGTTATCGACATCGTAAGACTCGGCTTACTTTCTGTGTATTATTCATATGGGCAAAATTCAAATATAAAAATATAAAATCATCAAAAGCAATAAAGAAGAACCATAACTGTATTTTACTTTACAGCTATTCGTAGAATTTTTAATTTTTTAACAAAAAGTTTTTCGGAATAAAATTTATTTCAGATTTTTAAAAAAAATTACTAGTAATATGTATAAATATGCTTAATATATATTTTGAACCATAAATAGATTTTTCTTATAGTCGCCATTTGATTTAGATTAATTTTTTGTGAATTAATAATATAGAGTGAAAGATTTATAACTATGAATAAAAATAATTCTATGGAATCTGGCAGTGTAATGTGCTGCCCTCTGTAAAAATCAATAGAAATCTCCTCCCTCTACGAATTTTGATAATATGTAATGATCTGACTTTCGTAACCCCACCTCCTTTTGGCATTATGCTTGAAAGTTGTTAGTATAAGTTCTAACTTATAATAGATTTAGAGATAGGATTTGTCTTCAAAAAGAGAGAGAAACGAACATTTATTCAAAAAATAATTAATAATATGAATACTTTCACAAACAACACATATGATTTATTGAGGACAACTTTTTCCCTTCAAAATCATTAATACTTCAGAGAAAATATCATTGCTATAATTTTTAGCATTTTCTTTTGGTATAATTTATACAAAATCAGTAGAATTTGGGACCAAATATCCCTAAAAATATGAATACTTCTGTCTTTTTGGATTGCGGTTGATTGATTGATTGTTTTTACTAACATTTCACTTCGAAGCTACAACAGGACTGTTGGCGATGAGGCTTATAATTTTGGACCATTGCTAAGTGATCAGAATAATATATGACCTGGCAACTCTATCTCTAACCTTCCACATCACGTTAAGAGAGAACTTTGAGTCTAGAAAGTTTAAAATGTGTAATCAACGTAAACGTATCAGCATCTTTTTTAGGATTAATAGACAACTTATTTTTTATTAACTCGAAAAATGTATTTTTCAGTTATTTCTTTTGCAAAAAATACGTAAGGTATACGTAAGGTGATTATTTTGGTATAAAATCAGAATGTTGACAACCGATTCTAAGGATCAATAAAAATATTAAATAAAAAAGTACAATTTTTATTGATGAAAAAAAGCTATTTATTTAAATTAATAATTACATATATATAAATGAATACTTCTTTTAATGAAATCGTTCACTTAATTGTTTCATTTTTTCTAAAATAGTTTTATTTACTCCAATAATTTAAAGGAATCCCCTAAATATCAGCTGAAAATAAAAATACAGTTCTGCTTGAAACTAAGTTCAACGTATCTGTAAATAACATTTTATATTTTATGATCATTTTAGAATAAAATTTTCCTTTGAATTTTTAAGCACACGCATCAAATGAACAAAATAAAAAAAATCTGTATTCAGAAAAAATAAAGATAATAATTAAAGTAAAAATTCAGATAACGAGTATAATAATACTGTAATATGTTATTTCTCAGTATTGGCAAATTTTGCAGTAAAGCAGTTCTATTACTCCCTAACTTTTGTGACAACATTACAGTATCACAATTGTTTTATATTAATATCCAGAAATAGACATAAAGATTATTATATATTATATCAGTCCTAGTAAACAAACGATGTTATTAATACTTAAATAAATACAAAGAACAAGTCTAGTGTTTTGGATGATGGAATAATTAATAAATAAGTTTATTTTAATAAAAGAAATATCATCACGAACTCACAATTATTTAACCATGTTATTTAGGAGAAACATATATAATTCCTGTACATTCATAAGTTGCACATACATAATGTATAGTGATTTGTTTATAAACATCTAAAGAAACACTGAAAAAAATATAAAATAATTTGAAACAACACGCACATAAATAAAAAGAAGGAAACCTACTGAACTTTTATGCAGTAGGTTTTATACATTTAAATCTATTCTGTTAATGGAAAATATAAAATCTGTTAGAAGCAAATTTATTCATACTCATAATTCTTAATACTTAATTAATGTGACTATACTAATTTAAAAGAGACTCTTAAAATAATTCTGTCAATGTTCAAATAATTACATTAAAACATTTAATACTTATGAGTTGACAATTGTCATGATTAAATAAAAAATCTAACAGTACTTGTTACTAACTTAGATATTTTTTTATAGTAGTAATTTATTATATGATTAAATAAAACTACAACTATTTATAATTAGTATGGTTCAGTAATAAATATGTTTAATTTATATTTAAATATCTACCTACATTTCTAAATAATTTCTTAAACTTTTTTTTGTAATGATATAGTTTTTGTTGTACAAATTCCTAATTTTAGTTTGTATTATATATATATATATA
>BMAV01026680.1:430986-448630 GCA_019973955.1 Trichonephila inaurata madagascariensis | reverse complement strand
TTCCAAAATTTTTCTGAAATCTTTAAAAATACAGGAATCTTGATCTACTCTCTATACTGGAGATTTTAAAATAAAAACAAATTATAAGAAAGAACAAAAAATTGAAAGAATGAAATTATAAGTGAAAGAGATCATGTTCGTATCATCAAACGTAGAACGATAAACTGTAACAGGCATTAGAATTGGAATTCCACTTATTTTAAATCGTATTGGATATGCTTCATTTAGTTAATAAGCGTACCAGTATATAGGTAAGAATGATATTATGACACACTCTGGCGATCTTTTCTTTTTCGAATAGTATTCGCTTGTCTTTTTTTTTCCAAGCACGCGATCCCAGAATTATCAACCTCTCACTACACTAGTCTCTTCTGCCTGTCATTGCAACCGCTTTTAAAACCATATCTTCATTAAAAAAACGTAGGTACTCTACAGACATGAATTTTCGTAAATTAACGAATTATTTAGTGCAGAGTTTCTCAAACGGGGGGGGGGCCCTCCAAGGGGTGTGATAACCCGGTGGGGCCGCAAGCATATCGAAAAGTGGAAAACGAAAAGTTATTAAAAAAATTATTAATTTACTGAAAGGAAGCAAAACAAAATACATTCTGACATAATAAAAAATAAAATACACATTTACACTGATGTAACACACTTATAAAGGTACCAGTAATGCACAATGTATTTGATAACCAATTTAACAAAACTATAAGTTAAGAATAAGTTTTATAATTACCAGTGATTCCATGGAATTGTCATATGCAAAATTTTATATTTATCTTGATAATTTGTACAAGATATAATTAAAGTCGCGTATTATAGCTTTAGCATCAAAATATATTATTATTATTGAATTCACTTTTTTGTTAGTAAATGGAGGTGGGAGGTGGCCGGAGAGATGAAAATTATGACTGAAAATTTGTGGTGGTCGTAAATATTGAAAGTATGAGAAGTACAGATTTAGTGTATTCTCCAAATATGCTTAGCTTAAACTAAACTAACCTGTCAACTAATTGATATGTTTTGCTTAAGAGGGAAAATCTGGAAGAAGCACAGTTTCAGTGACTTGCTATATTCCGTTTTGCCTGACGAATACTATCAACTTTTGTATTTTATTAAGCATAGTTTGAGTTAGTAACAATGTAATTTCATGGCTACGAATATTTCAATTTTGGATTATAATCAATAACAAGGACTGTAGTTAAATATATTGACATTATTCCTCGTTATTTGCATTTTTAACCATTTTTAAAAATAACGAACTGGAAACATACTAATAATATTTAACTTACTTTATCGCTTTTATTTACAACAACAAAATTTTTGATCCCTCCTTTTTAAAATTAAATTATCTTTAAAACGTCTGGATCTTATTAATACTGCTAGTACTTTAAGTATCTAATGAAAACTTTTTAAATACTACTTAAAAAATGTGAGCAATATTCGCGCATTCAGGAAAGAAAAAAAATCATATAATATATAAAAAAACTTAATTAAGATATCAGTTTATGAAATTAAACAATTTTCTTTGAAATAGAACATTCAGTAAAATGACAAAATAAAACAACGTTGATAAAAATTTCAAATTTTTATTTGAAATTTAAAGTTTTTTTAACTTAAATTATATGAAGTCAGAATCGAAAAATTTTTTTACTGATTTCATAAGACTCATAATTTTTAAAACATGAAAATTTATAAAAAAACTGTAGATTTATTTTAAAATTTGGTTAAAATAATTCATTTTCAAAGTTTAGCTTAAAGTTGGTTTATTTATGACGCTTATTGAAATTGTTTAAATACTTGCTCTCAGATATTTTTAAAAACCTGTTATTCGCTTAGAAATTTCAGGTATTAGATAGAGCCTCTGATATTAAAGAAAAATGCGATTACATTTTATTTTTGTACTAACTGACAGAATCACCATACCAGTGATTTGTCCTGAAATTCTTAAATACTTTTTATACAAGTGAATTTTTTAGATCTTTAAAACAGCAACTTCACACTCAATATTAAAAAAATAAATTTAAAAACGTTTTTAAAAATCACCGCTCAATTGGATGTACAATCATCAATTTTGTGCATGCATTTATTATATTATTATCACTTTAACAAGAGCATTTCTTTAAAAATTCATGAATAAAATAACTTGCGAAAAATTTTTAAAAAAAATTCATGCACATTTTAACTCGTAATTTTTTAATAAAATGTTTTGATAAAATCTCTCACTAAAATATGTATTTATATAGTATTATATGCCTTCAAAGCTTCAAAACTGTAAGAAAATAATAGAGTATGGATCCTTTATGAATACATTCGCTGATTCTTTATATTACTTAAAAGTTTAGCTTAGTGATTTCTTAATAGTTATCTATTACTTGTGATACTGGTTGATAAAATTAAGAAAAAAAGAAAAGAAAAAAAAGGTAACTTGAGCAAAACGAATGAGGATAAATTCTATTGAAATTTAAAAATTATGCTGTTTCATCAGGTATACTTTAAATAAAAACAGAATGAAATAAAAACTTCTTATTCTTCAGAGGTTCAATATTTAAAATTAGATACAGATTAGTTTAAACAGAATTTCTCTCTAATTCTAAGATCTGCCGATACGCGGCGTCACTAGTAGATGAGTAATACACAGCTTCTAAGGAAGGACGCTAGTTGCTGCTACATAAACAATTTGTTAATGTGAATTTAAACTTTTGATTTTATACAAAAGTTTTATTTTTTTTTAATTATTGAAATCAAATAAGTCTTGTCAACTTATTGTCAGACTATAAAAACCAGCAAATGTTTTTAACATGCGAGCAATAATTTGCTCATTCATTTACTTATTACTTGTTTCGTGCTATTCTTCATTGAATGCTAATATACAAGGTAAGTTTTTCTTTATGACTTCATTGCATTTTTCCATTATGAATAGTTTTTAAAAATACATAAAATATTATCTTTACTTTTTATTAAATGAGATTTCTTCTTGTCTACACTCTGTTCTTCTCTTATAAACAATATTGAATTTAATGTATCATTAAATGGATAGTTTGACTATAGTAATTTAGCAAAAACGTTTAATTTGATCTGTGCGTGAAATATGAACTATGTTGTTCGTAACCGAAATCCATTCGTTTTTTACATAATATTTATGTGTTTCGACTGCAATGAGTTAACGTTTTGAAAAACATAAGTAAAAAACACTCTTCATCTTATGTGAGTCTGTTTTCTTACTAATAATTTCTACTTAATGCTTGTAGTTACTTACTAACTACATATTTTTATTAATTGCAAAATTTAAAATATTGAAAAATTATAATTCAACATGTTGCAAATAAAATGTAATTATAATTAAATTTTTTTTAATAATTGAGATTAGTAGGGAATCATTTAGTAAAATATAAAATAAAAGAAATACTTCAAAACAGGAAACCTGGACATGAAATTCAATATGATTTCAAATATAATTTCTGGCATTTTATTTGAAACTGTTTTTAATATGAGTTACTAGAACTAACTTTAATTAGATGAAACTAATTTGGTTGTATACGAATCTTGCAATAATGCACTTATATTGCTTAATGTTCATATAATATTATATTAATACCTTGATTTTAGATGCCCCAAAGATTCAAAAATTCCAGTTTCCTGATAAACTAGAAGTTAATGAAAAAGTGGGTGTGATTTGTATGCTGAGATCTGGGAAACCACCGTATACTTTCCGCTGGCTCAAAGATAGTAAAGAATTAAATAGCGGAAACGGAGTGATTATACAGACGGGAGAAAGACTATCAAACCTTTTAATAGACCCTATAACACATGCATCAGCAGGCAATTACACATGTCTTGTAAAAAATTCTGCTGGAATTGATTCTTTTTCTTCGATTCTCACTGTTACAGGTAAAATAAATTCTTCCTGTGTAATCATTATTGTATGTAACCTATGAAAACAATCAACTGAAATTATTTTGCAATTTCTTTATTAATTCTAGATATTGTAGAACTCCAGAATTGTATATACATATACAATCACACAATTTAAATTATTAATATGTATAAAGCTTTAAATTCTCTTATACATCGTATTTTTAATTTTTTGTATGATTATTTGTGATTTATATTAAATATATAATGTGAGTTATATGGACTTACAACTACTTACCAGTATTTTTTTCCGGATATTTATTTAAAAACTGTTCTGTTATTTGCATATTTTTAAGTATTTTATATTTGCAAAACGTAAGTTTAACTGTCTCTATCAAATTAGTTTATGTAATTGAACTCGTTTTTTTTAAAATTTATTCATGGTTGATTCATGTTTACTAATTATGCAAGTTATTCTTTCATTTGTGCAAAAGATGGCAATAAATATTTACCGTACTCGCTAAAAAAAAAGTGAATTAAGATTGTCTTCCTTTCGTAACCATTAAACACAATTTTACAACAATCTCGAAATATTTGTATGTTAAATAAATAGTTTACATGCATGTCATTGAATTTTGAAATTTTCAGGCAATAATAATTTGAATTATTTTTTAAAATGAATTTGTACGGAATATTAATAGAATGGTTAGATGCAAGAAATTTCTATATTTTGAAAAATTGACTAGTATTATGTAGGTTTTCAGAAGTTTCATCAACACATATTCAACCTTATGATTTAAATTAAATATTATAAACGAATAATTAATTATTATTTCATAGCATAATTTCAAGACAAATGAAGAATAAATATCATTCATTAAGTTGCATAAGTATGTTTAAATAGTACACATTAAGCATATATAACTATATTCATTCGTTTTTATTATAGTACATAAATATATTGCTTTCAATTGTATGCGGTTAGAAAAAAATCTAAATTTTGAAAAAACGAGTTATTAAGGGTTTTTTTTGCAGCTTCACCATCGTGGAATGAAGAACCGTTTGACGTAGAAACTGTCGTTGGTGAAAAAGTATCTGTGAAATGTACAGCTAGTGGTTATCCCAATCCTAGAGTTGAATGGATCAAAAAAGGTAAACCAATCGAAAACATTTTTTGAAAATGAAACATATTTAAGAAAAATATTATTCATTTTGGAATTTAACTTCGAACGTTTTACTTCTCCTCATACTCACTAGAAAGATAAAACATCAAAAATGGTATTTATTAGACACTAATACACTTTTTTTAGGTCAAGAAGTTATTTAATTGTATTAGGTTACCTTAGTTATAATTTTTTTTATTTCTTCGTTAAATTAATTGAGTTTTCATGTCTTTGTTAAACATGTTTCTGAAAGATTTATTTTAAATCGAAGATCCGTTATAATTATACATATTTATATTTGCAAGCATATGTCGTTGTTATTCTGTAAGTCGAAAAGTTTAGGTAAATAATGAACCTTTTCCATTTTGAACTGAAGTAAAAAAAATATGAAGGCTTCAACTAAATATTTATTCTAGCTTTTTATCTATTTTGTATGCCACAGTCTTATCTTATATTCAGTATAAAAAATAAAATAAAGCTCTTAATGTAATTCTTAACATAATAAACGGGACTTCATTATGATAATGTTATTTTTTTACTATAACTTTTTATCTCCATTTACAAATTATTCCAATTTTTACAAATTCTATAAGCAATGCTACACACACACACACACACACACACAATGTAATATAAAATTTGGATATCTTTGTTATTTGAATTGTGACAAACCGTGTTCAAAATTCAGATGTGAGTTTTGTAAATGCTTGGAAAGTTATAATTTACATATACTTATATAATAAAGTGTAAATATCGAATAAAAATACTGTTCTATAAACTACTTTTTAGTAACATTCTTAAGAAATGATGTATAACATCTCATAACACATAATAAATGACAAATTGGGAAGGAGTTAGCTGAATGAGAAGAAAAATGGTAGCTAAGATGGGTATGTATTGAAACATCGTAGGAACTGACTATTCAAGAAATACAGTTATGAGAGAAAAAAATTAATAATGTGTTGACCCATCTCTGGCCCTGATGCAATTTGTTATCATGCTGTAGCATTGATTAACAGAATAAATAGAATAGATGTTTTACTGAGAAATTGCTTGTCACACAATTAGAGAGTGATATCAGCAGGATTCAGGGAGAGTAAAAGCTTATCAGAACCCAAACGGGATTCATTGGGAAGAGATTAGGTGATTGCGTCAGCCATGAAATTGTTGAAGAATTACGAAGAAAAGCAATAGAAAGGAGTGGTGTGTGTGGACGAAATTATGTTGTTGAAATGTAAGTGTACGTGAAAGAAAGGGTAATACTCTGTGGGTTATAGAATTTAGTTACTTTCAGTACTGAAAGGGTGTCACGAATGAAAAAGTCCCCATAATCTTATGAAATAACTCCAGTGCCATAATTCTTGGTTGTTGGCTTATATAGTAGATGACATTTTGGTTAGCTCTATATATAAACACTGGAGGCTCCTTTTGATTTCACTTTTTAACAAATTCGAAAAAAAAAGGTTTTGTGAAATGAATTCCTACAAATAAAGCAGCAAAAATTGTAAAACAAAATTTCGAAACATTATAGATAGCCTGAAAATATTTAAAAGTCTGGAATGCATATAAAGTATTCTTTTGGTTACAAGCAGTTTTTAATAAAATACACATTGTAGTACTATTTTGAAATGAAGAAAATGATAATAGGGCTGCTTAATAAAGTTTAATTGCTTTTTGTAAAAAAGAAAATCAATAAAATCTCATTTTAATTGAACGAAATTGACCAATAAATAAAGTGAAACCCCTTTTTCTGTTCTAAAATATTAAAACCAGAGCTACAGATTATTTTTATAACTGTGTTAATGAAATAATTTAGTCGTATTGATCTTTTTCACGAATTTTGTGATGCGAATAATTTCCTTTATCTTTGTAAATTCATAAATAAGAATATTCTTTTTTATTTTCATCATGAAACCATTTCAATTAGTTATTAAGCAGCTGGAATTCAAAATTAAATTCCCTGAAAGTAATACTGAACGGTAAATTTATAAGATTTATTCTTTCGTACGTTCACAAGCATTCAATTATGTGTGATGAAATTAGAAGAATTGAAATAACTAAAACTGGTTAATACGATGATTGAAAGTTTTTTTTATAAAAAAAAGTATAAACAATTACTTTATAAGTGATGATATCTTTCTTCCTTTTTACATTTCTATTTGTTAAATATCATGCATGATAACATTATGGAACATTTGAATAATGAACAATATTTTATAAATTTAAAACGATTCTTAAATTAATTCCATTCATTAGTGGGTAGTAAAATTTATAATAACTAGCTACTATCAAATTTGAAAGATGGAATAAAGGGCTTTCTTCGACACAGGATTCAAGATTATAAGATATCAAAATAATGAATCATATAAATATTTTTTAGCTCCTTAACCGGTTCGCTCATACACCGACACTGAAATTTGACCGTAAGCTATTTGCCTATAAACTGTACGGGCACTGATATTTTCTTCTTTCTATCTTTGATTTGAGAGTATTTTTAATTCTTATAGAGAGATTATTTGAGCTTCTGTTTTTAAGAGGTGTAGTTTGCGTGTGTGTGTATCCTAGATACTGAAATGCTTCTTATCTGGAATTTTCTTTGTGGCGAAGGCGGGAATTTTTCTTTGAAGTTAGAAATTTAGATTCTTAAAAATATTCGATAAAGAACAGGGATTGGCAAATCTGTGTGTAATTTGTTGCTGGAAAAGAAATGAAAATGGAACGATAATCCAAAAAGACTGATGTTATCTCTATACCTATTACAATGTATTACACCATGCTTCAGATTGTGTGTGCATATATATATGCACACACACACAAAATCTTCAAAAGTTTGAAAAAGAGGTACGAGCATGAAAAGTTTTTGAATGAGAGAAATTCTTTTAAGATATATGAAATAGTCTTCATAGCAGTAGAGTGTACTTATAAAAAACAAACACTTAAGGATTTTATCTACCACAATTATAAAATGAAGAATAATGTGAAACTTTAAAATGGAAAATTAAAATAAAATTCTTTCATTTTTCTCTTTTTATTAAGCATTATACTTAGTGATATGCAATAAAAAATGTGTCTCGTTTGAAGTATTTTGAACAAAAAGAAAAAATGACTGGTTAAAGGGTTAAAGTTAGCTGTTACAATCACTAATACCTTACTTAAGATATTCTAATATTGTATAGTTTTTCAAAATTAATTAGGAAACTTTTTTAATGTTGCTTTTTATGCAATTTAATTTTTTTTGTGTATTCATTTAATTCAGGTGATGCCACATTCTTTCAAAAAAGAGATCAATTTTCTTTATGGAACGGAACTCTACTCTTTAATCCCATTAGCTCAGGAGATGATGGCGAATACGTTTGCAGTGCAAGTAATGGAATAGGAGAATCATTGGTGAAAAAGATAACAATTTTAATTCATGGTAAAGAAGTTCGGTAGTATTGATTCAAATAAGAAAATTTTCTTTTCAATTATATGTTTACAATAGCAAAATCATCCAGTTCTATAAACAATATAAATCAAATATAAAACCTGTTTTCAATAACATACAATTCTGTTTTACTTTATTCAAAATCTTTTCATAAAATATGTTTTGTGCACAAGGTTGCAGTCATTGTTTATTTTTTCAAGTGTTAATTGATATAAGAAGATAATTCACAATATATTATTTTTCTTTTGCTATTGACCAAATACGACGCAATTTTAAAGTCAAGATTTGGGATTTATTAAGAATTTAGAATTATTTACTTATTTTATTTTTATTTTTCAGAATAAGTTGTAAAAAAGAAACTAAATGATTTTTTTTAACTTTCCAAGTAAAAAGGTAACCATTTTCCAGTTTTGTGTTAAGCAAATGAGAAACAGAATCATTTTTTCATTAGAATGTACACTCAACACACTATTAAAACAAAAAGAGTGTCTTTCAAAAAGACACTGAGTGATTAGAATAGTTTATTAGTAAAATTAATAAAGAAATTTCCTTCAATGATCGTTTACTAACATTACTCAGCTTATATGATATATTGTTATTGAAAGACAAGTAAAGAGTCAATTTTTCCGAGTATTATTTTTGAAATCCAATTGAAATGACATATTGTTTACAAAAAGTTATTCAAAAATTTATGTAATTCTAATTCCAGAATCTGCCTATATGTGGCGCTAGGGGTTCTGATATCTGTTGTTAACAGTTTTTGGCATCATTGTTGAGAAAATGCAGGAAAGTTATGTGTGGTTTGTTCTGATTCTTCTTAACACCTATAAGAATAATCTATAAAATAAAGTATTTTAAATCCAATAAATTTCGCAGGACATTTTTTGTTAAGAAAACTTCATATGAATAACAACAAATGTAGATATTCACGGAAAAATAGGTTTGGACTAGCCTTTTTCTCAGCGTGATGTGTAGTTGAGAGAATTCCGTATAGCTTGTTAGAGATTGCAGCTCCAGCATGAAGACTAATATTTACTACTTATTTGCTGTCACTATGATAAACGCTATCCCTGCAGAAGCTACTCTAAATGGTAAGTGTACTAGTAATTGTATAAATTTTTTATACTCATTTTTTTATTTTGGTTAATATATTCATGTAATAAAGTCATTGAAAAAATTAGTTCTGCTTATGTTCAAACGTGTGAACACATATTTAAATGTAGAAATATTTAACATATATTTTGTTTATCCTATTAATATTAATTACCATAAACATTATAGAATATTAAGGTATCCGAACAAGTTGAAATATGAGCATATTCGGTCAAAGTACATATTTTTTATTTTACTGAATTGAGTATCATTCAAAAGATACCTTGTTTTTTTCTACACTACCTAAAGACTAAGTTACACAATCAGTTTTATAAATTTAGAAAAACTGGAAAGTGTTCTTTAATCTATCACACACACACACACAAATATGGGCATTTAAATTGTTCAAAATCTACCATGGCGAGCCTGATAACTCAAAATGTTATAAATGTATTTCTATAAAGCTTTCTGAACCTGATATTTGTATTATTTTCTTTTGTATGTACAAAAATATTTCTTATTGTATGTGAATATGTTTTGAGTTATGGACTGTCATTCAAATAATGGTCTTATAATATTTACTCGATCAGCTATAAAACTGTTAAACTTTAATAAAACATTAAAATGTTAATACATTTTCTTGATAAATGCATCTCTAATTTATTTTAGTAATACTTTTACTAATATAAGTTTATTGCTTTTTTCTCTAATTGTTTGAAGTTTTTCAAAAATATTGTTAAAATTCCACATATAATTGCAATTTTTGTAAACTTAAGGTAATTTTTTTTTAAAAATATTGTTAGTTAAATATTAGTATTTATTCGTAAAAAAGAATTTATAATGTTCTAGTGCATTATTTTTAAAAAAGGAACTTCGAACGTGTTCGGGTACCTTAATGTAATTTATGTTGCAAGAAATCATTGCATATGTATGTGTGTGTTTTACGCTCTTTGCGTAGTATGTATTTTTTGAATATAGTTTGATAATTTATATTACTTTTATTCATATATAACAATGCATTGTTATAAAGGCAGTTTAACTATCAATATTGCTTGATGAAATTAAATTCTAGAAATCATGTTTTATTATTGTATTAGATGAAATACTAGATTAAAATTCATTGAACATTCTGAGTAATTTTAATTCCTTTTTAAATACATGTTTTTATTCTTTTTTTAATTTTTAAACTTATTTTTAGAAATTATTTAGAGATATTCAAGTAATTATTTAATAAATGAGAAATCCAGTAAATGGAACAATTTTATAAGAATTTAATTTAGATGAAGTTCACCAATACAAATGAGAATTAACTTTCTTTAAAATTAAGGAGTATCATATATATAGGTAAATATTTTTAAATTTATCAAATATTCCTAATGAGAAAAATATGGATGTAAAATTATGAGTAATTTTTGCTCTCTTAAACTGGCTTATATACAAAATAATTAAAAAGCCAATGAGATTTGTTTGTTTGTTAGAATTGTTTTCATTATTAAAATTATTAATCTTATTATGTATTTTTAGTTAAACACCTTGCTTGAAATTGTTTTTCTAATTTAGAATTTTACTTGCATTTTAGAACCACCCAAAATACAGCGGGTGCAAGTTCCTTCAATGGTGGAAATAGGAGAAAAAGTAAATATTCCTTGTTTGATCAAAAAAGGTTCCCCACCTTTTCAATTTGAATGGCTTAAGAATTCAGTTGTTCTTAGAAATAGTGAGAATACCGAAATTGTGGAAAGCAAAGATTCATCTCGTCTGACAATAAATCCAGTAACCGATAAATCTTCAGGGAACTACACATGCGTTGTTCACACTAAACACGGATCTGATAGAATGACTATTTATATAAGTGTAAAAGGTATAAGTTATTTATTATTCATCACTTATACTGATTTTAATAGTCAAAGATATTTCTGCTGTTTGAGTTGTTATTTATGTAATGAAATTGAATTTAGAATTTTAATGTTTAAATTTTAGTACAATAATTCTCTTAAAATTATTAGCATTATTTAAAATTATTAACTTCCTATATAATTGTAAATTAGTCTTTTAAATTATATTAATGTAGAAATTTCAAGTAATTACGGTTGTATTCGCATAAAGTTAAAGAGCATGCCTTATACTCAGTAAAATCTATCAGATAGAATTTTTTTTTAACATTTATAAAACATCTCTATTCGATAAAGATCAGCATGTTTTATTTTCTACTTATTTCTGTCTGACTTAATCCGTGTTTTTGGCGTAAAATATATTCTATATTTATTCTATATTGTAATATTTAACAGAATTTTAACGATATATGTATTAAAGTAAGACATCGTCTTTATGAAATGCTTATAAATTTAAAGTCACAATGTGATAAAAGAATATATGTGTTACGATTTCATGAACGTGTAAGAAAACTTAGACATTTTTAGTAAAATGTATTCGAAATTCCATTGAGGCTGTTTTGCTTGAATCAAATGTAACCTAAAGTACATATAAAGAAAAGGAAGATAGAAGTTTCACACGAAATAATACATACTATTAATATTTAACAAATAACATTGAAAAGTATCTATCAGACGGTAATAACTATCATTGTTGTTATGCCAACTGGATATTATGCGATTTTTTGGATATTGTTCACAAGCATTATTTGTGACAATTTTAATATGATTCAGTTTTAATTTTGAAATACCAAACGAATTTCACAATTTTAAATTCTGTAATCTTTTAAATATTTTTAAAAAATTAAAAACTGAGTTTGAAGGTAAAAAATGAAATTTTCCTTAACTTTTTCTTAAATTTCTTCTTAAAAGTAGAGTTACTTTTTGAAAATACATTCGCAATTACATTAAAGCTCCAATATGCATAAATTTGTAATTTTTTAAAATTTTCCTTAGCTCCTCCCATTTGGTCGTCCGAACCCAAAGATGTTGAAGCCATTGAAGGAGAAATAACAAAAATTCCTTGCAGCGCTGAAGGATCTCCTGCTCCACGAATAAGTTGGAAACGTTTAGGTATATATTTGGTTCATTTGATTTGATTTGATTGATTTTTTTTATTAGTGTCGCACTTTGAAGCGACACTAGGTCATTGGCGATGGACCTCGTCAAGTGACAAAGACTACATCCATCTATATTTAATAAATAGTCACACATTAAAAATTTTTTCTTAACACTTTTCAAAAAGAGTTAAATGACATTTATTTCATGTTTTTTAATCAAGATTCAGTATGTATATATTTTATCATAACCTGATGTAATTTTATTCGATATTAAGTAAAAATTATTGGAAAAGCTGCTCTGAGGAAGAATATTATCCAGTTATAATAATTTTGTTTTAATAAAAAGGAAAAAAGGATTTTTTTTAAAAAAAGTTAAAATTAATAAACATTTGAGTGTTTAGTTTAAGACCAATATAAGAAAAGTTTTGTAAATATTTTTTAAGAACATTCAATTTTTATATATATATTTATAAAGATTGAAAATATAATTTGAAAGGTAAGCCTGATGCTATTTTTATAATTTATGCGATAAATTAAAAGAAGAGATACTTTAATGTTCTATTTAATTATTTCATAGAAATATCTTTATAAGAACAATAGAAAAACAACTTGGACAAATTTTCTAAGTGAAGGTTTCACTAGAAAAAATTATTAAAATATTTCCTTTTATAAAAAATTATTAAGTGTTAGTGTTTTCGTATCATAAATATGCAAATTTTATATTACAAAACTTTCGAATCACGAAATTCTTTAAATTATTTCTGTTGAAGCAATCATAATTATTTGATAAAATGCATTTAACCGACATGTATTTCAGATTAATTATACTAAGCAGGCAAGATAAAATATAAATTTGAAAAAAAGGAGAAATGCTTAAACAATTAAATGTACCATAGATAGTTCCAACATGAAATTTATTCGATAAATATATCTGGAAAACTCTTGAGAAAACAAGAGACAGACTCTTAAATGGGACTATAACTATATTTCAAATGGTAAATAACAATTTTTTTTTATTCTAATTATTTTTAGTAAGCTATAAGTTTTAAATTTAATTTAACATTGAGTTTTGAATTTAGTAATTGTATAATTATATTTCGTAAAATATAAAATGAATTTCAATTTACAGCAACTGAATTAAAAATTTGTAATTAAATGCGCCTCCCCCATTTTGTGTTCCTTACTTTTATACATTTTTTCCGTTTTTCTTTATTAGTAAATGTGATTTGAAATTCATAAAATTATTCATCTATTAAAATTTCACACAAAAAGGAGTAATAATTCCTTATTTATGCACTTTAGATAATGCAAAGGTCTTCATGGATTTTAAAATCACAAGTAATAATGGAACTCTGATGTTCTCTCCTGTGAATAAATCTCACGAGAGTTCTTATGTGTGTGAAGCCTACAACGACATCGGATTGCCTCTGAAAAAAATTGTATCTCTTATAGTTCATGGTAGGAAAACTCAAATCATCTAAGTCTATTCTGTATTTAAACTGTTTTTATTTGATTTACAAATTGAATTTGAAGAAAAAAGGATAATGTTGTGTCCATTATTGCTATTATCATACAAGATACTCTGATAGAGATATTTTTCCATAATTAATTCAAGTTTTATGTATGTTTAATGTAGTTAATATGGAAAAAATTAATGTTGTACATATATTATTACAAATATCGCATTATTACTTACATTCAATGTGGCAAAACTATAGTTCTTAGTTGCTTTATTTTATATAATTTGTAACATGCGTTTATTGTTTCTAACTATTTAAAATATCATATGTAATTTTATCATTGTACGTTATAATAATTTGAATAATGCGTTATTATTCATTTTATTATTGCATACCAATTTTTTTATTTGTATGGTCTATGTTGGAGCAGATTCTTTTTGATAGTTCTATTTTTATGATTATACGGTTCGTTGAATTATTAAATGCATTTAAAATACACTTAAAATTTATGTGTTACATCCACAGAAGAAGAAATTATATGTAATTGATTTTTTTAAATCTGAAACACAATTTTAAATATAAGAAAGCATTTGACTTATTTGGCATGCATAATTGTTTGTTACTTATAGTATTCAACTCACATATTTATGAAAAATACTTCATATTCGGAAGTTTTGTGGAATATATACATTCACAAAAATTGCAGTATTTTTTCAATACATTGAATTGATAAAATGTTGTTTAATATTTATAAATAAAAAAAATATCTCAATTAATGCTAATGATTTTTATGTATTTTCCAATGCTTTAATTATCCCTACGTGCACAATTATTAGGTTTTATACAAAGGAAATATATATTGTTATTGGGCTTTCTTTACTTACAAAAACAAAAAATTAAAAAAACACAGAAAGATTACATTTTGTAAAAATAGAAGCCACTTTTAGAAAGATATAAAATAGCATCATAATAAACAATACTTTCTGCATCGATTTCAATGAAAAATTTTATTTGTTATAATTTTGGTTAGTTTCATTGTTAACTTCAAACATGACCTGCATGTGGCGCTAGTAGCACGTTCGAAAGTGTTCTTATAAACAGCGTTAGTAGGCAAACGCCATTGACGGATTAAACAACTGTTTTTAACGAGTTTATCAAGAATACGTTTGTGAAGATATTTTTATTTTTAATTTTTCTGTGAATATTTTTGTGATACATATGTATTCTTAGAAATTTATTCTTGAGAAAAAAATCTGCTTACAAGGAATATCAAAGGACTGAATGCGGAAAACGCGAAATGATTCAAGAAAAATGGCATATACATACATTATTACTGCAGCAACATATTTAATATTTATGCAGGGAGTTTTCTTACAAGGTAAGTTGACATCATATATATTATATTATAAATTATATTAATTTTAACTATTTATATTCTTTTCTATACGTGTCCACAATGCCAATGACAACATATCATAACGATGATAATTGGGATAATTTTATTTATACTCGCATAGTACATATCAGTTTAGCAATATAAATTATTTTTCATTAAATTCATGAGGTAATTTATCTGTATAAATCATGCATTATAATGATTATTATATTAATGAATATATCTTTACTTCTCTGTTTAACAAATTGACCAGGAAAATATTGGAATATACATATGAAATCAAATGAAAAATACTTCTTGAAAATTATAAATACATTGAAAAAATTGCATTATAATGAACTGATTCGTATTAAAAGAAAAGGAATTTTTCATTATTCAGCAAGTTGCATTGGAACAAATAATTCATTGAAATATATTGTGATATTTGAAATAAGTCAATATTTTATCTCATTTTATTTCTAAGAAAACTTACTCTTATTTTTTCTAATTTTAGAAGCTCCAGTCATACAGCCATTTAGCTTACCAGAAAAAATCCAAATCGGAAAAAGCCTAAGTCTAACATGTGCTGTAACGTCAGGAACACCGCCTTTGGATTTTAAATGGTATAAAAATCAAAATCTGTTATCAACTGGAAATATTAAAACTTTAAATAAAATCGGATCTTCTTTAATGATAGACCCTATTACGGAAAATTCAGGTGGAAATTATTCTTGTGTTGTAAGCAATTCCAAAGGGCGCGATCATTTTTCAGTTGTTCTCGTAGTTACAGGTAAGCTCATGTTTTTTAGTTTATTAATTCCTGTAAAAAGTGAAAACTGTGTGTGTGAGCTCGCTATACTAAAACTAAATTCAGACTTTTAAGGCATTGGAAGATATTGAGAAATAATGTTTGGATTTAAACTATTTAATTAATTTATTTATTAATACAATTATTTTTATTATAATTTTATTTTTAATTATATTGATTTTGTAAATGTATAAAAATATAAAGATTTATGTAAAAAATCAAGATATAGCAAATTATTAGAATTAATTAGCGCATTATGGTAAATAATCAGAAAATTTTGACTTTTATTTTGCAGATATGTCTTTCAAAGAATATGAGCTTAAAATTTAAACATTTTATAAACAAAAACAATTATGATCTTTTTGATAAAAATGCATTGTTTGAAGAGAAACATATGTAATAAGTATGTGTAAGAATTATGAAATACCATTAGAAATATATTACTTAAATATCTATAATATTAAAAATAACCTAAAATTATTTTTAAAAGTTTATTTTTATTAAATACAATTAAGATAATTATATTTTTGAAGAAGATAAAACATATCACACATAAAATAAAGTATCATTTATTGCTTTTATTATATTGGGTATTATGTAATAGCTATATAAGAAGAATATTATGTACATTTTATTTGTACACCAACAAAATGATTGCTTTTCTACCTTTAGCCCCTCCTGTATGGGTCTCTGAACCAGAAGATGTTGAAATAATTGAGAATCAAAACCTGAATCTAAAATGCCTAGCCAGTGGATCTCCGAATCCAGTAATAAACTGGAGAAAAATCGGTAATAAATGCTGAATATCTACTTGAAGTATTAAAAAGCTTCGATTTTTTTATAATAAAACTCTAAGACACAGAGTGTTAGTTTGATGCAGAAAGTTTATAATCTTTGAAAAAAAAATTAATACCTTATTCAGAAACTGAATAAAAAATAATACATCATGCTGAAAAAACAATTTAACGAAAATTAATAATGGTAGAAGTTTTCTTTCAATTCAATTATGATTCAAATTATCAATTAAATATAAATTTTACACACTTAATTCTTAGTAGAGTTTTTTTTTAAATTAAGCATTGTATTACGGTGAATCAATGGAGGAGTTCTATAAATGTAACGCATTTGGTATAAATTTACACGAATTTAATAAATTATTTCGTCATGAAAGTTACAAAATTTATTTTAAGAAGCACACTGAAATGTAGAGAAGTGATTCTAATAAGATTATCATGAAAGATATTTTAAGCATTTCCAACTATTAAATAAGACCATGTTTAAGTATCTGTTTCTGAAATTTCTTCTCATAAAATACTTGAAACAAATACTTTAAAAGCTATGTTAAATAAGTTTGATTTTAGATGCCTTTATCTTAAATTTTGGGGTAATTACTTTTCATTGAAATTTATATATCATCTCTCTAATACTTTTTAAAAAATCTTATGAAACTTTATTTTTTTTAAATATATTTTTTC
>BMAV01026680.1:354831-423979 GCA_019973955.1 Trichonephila inaurata madagascariensis | reverse complement strand
ATTTTTTTATTACTTATGCAGTATGAGAAATGTAAGAAAAATATTCTAAATTTTAATTTTACTCATCCTAAGTTTATTTTATCAAAACATTTTAATATATTAATAAAAATTTCAAATGTTTAGTTTTTTACTTTAACAAAATATCAAGTACATCTTTTTTCAATATTTCAAAAAGGAATTACCTCGAAGAGCATATTTCATTTACAGATAATTATAATTAAGGTAGTTGTATATTATTGTATTCATACAAATCATCCGGCATCATAATAATGCCTTGAAGTTTATGAAAAGTAATCCTAGATTCCGGCACACAATAATAAGAACGTCTTATTACAATGAATATTTCTCAAAACTAAGGGTTTCTTTCAATCATCAATAAATTCAATAGAAACTCTCTCCTACATAATTCTAATCTTTACAATCTTCATTTTAGTAGGAAAAAATTGAAAACGTGAAATAAAGTTTCTCAAATTGTAACATTATTTTAGTATTCTTTTTACTCTGTTTATTCTTTTAGACTAAATATATGTATTGATAAGGCATTCTATTAGGATGTTTTGCTTTTATTGAGTAGTAAATTTAAGTATATTTTAATAAAAAATAACACATACTTACATATTTTGATACTTATACATATCTTTCACAGTCCCTCCTTCTTGGATTAAAGAGCCTCAAGATGTGGAAACTGTTGAGGGTCAAAAGGCTTCATTTACTTGCTTTGCAAGTGGTTCACCAAGCCCAAGAATAGAATGGAGAAAACTGGGTGAGACGGACCTAAAATTATCTTTTTCCATAGTCTTCGAATAATTTTCATTAAATCCCAACATTTGTTTAAGTATTATGCATGGATTGTAAATGAAACCAAATTAGATGTAATAAAATAAATAATCTATTTCCTTTAAAAATAATAACAGTGTTTTTATGACTATTTAAAATGAATAAATTGAAATTGCTTTATGGATAAAAAAATAACTCTTATTTAAAATACATTCATATAGGTCTTGGATTTCAACAATATATATGACCTGCTTATTTTACACTTATCTTTTCTAGAATAAAGACAATATATTAGGTTTATAATGAATCTTTATATTTTGAAATATTTATAAATTATTACTTGTTTTCTATGGAAATTAATATAACTGATTCAATTTTTTTTTTCAGGAAACAAAAACAACCAAATGCCAAAGTCTTATCGAGAAGTAGATAACGGAACTTTAACTTTTAATCCCGCATCTAAAGATGACGATGGCTCATATGAATGTAAAGTAGAAAATGGAATAGGAGAGGTTTTGACGAAAATAGTTCTGCTAGTTGTACATGGTAAAGATAACGGAAGTCCCAAAATAATTTTTGATATACTTTATAAGCATAACTAAAACGATACAAAGAATAAATTACTTTGTAATAAGAAATACTTCAATAAAGTATATACTTTAATATTTTAATCTACTACTTTAATACTATAATGTGTTAATACTCTTTGTGAAAAAAATTAATTTAAATAAACTAAATGGAATCGATGGGTTTTTCTTAGTAAAATTTTCTTTACGGTGTATTTATGTCTAATTGTTTCTTATGATGAGTGGTTTCATAACGAGTTGTTTTGTAAATTTAATTTTGAACACCCAAGTAATTCAGATTTTTACAAACTATTCAAAATTTTATTTGTGACTTTTACAACGTCTGAATACTCTATGCAATTGCATTATATTAAATGATCACGTATCGGAAAATTTATATAGAATAGCTGTTAAATACGCCAGCAGTTTTATTAAAACTGAGTGTGAATTCATATAATTCAAACAAAACTCAAGTTATAGCAAACCAAGCCATAGAAATAATATGCAAGCTTCTTTTATTCTTGAATGAGTGTTACAGCTTTTTGAATACTATTCTGGTTAATAATTTTATTTTAGAAAGAACTGAATAGTACGTGAAGAATCTCAAGCGTAATTGATTTGTCTCTTCTTAAAATTTCCTTAAGTTGTAACTACATATGAGTTAAAAATTGTAAAATGTTCTATTTAAAAACATAAAATATCTCACATTACAAAAATGTGTATGGAAATATTTTAAAAAAACTAAACTTTGTTGATACATTTTTGAAGACCTATGAAAAATGTAAGGCACGTATTTTTCTTCTAAACATTTTAATATGCATGCATAAAATCATTTTGTGGGATTTATGTAAGATAAATTGACAAAAAAAATTTTTACAAGGTACACAATTAGTTTAAATTTTTATATGTAATCATAAAATATAGTTCTAGCTTGTACTCCTTTTTTAATAATAGATAATGCATTTATAGAGATATTGAGGCCGAATAGAGAACATATATATTTTTTAATTATATTTTAAACATTTATGAACAATAACTTTGTGAAACAGAAGTGTGAAACAAAAAAACAAAACAAAAAAAGAAACTAAATATCAGTTGGGTATCTAAGCAATTTTTTTTTTATTACATTTATAATAATTAAATATTTGTTCTTTCTTCGTAAGCACTTTTCAGTATGTGTTATTCAAATGTTTTATAAACTAAATACAAACCTTGTCACAGTTTTTAAATTTGTTTTTGCAATTTATTATATGTTTTCTTTTGAACATGAACGTAAAAATAACAAGAAAAACTTTAAATTAATACAAATTTTCTCCTGTATGTGGCGCTAGGTGCACACCATGCAGAATTATACTATACACACGCCATTTAAAAACATCTAGTCTTCTGCATTACTCTGTGTGACTTGGTATTATTTGAGTGAGGAAGTGAAATCGTATAAACATTGTCTATTATAAAAAATAATTTTTTCTCCCATGTCATTTGATTTTGCGAATGAATTTCTGTAGTTTAAAAATTGTAATGAACAAGTGCATTAATGTGATTTCTACTACAATAACGTACCTTCTCTTGTGGATGTCGATTACAAGCCAGTATGGATATTGCAATGGTAAGTGTAAAATGATTGATTATTATATTTTGATTAAATATGAAACAAAACAAATTTTGAAAATTAATATGCCTTATTTTTGTGCACATTGTCAATAATTGCTTAAATTATATTAATTTAATACGCATGTAAAAATGCACGTAAGGTACAAATACGCATGTAAAGGATGTACAATACATGTGAAAGCAAAGTACTGTACCAATTTTAAGCAATAAAACCAATATTTTGATGTCATTTTTATTTTGATTAACTTTTGAAGTATTTTTATATTTTTTACAATTCTGAAAGGGAAGTTATCCTACTTGTGCAGGCTCTTAGATGTTTGAATAAGTTTATTAAAATTATAATTTAAAAAATTACGAAACAGATTTTTAAAAATAGCTGTGACCAAGATTTGAAGACAAAATCTAGTATACTAATGCTGATTATAAATGCAATATCTAATTTTCTTTTTAATTTGTAAATTATCCTAGACCTGTAAATCTTTTTTTCACCAAAAAACTGTATTAATTAAGTCACAAACAAATATTAGTTTGAAGTAATCTAATGAATTTATCTAAATGAAAAGAGTGGTGAACGTTAAAAATCTTAATACAACGAATATAAATCCAAATATTTTTTTCTCTCTTTCAGATTCAAAAGATAAAATTCAACCCTTCATATTCCCTCAAAAAATCCGTGAAGGAGAATCAGCAAAAGTTATGTGTGCAGTGAATGCTGAAGATAAAGCTTTCTCGTTCAAATGGTTCAAAAATGGAGCCCACTTAAAAAACACGAATAGGGTAGAGATATCATCTGTATCTGATTACACTCTCTTAAAAATAAAATCCGTATCATCTCAGGATTCAGGAAACTATACGTGCGTTGCTTCTAGCTCTTTAAATACATTAAACTATACATCTGAACTATTAGTCGAAGGTTAGTATTTAAGCATTTCCTTTCCTTTCTCTTATAACTACGTTTTACTACAATGCTGTTTTAAAAAGAAACATTTGTCTATTTGTGTTGTAAATTTATAACCATTAATTAAGAATAATCTTATGTATGATCCATTTTAGCACTAGTAATTTGTTTCAAAAGAAAACTAAATATGTATTTCTAGTATTGTTTCGTATAAAACTTTTCTATGTGTATCATATAATGTTTTATTATAGCACCTGTCCAATGGGTATTTGAACCAACAGATGAAGAAGTCATATTGGGTGAAAATGTTAAATTTCTTTGTTCTGCGAGAGGATTCCCAACACCTATCGTCACATGGAGCAAAATATTAGGTAATATCATAGTAATTTAAATTTGTCATAATCTTTCTCTTGAGGTTAATTTTTAGAATTATATGTAAAATAATGATTTGTTTCTATTGTCAAACCAACCATGCCTTATTATCCACTTAAATGTATTTTTATGTCTAGGAGCACTAATTTCTTTAAAAATTAATAAGGGAATCTGATTTAATATTCTATGAATTCTAACACATACTTATGAATTCTTATTTTTTGCTTTAAATTAAGATTAATGATACATAAAATTAAGATAAATATATCTGCTGTTCATTATGAGAAATTTAGGTTTTCCAAGACATTCAGGCTGTTTCATTTTAAATTTATTCAATGAAAAAATGCTCATGTGAGGAAAATGTAAATGACTTTTTGCAATTATATATAGGCTTCTGACCTTTTATAATAACTCATATTTGTTCTATAGAAAAATTGCAATAAAAATTTGAAATTTTTTCCATTGTTACTTTTAGGTGAACAAGAATATCAAGTGGATACATCCAGTCGTTTTCGTGTGGACATTGATGGGACGTTTACGATAACGAACGTCCAAAGTGATGACGGAGCAACATATGTTTGTCATGCTAGAAATGGCGTGGGCAATGAGTTACACAAAAAAATATCTCTTAGCGTGATTGGTGAGATAATATCAACACTTGCTTTACATATTACTAAAATTACAATAAAAATAATTCAAAATTTAATTGTTGTGCGTATTTTTTATGTAATGTTGTATTGTAGTGTGTTTTGAATGCAACATAAAATGGTAATTTTTGAAACATTCTTAAATTGTTGTATATTTATAATATATTATATGCACGTTATGAATTAAATACAAATTTATATTTACAAAAATGAAGAATGATACATTCTTTAAAAATACTCTCGCTTAAATATTATAAATTTGTAAAAATCTTTTATTCGCTATCAGGTATGTGTATGTTGACATTATAATCAGTACAACGTATAATTTAATTTAATTGTACGAAAAAGGATCATTCACATAGCTTCTGCACAAAACAATATTGCGTAGGTTTATAATTCAATTGCTCAACAAAAAATTAACATTTTAAAATGTATTTTCACAGAAACTATTTATAATATTATTTGATAAAATATGTAAATAGACACACGTTATAAGGTTAGAAATTACTTCAGAATTTCCCCTAAATGTGGCGCTAGTTGTACATTGAGTTGCAATACTGTATGTATACATGAAATCTTTGAAAATCGCCATTGGAAAAGTGTTAGATGTAGCGAACGGTCATAGGCTATTGATGCTTGCGAATTAATCCATGAATTAAAAATTTTGGCTTACATTGAAATAAAACATGCTTTAATTTCATGCATATTTTTTAAAATATCAGTTAAAAGGTTTTGCAAATCTCACATTTACATTGGATATGTTTTACGTCACCGTTATCTTCATGGTTTCTTGGATTCCAGCTTACAGTCATGGTAAGTAAATTTCTTTTTTTCATTTCGAATTTTATTGAAAAATAATACATATTATAATATTTTTGAATGAATTAAATTATTACATAGCGATTTTCAGTTATTAATTTTTATTCAGATAATTTACATCGTTAAGTTAATTTGAGTTTCTTAATAAATGCAACATTGTTTTCATTGCATGTACCAAAAGTGAATAACATATAAATATTACTTTTTACTAATTTACAAAAATGTGCAGTAGTAAGTTTCATAATCCAGTGGCAAAATTGTTCTTAGTTTTTTAGAAGAAACATCAAATGTAATTTGTATGTGATATATCTTATGTTTACAATAGCCTTTCTTTTGAGAAGTATAACGATAACTGGATGCAAATAAATTAAAGTTAAGCATCGAGATATTTCTATATTTTAGTTTCTATAATTATATATGATATAATCAGTTTTAATTCCTAAAAAACTTGATTGTTTCAAAAATAATTTGTTATCAAAATCAGGTTTAATAATCTAATATTGCAGATTACTCTCCAAAATATTCCTTATTTCTAAAGAATGAACTTTTGATTAAGAAGAAAAGTTTCTTAAAAAATTATGAATAGATTAAATTATGAACAAAAATAATTTATAAATTGAAAGTTTATGGAGTATGAAAAACACATTATTAGATAAATAAATAAGCGAAAGAAAAATAATAGGAAACACAAATTGCATAAAAATATATATGTACATGTTTTAAATTTTTTAAAATTGTTATTACATAAGTTATTCTCATATAATATGACATCAATTGATGTAAAAGAAAATTATTGATTAAATTAATGAACCCTTTTTGTTTACTAAATAAAAAATTTATTATTCATTAAATATACTGTTACTTTTCAGATGCTCCCGAAATAGTTCCATTTCATCTATCAGCAAAGCTTAAAATAGGAGATAATGCAAATATTCTTTGTTCCGTAATTCGCGGACAAGTTCCTTTATCCTTTAAATGGTATAAAAATGGAAAGTTGTTGAAAAATCTGTCAAAAGAAGCAAACAGCAATGAAAAATTTTCAACGCTTGTCATAGATCCCGTAACAGCTACTTCTGCTGGTAATTATACGTGTGTTGTAAGCAATTCGTATGGAAAAAGTAGTTATTCAACAATGCTCATCGTGAGATGTAAGTAATTATTTTAATATATTTTTTCTTTTTGTTTTATTTTTGCTATATCTGAAATTTTTTGAATTAATTATATCTTTTAGTGTTACACAACGTTCAATTAACTAAATAAGTAACGTAATTTAAAGGGACTATAATTGAGCTTCATTTCAAAACCTATTTTTTCGAAAATTTGCTTTTACTTTAATTGGAGTGAAGTTAAGAATAATAAGAAAATATAAGAGTTCAGTGTCATACATTTAAAATATGTTAAAAATTTTGTTGCTTAGCTTTAGAATTTTAATTTTAGTCAACTGAAAATAAATTACGGCCCAAAAATGGATTGAAAACCTTTTTATTGTTATTAATTTAACATCTATTTTTCATTATGAGAATATTTAGTTATTTTTAGAAAATATTTAGTATATTAATCATAAAGGATTTCAAAAATTTTGCAAAGCAATTATTTTAAAATATTAAGATTGAAATGTGATTATAGATAAAAAAATATATATTTAATATTTTTTTAAGCATCTTAAGAATGTGTTTCCAAAAATGACGATTGAATTTTCATTGCAAAAACCAAGTTCGTGGATAAATATTACATTTATTTGTCTTAATGATTTTCAAAATAATATGCTTTTTTGTTAGATCGTAAAAGTTATCCAGACAAAATGTTTTATAATATTTAAAAATGTTTTAGGAAATTATATAAAGGTAAATTTAATACATATTGTGTACATACATTTGAAAAATGACTCATCCCGGCCAGAATATTCAGCCTTTTCAGAAAATAGTTTTTTAAGATACCATAATCTTATAATAATAAATGTAAAATGCTTTTAACTTCCATGTTTCCCGTTTTAGGTTAGGCGATATTAATAGACAATCAATCAATAAGTTATAGCCTTTTGTTTTTCTTTTTGTTAACTAGGAAGTCTATAAATTTGTATACCAAAATATTCTGAATAATTTATTTTGATTGCTCTAGGATAAGGAGCAATTCAATGAATACTGACATGTTTTTTACAAATTTTAGCTCCTCCTCATTGGTTAAAAGAACCTGAAGATGCAGAAACTATTGAAGGGAGTAGCGTATCTCTGTTTTGTAATGCTGGAGGAACACCTCAACCCCGAATAACTTGGAAGAAAATAGGTAATGTTTAATTCAGTTGGAATTTGCTTCGTAAAATAAAGAAATTTCTGTAAAATTATAATTTTGTACAGCTTTTGTTTGATAATTACATTTATTGCGTTTAATCGCAATAAAACTGATTGAGTTCATTAAGAGTTTTTAAAAGCTTTTATTTCTTTTTGCTAATTATATTTTTATAAAACATCAAATAAATTTACGACTTTATGTAATTTTAACTCTATAATAACTGTAGGAAGACATATTTTCGTACAAAATGCTATATATAAAATATTTTGCTTTTTTTCTTTAGGTGAAAAACAAAACATATATTATTCCAAGTTTGTTACGGGATCGGATGCCAATACCAATGGTACTTTGTCAATATATCCTGTATTGAAAGAACACGAAGGCATTTATATATGTGAAGTAAATAATGACGTTGGTGAAACACTAAAGAAACAAGCAAGTGTAATAGTTCATGGTAACTTCAGATTCTTATAACACCATTATTTATTGGACAGCAAAATTACTATGCAGTAATCAATAAAAAAATTTTCAAAAAATAGTTATACAATTTGAAATAAATTATTTTCAACTTTTTGTATTATACAATATAATACAACAGTTATTTGAAAATTCACTTTGCTTAGCTGTTATGTCATAATTTTAATTTATTCATTTTAATACACACACATATATACCCTATATATTCATTCTCGTACACGTTATCAATGAAATTATCTGAATAAAATTATTTGCTTTTAAAATAGTTTACTTTTTTTCCGTTATGTGGCGCTATACTTCTGTTTTCTGAGTTTGTAGTGGAAACATTGTTGAGTGAGACGCTATTTTTGCTGTAAGTCTTGATAGCGTATACTGAACAGATTCGAAGAACTTTGTGTGCTTATGTGAATTATTTGCGTAATGATCCACGATCTGTACAAAAAAATACAACACTGTGTACTTCTTCAGTATAGAAGGCAATGAATATCAACATTTCTCGATTAACTATTCTTCAGATATGTTTTCTAATGGTCTGCAGAGTTATTTGTTCAGGTAAGCTGCTTATCTTTTCAATGGTATTCTTTTAGTCCATAGAAAATTTCTATATTTGCATATTTTACATTAATGCATTAAATATATTATACATCAAAATAGCTAGTGTACTTTACATAAGCTTCCATTTCAAACAATACATTATAGTTTAGCTATTTATGAAATATTCAGTTTTTTTATTATTCACAATGTTTCATAAAAATATCTGAAATTTTCAGATGTGCCAAAGATCGTACCATTTCACTTTCCTAGTATGGTTGAAATTCACGAAAAAGCGTCAGTTGCTTGCATCTTAAAGCAAGGACGAACTCCGTTGGAATTTAAGTGGATCAAAGATAACCAGGAGTTATACGAAACAAAAAATATTAAGATAAAATCACTTGAAGATGTATCCATTATAACTATCGAGCCTGTTACATCAAAAGATTCAGGAAATTATACTTGTGTTGTAGCGAATTCTTCTGGTAAAGATACGCATACAGCTGTCTTATTAGTTGAAGGTAAGTTAGCCAAGTCATAGATTATAATTCATATACTTTTAAAAACATTTTATGTGTTTTCAGCGTTTTACAGTACAATTTCATATCTGTTATTTCCTTCTGTTGTCAATAAGAGTAAGTTTATACAATTATATGTATTAACTTGACTATTTAAAAATTTAAATTATTTATAAAAGAGGTTATAAAATAAAAAAAGTTATATTATTAAAGAAGTTTGGGAAAAAAATATTGTGCCTTTTATTCGAAAAATCTCAAATATTTTCCTTTATCAAAAATAAAAAGCTTTGTCGTGTATATATAAATTAAATCGGTCATTATAAAAGTTTTTTCATACATTTTCACATTTATATATGTGTAATCTCAACAAAACTCTTGCCTTTCATCAGTTTTTTTTTTAAATTCATAAAATTTCTAGTAATTATCAATGCCTTACAGTGTGATTGTATTTCTATATCGATCCTTGCTTCATTTATAATTAACTAATAATTCTATTTAGATAATTATAAATTAATTTTAATATAAATTTTTTTTGTATAATTTTTTTATAGTACAATCCGTAAAATTATAAAAACTATTTGATTTTGCAGTTCACAAATTGAAATCCTTTATAGAAGAATATTACTTATAATGTGTAATTTTTAGATTATAATATGCAATAACTGTTGTTTAAATATTTAAAAGCAGTTTAAATCTTCTTTTAAAATATATTACTGAGAGTGAAATTAAACACTGGAGATCAAAATAAAATATATTCCTTAAACAGGGATTATAATGCATTTTATAAAAATGTAATAAGTAATATGCATCATTTCATAAATAATACATACATATATTATATATGATTTCAGCTCCTTCTAGATGGATTATGGAGCCTCTTGATGTAGAAGTAATGGAAGGTGATTCAGCATCACTGATATGTAAAGCTGAAGGTCAGCCTTCTCCCAGATATACTTGGAAAAAATCTGAAGGTAAAAAAATAACTAAACATTTTAAGCAGAAATATTTTTTGAATATTTAAGTTGGAAAATGAAAAACTATATAAGCTAGAGATAATATTGTAGCTTCGCTTATTTAAAAGCCCACATTATACATTTTTTTATAAGTAAAAAAATAAGTTTTTCATTAATTACATTAAAAATGTTTTAAAGTTATATGTAGCTTCATTTATATAAGGCAAATTATTTATTACTTTTATTTATCTTTGATTTTTAGCTTCCTTGAATGGTTTTTTAAAATTATTTCAACTATATTTAATTTTTCATGAATATTATAGTCTATTTCGAAAAATGTCATCGAATTCATTCTAAAAATTTGTGAAAAAATCTTTAAAAAAGTAATTATTTGTGGGGAATATTTTATTCCGATAATAAGAACTCTGCATTCAGCAAACAATTAAAATTGTCTATCCATAGATATCAAAAAAGAATTGTGTTACATTATGTTTTAAAATTTTTTTTCTTATATACTTCGGCTGTGGTACAGTTGCTGTACCAAATGATCCAAAGACAATTTATCTTCCTTTTCCCCCAAAATATTTTCAGTACAACAAATGTACCACCGAGTTTTGAATATTAAGTATTCAATTTAATGGAAGTATTTTCGCTTAAATGAAAATATTTTATCTCCATATTATATAAAATTACCGATATTATACAAAACATTATACTTGCAGACTTTCTAATTTTCATATAATCTCAAGAATTAAGACTTAAAAATTTCTTAAAAATGATTTTTATTTCTGAAAGTGAAACATGTTTTTAGTGCTACCTTGTGCAAAATATAGTAAGCAACTCTATTAATTCGTCACCACAGTTTGTTAATCTGCAATTAGCGATTTTTCAAATGTGTTTTCATTTTGAATTGATGTCTGATAGTAGGACTTTGTAATTTATTGTCATTTTTAGCAAAACAAATTTTAAACAGAAGAACATAATTTGGTAGAGAAGAAACTGATTTATAAACTTGCTATCCTTATTTATTGCTCCTGACGAATGGAAAAAAAGGAATTTAAACATTAGTTTTCTCAAATTTTTAGTATTTGTGATAATACCATAAATATTGTTTAAAATATTGCAAAATTAATACTTTGAATTTCTCATTTAATAGCTGAATAAATATATAATTTTTTAGCAGAAAATAGCTTCTCTTATTTCTTTCAAACAAACGTAGATAATTTATTTTTTAACTAAGTCTTTAAATGTGTGAATATTTATTTTTTTTAATTAAAAATAATTAAAATGAACCTATTTTGTTTATTTTAGATCCAAAGTGCATTATCTCTCTCATTTTCATGAATGTAAATATTTATATATTTCGGCAAATTTGAAAAATGTGATTATTTATTATATATTAATTTCAATATTTTATACTTTTTTTTAGATGAGTTTATCTCCATACTGAGCAATGTAAAAGAGGGAAATCTTACATTTCAACGAGTTACTACAGAAAATGCAGGTAGATATATCTGTGAAGTTGAAAATGGTGTCGGTGAAGGTCTACGCAAAACCGCTAATTTAATCATACATGGTAAGAGGAAGAAGAAATAATACTTTATGTGTGCGTTAAGAATGATTTGCATCGATTGCTATTAAATGAATAGCACTGGCTTTGGATATTTGATAATTTATACTAATTGTTCAATTCAGCTAAATTTATTAATGCATTGATTTCTGTGACATCTACTGTTATAAACTTCAAAGATGTCCGAGTTCAATTATTTAAGGAAAATAAACAGTTTTTAAATGTCAATATTATTATCACTTCCTGTTCGTGTTTTCATTTGAATGACCTCACTCTATATAAATGTTATACATTCCTTAAATAAATAAATAATTTTCTTGTAAATATTCTATGAATTAAAATTTCTTTCTATGTGTTAATGTTTTTATTTATTTATTTTGCTTTTGAAAAGATGCTTCTTCATATTATGTAAGTTTTCTAGTGTGTCTTTTTGACAATATGTGGCGCTAGTTTCCCATATTTTGTAATGTAAAAATCACCATTTTGGAACACAGACGCGTTTACTTGCTTGTACTCGGAGAACCACATACGCTTCATTGCATTTTCAAAGCTATTTCAGAATCCGCAATACGTCTTGAAGTGTTCAAAACATTTAACCTACGATGTTCACACAAGATTAAGATGCATAAAAATTACCAAATTGTGGAATTCCTTCTACTTCTCGTTTTACAAGGATTAATGAAAACTATATCTAAAGGTAAGTCACACATTTTTCTACACTGTTGAAACTTGAATGAACTGAATAATAACATGATGTTTTAGTAAATGTTTAAAGATGTATTACTTTTCACATTAAAATATTTTAATAAAACTATGCATTAATTCGATTTTATTTCAATAGGAATTGAATTTTCATAAATAAGCTCCAGAAATTCTGAAACACATTCAAAATTTTCATATCATAACAGGCATCATATAAAATAGTATCATTTGTTTTATGGATTAATTTACATTAACAAAATTGGCTTAAAAGTTTAAATTAATGTTATGTACGTTTGTATAACTATTTTATTTACAGACTCACGTAATAATTAAAGTTCCTAAATCAATATTTGTAGTAATTTCAATTTGAAATAAAACCTTTTTAAGGGTAATATTCGTAAAGAATGCGAAATTCTATGTATATTGCTTTAGTTTTAAGAAAATAAAAAAAAAATAATAAACATCTTAAAATTTTATAAGATTTTTTCAGTTGCTTAGAAACGCAAGAAAAATTTTAGATTACAATCATATTTCTACTAAAAAAAAGTAGTTTAAATTAAACCAATTATATTCCTAATGAATCAAAAGCATTATTATAGAATATAAAAAATAAATGTTTAGAGTTATACTTTAAGCATTATTTTGTATTTTGAATAAATTTCCTTATAACGGTATCACACACACATTTTTATTAAGTATAGTGAATTAAAAATTTAAGCCAAAATGATACAAATTAAAAAAAATGTATGATTTAAAACTAATATCGAGAATTGTAGTAAATACGTATAAAAAATTATTCGCATTGTTTTCAACTATTTCTTTATTTTATAGGTCATTCTCCAAACATTCAACCATTCAGTGTATCAGATGTATTCAATGAAGGAGAATCAGCAAAAATGGGATGCGTTATTCGAAAAGGGGATGGACCATTTATTTTTAAATGGTTTAGAGATAACGCAGAAATAAAAAACGATTCTCAGTTTGAAATAAATAATTCAAAAGATGTTTCTTTCTTGACAGTCAAATCAGTGACCGCATACAGTAGTGGGAATTATACTTGTGAAGCACGAAATTCTGCGGGAAAAGATAGCTATAGTGTATCTCTTGTAGTAAATGGTAAGAAAAAATGTCAGTACTTTATCTATTCCAGTATTAATTTTTCATTTATTGATATATATTTCTAGAACTTAACATTTAGAATGTTTTAATCTTTTAGAATTTTAGATTCGGATTCTTAAGAGCAATACAAAAAAAAAAAGCTATATTGTTTTTGTTTATACTTTTATATTAAGAAATGGACTGTTAAAGAGCTGATATTCTTAATTCACTTTACAAACAACTTTCAGAATTACGACTGTGTATGAAATATCTTAAGCTTGAGAGAACAAATTTGCTATCAAGTAAAACTTTCATTTCATTTTTCTAAAAAATGGGAATTGAGATGTAAAAGTTATTTATTAGTTCTTTCTATAGTAGCGCACTGTATTTTTAAAATATATATTCTGAAATAAAAATGTGTATTAGAGTTAATATTAGCTATTGATTCGAAATTCAGACAAAATTACCTTAGGGTTTTGGACATTTTACTCAGTAAAAAACAATCTGTTGCACAAATTTTCCAATGTAATGTAACTCGATATTAATTCCTTAATATATTATGCTTTCACCAATTGAAAAAAAATGAAGCGTACTGTTTTTCTGTTCCGCTCTATCATAAAGTATGTACAAAATCAAAAGCATCTCTTTAGGCTTCGCAATCAAAATATACATAATTATATATTCATTACAGCTGTTCAATATAGTCTTTTTATTTAACAATTACTTAGTGTTTTCGTATTTATATGTCTGCAAAAAGGTAAACTAATTTAAAATTTTCCTTCAAAGAGCATGTATACATTTCTAACTCTACTAAAATTCAAAGTGATTTTTTCCATTACAATGAAAAAGAAAATTAAAATACCACATTGAAATAACTACATACCTTACAAGCCATATATAGGTTCAAGAGGTTTGAATGTAATATTTACTTCAACAAGGAATTTTTGTGTGCTTATTTTGTGCTTAAAACCCTTCAAGTAGTCTAGTATAAATGCATCTCAGAATAACTCTCATGGAACTAAATATAAATATCTTTCACTGTTTCTCAAAATTATTAGATCGCCCATTTAACATTCATTTTTATGAAATAATCATCTCATTAATATTTTTTTAAATAAAGAGCTAAGTAATCCATTTAATTTTAAAAACATATTTTCATTTCATGTTTTTTTGAAAAATCTTCTTTATTTTCTTTGTTTGATGCTTGTAATTTTTTTCAGCTTCACCAAAATGGATAACAGAGCCTAACAGTGTTGAAGGCTTGGCCGGCTCCTTTGTAAAGCTAGATTGCCAGGTATCAGGTTATCCTCCTCCCGTCATAACTTGGACCAAGCAAAATGGTAAAAAATTTGTTTCATCGTACTAACAAAAGTATTAAAACATAGAAAATGATTACTAAAAAATGAAATAAAGACATTTGGATGCATTAATGTATCCTTCAGCTTAGAAAAAGCTTTAGATGTGCCTCTATAGTTCAATTTCATGTAAATGAGTATGCAAATGATGACTTCATTTAATTTTAAAATACAGTACAAAATTCACAGAGAGAACATATTTTTTTTCAGATCCAGAAAAGCCTCCCAACATAAAAATATATATAAACTGATTTATTGCATCTTATTCTTAAAATTTAGAAATATTTGATAAGCACTTTAATTTTCTCTTAAACAAACAAGGTTGAGAATCCATTTAGCAATGAATGTAAGAGATGGAGCATATTTTTAAACAGGAAAAATTGTATTTATTCTGATAGAATGACCATTATTCATTTCATCACACTTCTCAGGATTACTTTGAATTTTGTTTCCCTCAAATCTTCACATTCCCTCCTCTTTTACTTCTGGAAGAGTAAGTACGGCTTTGTCGTTAAATATTCGCCAAGCATTTATACTTTCATATGTTAACCTGATGTGGCATACATTGACCATATTGCATTAGATGTAAAACTAGAAGTAAGGATCGCATTAATTCTTAGCATGTTTGCATAAAAAACTTAAACTCCAAAAGACATTAAAGGTAGAGCATGAAATTTAAATGAAACTTTTACAAATTGGAAGAATGTTTTTGGTTTGAGTTCGACTTTTTATTGTAAGAAAAAAGCGACTTTATGAATAAAACAAAAATATCTGATTTCAATAATTTTGTCTCTCGTATTTATTGATCTCTATAACAATATCAGGACGAAAAGAAGCAAAATTTCTTACATGTGCGTAAAGTACAGTTTATTGTACTATTCTAATATTTGCAGAATTATGAGCATTTCAGATTTAAATTGAAAAAAATAGAATAAATTCTTACCAAAATACATATTTATAAGAAAATGTTTTTCTTTTGAATCAAGTATTAAACAATTCCGCGAGTTTATATTGCAATTTATTACTTATCTTTTTCTTCAGATTTTTTTACCATATAGCATAGCTATACTTTTAAATGTTTGCTTACAATTTTTCTTAGGTGTTAGAAAATTTTTAATGATATTTATTTCAAAATATTGTTTTAAAGAAGAACGAAAATTACCAAACAAACATTATTTGACTTTTATAAATTCATATAGAATCTAACAAAATTTATCCTTTTTTCCTCAAATAATACCAAAGCATTATTTTTTAAAAGTTTATCTTTAAAATCGTATTAATTTAATTAACTTTATTGACAGAAATTTTTAGTAAATTTGTATTATGTTATTGACTTCAAAACATTAGTGATTATGATTTTTTATGTTATTTTAGAGACACTTTTTTGATATAGATACTAAGAGAAAATTCGCTTTGAAAAAAGTGTGTTATAAAATACGTACTCTTAAAAATAAAATCTCTTTGCGTACGTAGATGTACTTTATGCATTTTTGTAGTTTGTAAAAATAAAAAATATTTTTACTGGCAATAAATCACATGTCTCTTTTACAAATATTTAAATATGTAAAAAACACGTATTTTTTGTACATTTTTATTTATTTTTTATTTTTGTACATATATTTAAATAAAGAATTGACCTTTATACAGATGACGAAAGTATGCAGAATACTCTAAACATGGCAAAGAATGGGTCCCTGATTTTCTCTAGACTTCTTGCTGATCATGAAGGAGAATATCTATGTAAAGCTCAAAATAATGTAGGTTCTACCTTAAAGAAACTAGTCACGGTAACAGTCTTGGGTAAGCATAAAATTTGCTTTTTGAAACACAGAAATCACACAATATAATCATTGAATGTACCAATTACACTTGAACACAATAAATATTTGTTATAAAAAGGACTTTGTGTGTTTCTGAATTACTTTTATAAAAAAAATATTTTTGCATATTTTGTCAATTTTATATGTTTTTCGTTCCTGTTTGTAACTTAGTATGTGATGTATTTCATAATTTCATTAGTTATACACATTCTATAAGCCTTTAATCAAAATTTTTAGTAGCGATTTTTGTCACTGTATGGCGCCTGCTGCTCGCTTTAGAGAAAAGCTTTTCGAGACTTCAAACGATACATAGTCAGAATCTATATTTAGAGCAAGCATAATGGAATCCTCACTCATCGTACTCCATATAATATCGTGAAACAATAAGAAATGCGTCTATAATTTCAAAAAGAAGAATGAATTTACCAAGCATTGCAATACATCTAATCTTCCGATTAGTTAATTTCACCAAGCGAATTTTCAATTCTCATTGTGGATTTTCGTGTGTAGCTTTGATATTGTGGCTGGAAAATGTTTCCTCCGATTCTGTGGATCAAGGTAAGAATCTTTGCTTATATTTTATCATTATGCTGTCAAACTTTCAAATCAACTTTTTTTTTAAAGTTCTGATATTTTATATAACGATGCACACGTAATACTAAATTATATTTTTATTGAACTATTGTAGCATTTATATATATGAGAAGAAATTATTTTTTCTTTAAACTTTTATATAATATATTACTTTGTAATTAAATTTATTGTTCTATATGGTACAATTATTTTAAAGCAAAATTTAATTTTTAATGTCATTTATGTAAGATGTCTTTACAGTGTGAAATTTATGTATCAAAATAGCTTAAATAAAATATAGAACTAAACCTAACAGTACGTGATGCAGGGATCTCGTTGAAAGTTTGGAACTTAAATTTAACAATCTATGTATACTCTTTAAGTTAATTTTATTTGAAATGAATCTGTTTAAAATATTTATGTATGTTAAATATGACATTAAAAGTTAGAATAAGAATAAAAATACATTGTGTGGATAAAAATGTATTTCATTATACTATATCTTCCACAGGAATTCCTCAAATACAGCCATTTAGTTTTCCTAATCGGTTTTCTGAAGGCTCAAGCGCAAAAGCACTTTGCAATATAGTACATGGAAAAAGACCGATCGAGTTTCATTGGTTAAAAAACGGAAAATCTTTGAAAGGAACGAAAAACATGGAAATATTAACACAAAATGATTATTCCATGCTTACTATTAGTGATGTTAAATCAAAAGATGCTGGAAATTACACCTGCAATGTTAAAAATTCAGTAGGAATAGCAAGTCATACAGCCTATTTGATAGTAGAAGGTATGTTATAATCTAATGTGGATTCAAATTTTTGTTATATTATAATACTTTGCATATTGATAGCAGTTTCTAAATTCACTAGAAAAGTTTATTTTTTTTAAATTAAAAATAAATACATAGGCACAAAATATACAAATATTTCAAAATATTGTTCTATAAATTTTTAAATGGGCACTGACATTAAAATAAAAGTTAAAATTAATTTTATCTGTTAAATAAGCAAACGTTTCTGCATTTTAAATTATTTAATTTTCAGAATGAATTACTTTTTATTACTAAATTGTTTATATATCTCATTTTCAATTTGATAATCAAGTACAATATTAACGAGTATTACATATAATAATACACATAATACTTGAGTGTCTAATATGAAAACCAAGGATTATCGCATTGTTTCCTATTCATGAATCATTATATATTTCTTAATATTTTACTTTTGTCATTCTATAAACTATTATAATTTTTAAAAAATTAAGATATTACTCGAAATGAAGTATAATTCTCAATAAATTGATATTATTTACTTTTCTGTTAATCAAATGCGCATGGCAAAATGCATTTAAAACATAACTGTATTACATCTATACAAGCTACTACTTTATTGTAAAATTTTTTTTAATGAAAATAGATAACGTTTGTTAATTTGGCGGACCAATTTATTTTAAGAACTATTTGTATTATTTAAATAGATAATAATATGAACTTTTCCATATACATGTACCTTTTCATTACTTCAAATATACTTCTTTCTGAAAAATTAATAAAATTTTCATTTATATTTACAAATAAATAAATTATGAACGTTTTTGAATTATTTTACGTTATATTTTAAATTTACTAACTTAGTGATAAAGAATAATTTGCCATTTGCTCACATACTTTGTGTTCACAACTGTTGATACAAAGAACAGAATAAAAAGTAAAAATGCTGGCGAAATAATTTTTTAGAAACCAACACTTAAAGAGCTTTAAAAATTATAGTCTGTTAAAAATAAAAATTAAGCATTTTTTATAGCACTTCTCTACTGATGAAAATCATTGAAATAAATAATTTTAATCAAATCTTTAAGATAATCTTCAAAATATATAGAAATTTTCAATTTCAAAAATAAATTGTTAAAAATATTTATTTTTTATTTAAAATCATTAATATCTCAAAGAATGAGAATTAAATATAATTAAAAATTTGAAATAATTAGCATTGATTTTTGACGCTTATTCTCCATTGTACTTTTTCAGAAGAGAAATTAATTACAAAAAGTAATAGGTTAATTAATAAAGAATTTCGAAAAATAGTGGTTTAATGAAGAACTTAAAAAAAAAGTGGGAAGATAATTAGTCGATATCTCCTCATGAAAAAATATTGAACTTTACTTTTTCTGTTTTCGACAGGATAAATTATTTCCAAACTTTTATTTCAACCATTTCACACAGTAAATAAAAAAAAAAAAAAACACAGTAAAATAAAAATATGTATAACTGAGCTTAGTAATTAATTTTTTTAAATAGGAAGACATTTATTTATTTATTTTGTTGCATGTTTTATAACAAGTCATGGTTTTCATAGTAATAATTTGTATCTTTTTTTTATAAATTTTACTATGCATCAAATTTATTTTACATTTTCAATGTGTTTTGCGATATGATTTTAAAATTTTTAATTTAAAAGATAAATTTACGAATTGTGATATTTATTATTTGAATCAAATTATTTCACACACACGTACTATATATATATGAGGCTGTTAATATTATGTGTTTTTGAACTTGTTATTTTTATTTAATTACTTTTCCTGTTTTAAAAATACTCTTATTATTTTTTTTCAGCGCCTCCTTTCTGGGTCCAAACACCTTACGACTTGACAGGTGTGTACGGATCGAGAGTATTCATGGAGTGCGCAGCTGCAGGTTCACCCAAACCACGAGTCACGTGGTACAAAGGCAATGACGTCATTCGCAGTGACTCCGAGCGAGTGGTTGCTCATGGCAACGGCACCCTCCACATCAACATCCTGAACGAAGAGGATGAAGGGTTGTATCGGTGTACAGCTCACAACGGAGTGGGGGACGGGGTGTCGAAAGAAATAAAAATTGTTGTCAATGGTAACACCATTTGTGGAGCTTCATTCATTCGATTTCTACGCTCACACCTGCTTGAATGGTTTATTTTTAGTTGTATAAGTCTGCGATGCGTCCTTATTATATTTGCGAACAGATGTCTCATGATAATTGTTTTTATAACTAATGTTGTTGATGCAGAAAAAGTGCTTTTAGTTTTTCAGATGAAATGTGGTTATTTTAAATAGTCATTGATGTAATAGCGAAATAGATAAAAATGTGTCCTCTTGAAGTTTATATACTTACTTTACATTTATCATTAATAGTACACATTAAGTATTTCATATTTTTTATTTATGGTTACCAAAAAGTCTTTCTACTTTGATTTTCGTGTAAATGAAATTAAAAGTTTTAAATATGTGATACATCTTTCACTCCAATGTATATGGGTGTGTGAACTATAAAATGTCTTTTATTCTGGGGAATTCAAAATATTTTAATAATAGTAGCAATGGCTGCTGTGATAGCACATAAAATGAAATAAAATAATTCAATCCTCAATTCAAGCAGCAACAATAAAATAAAATTGACTAAAAATATTATCAAAAAAAAGAAAAAGAGAGAAACATAGAACTCCTACAAATATAAAATAATTACTCATGCAGAGAATACAAAAACAAATATACCACATTATTCAGAATATACGTTACGTTCTTCATTACTAACATGATATATAGCGGTTATATGTTTCTTACTTACAGAACATTAATTGTAATTTAAATTAATGGAACTTATTTTAAAGAAATAGGTTTCGAGAGTACATAAAAATGTTCTTGTTTAACAATATAACAGATCATGGAAGAACTTTATGTTGAATTTTGTACTACGTAACATAAGCTACGTAAACATAAATTTACTTAGTTGAACGAACTTGGAATCTGAATACCAAGTAGAAATTTCATTAAACATATGTAAAATATGCTTTTTTTATCAAGTAAATTAAAAAACTGCGAGATTGAGAAAGCAATTTGCATTCAAATGACTTTCAAAAGATTTTACAGAAATTCCATACTCGATATATAATCAAGATATTTACGTAAGCATGAAATTTTAAGCTCATGAAACTACTCAAACGTATATAGTTTTGTCGTGTATAGTTACAACTATCAACATATTTCAGCTTCTTTCATTAAGAAATATACGCGACATATTTACACTTTTAAAATAATTGAATTTTCCTTTATTTGTGAATTTAAATGTCTAAGAAAAGAATTCACTGCACCAAAAATTTTGGGAACATGTTTGCATGATTTGAATCTTTTGTGGTTATCATAATTTATCAGCCGATATGATTTCTATTGATTACATAATTAAGTGTACAAACAGTATTATAAATTACCAGTAAACATGAGTTGCATGCCTGTATCAAAGCAGTACTGAATTAACGTCAATATGATTTTATGTGATATGCAGATAAGAGAAAATTTTACACTACATTTTCAATATTTTAAAATACAAAATTTATACAAGTCACTTATTTATTAAGAAACAGAATTTTTTTATAACCATGGTTCTAATTATACATAAACTGGATGATTTTGCATAAGGTATTATTTGTAATAATTGTTATTCTTATGTGTTTTGTATATTTTATCAAAATTTCATATATTTATTTCTGAAAATATCTTTTTATTAATAATATTTAAATATGGGGTTCCTTTAATATTAGTAAGATTATTTTTAGATATTTCTATTTGCATTGATTGTTAGTTTCAATAAAAAAATATAATATTAAAAATTTATTTATAATGAAAATGTTTTCTCTAAATATTAAACCAATTACCAATTTAAACATTTCTATACATTATTGATCCACATATTTTAATATTTATTTGATTTTTCTCTTATTATGGAGCTTTATCTATGTAATTGCTCTATATTTTTTTACAGCTGCTTTAAGAGGAGGGTTGTATTCAAATTCTTGTAAGGTAAAAAATACTGTCTCATAACAAAAGATTAAAATTATTTCTTTTATTAGTTCCTGCCCGATTTGATGAAAAATTCACAGTTGTAACTGTTAAAAAAGGCGATAGTGCAAGTTTACGATGTGAAGCAATTGGAGATCAACCTCTTTCAGTCATTTGGAGAAAAGATAGTAAAGAGCTCAGGAAAATTAACGGTGGAAGGTAAACATTTTTATAGTTTTTATAAGATATTATTTCTCACAAGATATAGGTAAATCATTTGCTCAATTTTTTAGAATTTCTTAAAATATTGCAGTATGAATTTTGAAAAAGGATATTAAAGAAACATTCCACAAAAGAATTCAAAGCTTCTCTATCTAAAAATTATCTTTAGAAAAAACAAAAGAAAAATAGAAATTAAGTAGTAATATATTTCTCACATAATTACATGTTCCTGGTATAGACTACAAAATTTTCAAAAAACAATTCTTAAATCCTTCAATTAGAATAATTTAACAAAATAAGTATATATGCAGATATTTTTTTCTAAAAAACTTTTTAATTTCACTTTTCATTTGTTATTTAAAGTAGTTTAGCTTATAAATTATTAATATCTTTAATTTATCGAAGCTCCAAGTTTTTAGAGTTTATGCACATGTTAACAAAATATTAAATTATTCTTCAAAAGATAAAATATTTTATTCACACGAATAACTAATTCAACAATAATTTCAGGTATGAAATATTTGAAACTCTTACTCCTAAAGGGTTAAAATCTGAGCTTGTTCTGAGAGAAGCGGACCGTACAGATGGTCAGTTATATACATGTCTGACAGAAAATCCGTATGGAAAAGACGAAAGAAGTATCAAACTTTTAGTCATGGGTAAGTAATTTATTTATTAAGGTTAATATTTTATTACATCTTTAATTTTTAAAACATATTTATGGATAATGTACTACTTATAAAATGAAACTATGTTAGTCCCTTCCGAAAAGTAATAAGAAGAATTTACTTCGTTTTATAATTATATGGGTGTTCAAACGAAATGATTTCAAATTAAAAGTCAAAAAATATTGTTACTTTAAATTTTTTTATTTTAATTTTCATTTGAATACATGTTGAACATTTTTGCTCAAAATTTGAATAAAGGAAAGTTTTTCCCTAGAAAGTCATTTTAAGTTTCTTAGTATCGATGTATTTAAATGTGTTGTTGTTGTTGTGACTAATGCCACTTGCCTGAAGAAGTCAGATTGAGGCCAGCGAGGTTCATTGCGGCTAAGGGCTAGAATTTTTACGCCTGTCGTTAGCCTTAGCTTTGAGCACCATGCAGGTGACAGTACGATTTGGATCGGTTCCACCTCAATTTATAGAGAGAAAACCCTGGGAGTGGTCAGGGGCCTCCCACCTCTCTTCCCCTTCCACCAACCACACGAGAGGACTTGCGGCTCGACGGCTATTTAGAGTACCCCCATGACGCAAAGGCACTATACATTTACAAACATCCATGTCTTCTCCTGGATTCGAATCCAGTCCCTACGTCACCGCAGTCAGCATCGCTAATCACTATACCGGGATACATGAATTAAAAAATTATCAATAAAATAGTTCAAATTATTTCTTAAAATTTTATTGTACTTATTTTTTTGTTCTATTGTATATATTGTTGATTATAGTTAAATTGTGGACGAGAATTATCCAATATTTTTTCAAAATATGCAAAATTAATTATTGAGAACAGACAGGATATATATATAACATTTCAAGCGTAATAAAAGTTTTTTCGAGAATTCTTAAATTTAAAGTACTTAGCTTCATTATAAAAATATTCAAAGTTTAAAAATACAGCTCAAGAACAAGCACCGTAAAATCCAGCGTATAACGCTCACCTACACTTTCAAGCTGCAAATTTTAGTTTTTAGGTATATTTGTCGTATACCGCGTATTCCCTTTTTTTGCGAAGAAACTTAAAATGTACATACGCAATGCTCTTATGTTTTGAAGTCATTTATTACAAGCTCCAGAAAAAAATAATGTACCTTTAGAACTACAAGTTCATGAGGAATTCATTTCTTTTAAAGAAACAGTACTTTGATATATGTAGAAGTCTAATTTTTTCCTATGCTCATCTTTTTTAAATTTTATTTTTAAAGCTCTCATTTTTATACCCGGCGTATAATGCGCATCTGTAAATTTTGATCATATTTCTTGTGTTAAAAATGCGCGTTATACGCCGGGTTTTTACGGAAATTATGTTTTATATTTAAAAAAGTTATTCTAAATTCAGAATTGATAAGTATGTTGTGTATATCAAGTCATAATTGAATATTATCTGCTTTGCTTAGCATGCCTCATTATTGATAGTTTTAATTCTTAGAAAAAAAGAATGCACTATGATTGTGATGAAATTTTTAAAATTTCAGTCATATATTTATTATTTTTTGCACACTTTTTTTTAGCAGTGATTGAAAAGGCTTTTTACAAATTTTGATATAATTATCTGTCAGTAAACTTCTGAATATTGATACATCCAAATAGGTGTTCGTATAAAAATGCTATGGCATTGGCATAAGAAGTTTGAAAATACGCTTAAAATAGGGGGGAAAATATATCCACCCGTCCGATAGTCAAGGGACCGAAGCTACCGTAGTAACGCACTGAAAAAGTTTAAATGCTCGTAATACCTTAAGAATAAATTTAGAGTTTAAAATACGCACTATTTATAAATTATTATGAGGTTACAGAGAAAAGAACATGTATGGATTTTAAGATTGTAGATCTGAATGAAAAATAATATGATATTCCAAATGTATTGAATGAATATACTGTTTTACTAGAGTAGCGATTTTAAATCTAAAAGAATGAATACAGATTTTTACTTATTATTAATTTTGGAAGCATATTGACAGTAGCTGTAATTAATATTTCAAAACTGGTATTCTTCAATTATTCCTTATAGAAATAAGCCTTTTTAATGTAAGTTAAAATTATAAAAACTGCCTTTAAAAATGCATAAAACAATCTATTTTAAATTTGTTTTTTAATCATTTATATAGTTTCAGTCAGATTTTATTAGAATGATTTTTTAATTGGTTGAACAGGAATCTTTAAAATGAATAGGGATTACATTAAGAAAGGATAAATTATAACTGCGTAACTAGTGCTACGACGAAAGAGATTTAATCTCGATGATAAGTACGATTTGATGTAATAAATATGGCATTTAATGTACAAAATACGTTTGCTTATGTTATTTAAACTCGTCTGAATGATTAACCCTATTTATCCTCTGGACGAGAATCATCATCCATGAAAATGAAATCCACATCAAAAAGGATTCCTCATAAAGAGTACGTGATTAATACTACAAGCTATTTTTCTTACAAACAATTGTTTAATCTTGAGTTCAATATTTTTTTGAAAAAGTCTACTAAATATGCAAATTATCTTAATTTAGAACACTAGTATATTTACATATAATATTTTAAAAATTTACTGCGGTGTTAAAGTATTGTTGTTCTTTTGTTTGGTGAACAGATTAAAAATATAATACTAGTATATTTATTCATAAAGTAATGTTGTAAATTGATGAATATTACTATAAATTATTCCAAACTGATATTATTATCTTCTTTTTTTCAAAGAGGTTCCAGCAACTCCTCTAGATTTGAAAGTACAGGAAGTGTGGAGTCGGAGTGCAAGTGTTTCTTGGTCATCTCCGTATACAGGAAATAGCCCTATCACCAAATACGTATTACAATACTGGAGAGATGCAGGTATCTAATATTTTTGAAATGAAGGTTTTTATTTTCCCTTGTTCTAACTTGGAAAGTTTTATGCGTTTAAAATATACTGATCATGTTATTTATTTTAGAATGACATGGTTATATTGTTATTTAATTGTAACCATTTATAACTAAATTTCTTTCATTCAATGCAATTCAAAGGCTTAAAATTATGTTTATTAAAACAGTTTTTTATATCATTAGTAAATTATTTCATATTATGTTATAAAGTTATTCAAAGTTGTAAGGTTCAGTGTCAAAAATTATTGTTTTGATTTTAAGCATTTTATATGGATTTTTAAATAATTATCAATACTCTGAATTAGAAAGTAATTATTTTTATTCTAAAAGTACACATCTAAGCAAAGGTAAAATAGTTAACATTCTCAATACCTATCTATTCAATTCCAATAGTGTCCTTATTCTTTTAGTTTGAATATTGATCTTATCATATTTCTGGATATTTATAATATATTAAATGAATAAATAAGAAAAAAGTAATAAAAATATATAGATGATACTATGAATTTCTGAAAATATTTTTATGGTGTCATATACAATTTATGCCCATACATAATAGCCTATCTAATCCTATATTTCTCTTTAGTATCCGGAGGTCGCCATCGGTTGCAAGAAAAAATTGTCAGCAGTGCCCAGACGTCAGCTTTGATTAAAGATTTACATCCGGGAACCAATTACGGTTTGGCAATCGTGGCTGAGAACACTGTGGGTAGAGGAGAGCCTTCGGATACCGTTTCATTTACGACAGGAGAAGAGGGTAAACACATAAACAAACTGAAGCTGGATAGATTATTTTTTTTAATCCATATATAAAATCATTACAAGTCGGTAGCAAATTTAGCGATGAATAAATAAACATCTTTGTTTGATTATTTTAATTTTCATGATACGTAAAAGCATGTCTATTTTGGAGGACCAATACTTTATAAACGTAAACATTTATACACAATATACACACTTTTTATGTAATATTTTTCAATGTATTATATCATGAATACATTTTACAGATGAGTACTATATAAAATTCTCCAGGAAAGGGATACATTATTTTATAAAAACTATTAAACCATTTTTAGATCTGTCGTAAAATTATGAAGTGTATTGTTATTAATGAGCATTTTAATAATGCACATCGCGATATTTAATAATAGAAGTTATACAAACTCGCATGTAAATGAATTGTACACTCTCGTTTCTGACTGATATAGCAGTCACTAAAAAAACGTTTGCAAAAGCTATGTACCATAGTTTTAAAAGAAAGTGCCACACGTTAATCATTTACAATATGCATGAAGTACAAAATAAAATTAAAAAGGATAAAGAAAAATATTAACTAAAGAAAAATTCAGTTGAAAAGACCATTTAATTTATATTTGATGGCTTAGAAAAACGAAAGAATATTAAGAAAATAAAATAAATGAATAAACTTCAACTGAAATCTAGTTCTTTGTTTTTTTTTGACAATGGAGTTCACACGCAAATTACACGTGTAAAAGATTTTATAAAAACGTTATTATCCTATTACTTGAAGTCCAATTTAGCATCAGTTTTTAGACGATTTTTCTTATCATTAAATCTCCAATTTGACATAAATATTATTTCTTTGTTTGATTGTTCTTTATATATAAGTCAATTATTTGTTTTATCAAAGTATAAATAGAATTATGATACTGCAATTTTTAAATAGATGTTTCTGGACTGAATTTTTTACACTATAAAGTAACATAATTTCATAATTAAAAAGTGCTTAATGTATATTTGATAAAGTAGTATTGAAGAGTTTTGATTAAGGATTTCAAATGTTTACACATTTCAGAACCTTCAGGTCCACCAATGGATGTGAATGTGGATGTCAAAGGAACAGCTTCTTTACTTGTCACATGGAAGGTACTGTTCTTTGTTTTGATATTTATCAGAGTATTTGAATATACTCGTATTTTGTTTCTACAACAAAAATGTTTCTTTTTTTTATCTTTGAAGAATATCTTTGTTACTGTTCTCGAACTTTCTGATTAGAAGGTATTATTCTGTAAAAAATACATATAATTCATTTTTTCAACTGATTAATATTCAATAAAAGCCCAATAGCTGAATGGTAGCGTATTGCGCTTCCATGCCACAGGTTTGGGATTCAAACCCAGGGCGGAAAATGTCGATTTAGCCTTTCATCCCTTTAATGGGTCGATAAATGAGTACATGAGTACCAAGCTTACTTGGGAACTAAACACTGGGGTTTCGCGTCAGACTTACACACCTGACCGGAACATCTGCTCATGCACCTCAGTGCCCAACGTCATGAAAACTGAGATGGGCACAGTAGGCCTTGGCCCTCATGGGCTGTTGTGCCACTTAATATTCAAGAGGCACTTATTTATTATTTTTTGCGTGTACAACAAAGAAATTATTGCGATCTGATAAACTTATTTAGATAAATATCTTTTTAAGTTACAAATTTTTGAAACATATTTTTTAGAATATACACATCTCTCTCTCTCTTTATATATACATATATGTGTGTGTATGTATGTGTGTGTGTGTGCTTATTAATAGTATGTTAAATTGTCATGAATAGATATCTATGTGAGTAGGTAGAACATGTAATAAGTCTTGGTTTTTATATTTTTTAAGATTTATGTTAGAATATGTATAAAATTTTTCAATGCGGAGGAAAATCGGCTAACTGAGAAGGAAAGTTCTATCTTTCATTTTTAGATTTAAATGTACGAAATATTTCATCTCATTTGTAGAACATTAGTTGTTAATTTTCAAGTTATATTTAGGAAGGAAGTTCTTAAGCTAATATTTTTGACATATTTATCGAAATATATTATGAATGCCACGAACATTTTGAATGAAGTATAACAAAAATATTCGCTTAATAGCGTTCTTTTCCCATCATTTAGACAATAAATTTTAAAATTTTAAATGCGCAACATATTTCAAACTTAAAAAAAACTGTTTTATTTTTTTTTCAAGCCTCCATCAAAAAGTGACTGGAATGGCAAACTGAAAGGTTACTACGTGGGCTACAAAATTATGCATGATTCCAGCCATCCCTACTCGTTCAAAACTGTAGAATATGTCCCAGGAGGTGTTCAAGAACATATGATCACCAGCCTCCGTAAGGATACTGAATATAGCATCATTGTGAAAGCGTTCAACACTGCTGGCAGTGGAGTGCCATCTCAGGATGTCATTGTTAGAACTCTCGGTGGAGGTATTTATGGTGTTTTTACTCTTGTATGGGTAAATGTGTGTGCGGATTGCATTTTCTCAATATTTAATTCGACATTTAATGAAATGAATGTTTTGTTAAAGGAAACATTTTAAATGCATTTGTTTATAAAATCAAAATATAATATCTTCTAAAGTCAAGATCTAAAACTTAGGCATATATCAAGTAAAAAGTTGGATTTAGAATGGAAGAAATCCTGTCATTGCCAGATTCGGGATTAAATATTTATAATTTTGATTTTCTTAAAAGCTGCTTTTAGAATAATTTATTACTATAATGATTTAAAATACAACATTTCTTTACTGCATTATAACATTTATTTTACAACTAACAGTTTCTATCATTTATAAATAACTCAAAATGATCATTATTTTTTCAGATCTTCCATCTCCCCCAATAGTGTTTGTAGTTGCGACATCTGAAAATTCAATCAAAATTCAATGGCGTTCCAGTGATACTAAATCACAGTTATCAGGTATTTTGACTTATAGACAATATAGTTACGATAGAAAAAGCTTTTATTGTTTATTCGTAACTATTATTATAAGAAGAAATGCAAGCATATTTGCTTACAAAATATTTATTAGATAAAAATATCTTTTATATTTTCAATTTGCATAGAAGCAATATTTGTCCAATACAATGTAAAACTTTTTTCTAAAATTTTTACTTTTTGATACTTTATAGTATAAAAAACGACGTAACATGACCAGTTATCCAAATGGGATAGAATATGCAATTTGGTAGATGAGATGCACATGTATTGAAAATAAAATATGTGCAAATATTTTATCCAGCAAATGCAACTACAAGAGCTCAAAAAAGAAAGAAAATGAATAATGTGTTGACCTATGCAATGCAATTAATTATCTAACTCGGCTTTGACTTTTGAGATGGAGCGGGATTAATTGACATACATGTTCCTTATGTTAAATTGGATCATCGTGATCCAGGAACTGTCAGAGATGCTCTTTATTATAGTAAAAACGGGCTCTATTGGGGAGAAATCTGGCCAGGGAAGTGTTCGGAATGTACAAAGATAAGGTGTAGAAAGATAAACTGAGAGCGACAGAGCGTTATCCCATTGAAGTATAAGCTTAGAAGTTGTGAAAGGAAGGGTAACACTGCAGGTTGTAGAATTTCGTCTATATGCCACCGTAGTGTAGGTATATCACGGACGACAACCTTAGAGGTCTGGTTATCAAATGAAATGACAACACTTATCGCAACTTCTATTTGTCGAGCTGTATAGCGGACAGCAATCAGGTAAGGATCACACCGAATGCCTCCAGACGTGTTTTCGCCAGTCCTCAGAGCTGAATTCAAAGCGGTATTCTTTGCTAAAACAATTATTTTCCAATCTGTGAGATTCCAGGACCAATGTGCCAGAACATATTGCAAACGTGCCTGGCAGTGTGCAGCGGTAAAGGAGAACTCAGCTCAATGAACATTGTTGTTTTCTCTGAAATGATGATATCTGCTCATGCTGTTCACGAATTCGTTTGCCAGGTATTGGTACAATCCATGCGGATTGACAGGATAACATGCATTCGAACGTCTGTTTTATTCAACATCCAAATGAACTCTTGTAATGTGGTAGAGCTCAAACTAGACAGTCATTGGCAGCCAAAAATCATTTGCATATTCCGTCGAATTTCGTCCTATTTGGATAGATCCTACTTTTGTGTCTCTTTTTTTCTAATAGAATGTATTTTTGATAATTTAAATATTTTTAGTTGCACCTATTTAACCAGTCATGAAAGAATAACATTAATAACTTTTAATAATGGCTATGAAAGCTTCCGCTAATATCTTTTAAAAAGTCATTTGTACCTGTAAAATGTTTCTATTTTGTAGAGTTTACATTCAATATCTTAGTTTCATTTAACAAATAACAGGCAAAGTTATTCTCAAAAACACACATAAATATTGTATAATCTACGGTTTATTTTTTTTATAAAAAATCAATGAATTTTTGAAAAGAGAAATGCATTTTATTCTAATTACAATATTAAAGACAATAATACTTATATTTGATAGAAAGGCAACTTTCGACACATTTAAACAGTTCCTAAAGAACTATTCCAAATTTATTTTTGTAAACTATTTACAGTACGCAAATAAGAATTTTAAAAACCATATGTCAATATATATTTTAAGAGGCTTTCAATATATATATTTTCAAGGCTTTTCAAACACAAAATTCCGATAAGTTCTTCAGAACTTATTAGGATTTTGTGTTTGATACAAAACTTACATCAGCCGTAAAGTCTCCTTAGGTTCCATTCATTTTTTATAAACAAATTAATTGTATTCGTTAACATTTGCTTTTCCCCTTAATATAATTAAATCCATTTTTTAAAGCGGTCAACTATTACAAATGAAAATATTAATGAGGACATAACAGTACCCAAAAACATTTAGGGGAGACAATTCGTTAGGATTTTATTTTCAAATGCTTAATGGTGTGCTAATTAGTATAAAAAAAGAATACATTCCGGAATCATATTTTTTTAAAAATCGAAATCAAAACATTTTGAAACTGTGCCTTTCTTAAATATCTATACTTCAGGAAGCTTTATAGAAATAAAACTTCCGCAACGTTCATTAGCACAGTACATTTATTGTTTGGTTTCAATGTCCTTAATTAACCTCTGTATCCAAAAACTCATCTCTCTCATCTTTTTCCAGGTCATGCCATCTACTACCGGAAGAAAGGGGAAGGGTGGCAGAGGGTGGCCGTGACGTCACCACACGAGAACTCGTACACCCTTACGGGGCTTCACGCAGGGGCCTTTTATCAGCTGTACGTCACAGCCAATAGCGATTTTGGAGAGGGAGACCCTAGTGATGTAGTCACAGTCAAAACATATGGTAAGCAAGGTAACGATCGATATTGGAGTCTTCATCACAACAATGACTAATTGCAGATTTTTTTTCTGCTTATTTTGCATATTATTTAAGTATTATGATATAACACTATGGCCCCCGTGGAAGTAAATGTTCATTGGATGAAATTTTACTACTGATTTTTTGATAACATTTTTTAAAATTCAGTTTCTTACAAATATTTAAATCAAACACATTTTTAATTCCACACTATTAAAATACATTTTCAAAAACATGTTTGATTTAATAATGCTAAAACAATCAAGCAGCTTCATACAATTGATAAGCCACATGTCTTATCAATTATATTAAGCTATTGTATTGTATATTTGTGTAAAATGCTTTACACGATGCTTTATAAGTATTGTTAACTCTTATGAATTTATTCACGTGATCATAAGCTAAAGAAATATTAATTTTTTTATGTCAAGATTCTGAAATGATTACATAAAATTCAATTAAAACTTTTAACTCCAGCCAATACAATCAATCATTTTATTGTGATGATGAATTAAAAATGGCAGACAGAATTGGAGGAACTTTTTTCTCATTACTTTAAATACTGATCAATAGATGGCGCTGCAAGATGATTGCATGGCTACTCTCTAGTTCTTGATAAACATTCATATATTGATTTCCAGGCTAACAATCGATAATAAAAATTTCAGGATTTGCAATAGAAGCTTCAAAAGATGCATATAAATTTGGTTATTTATATGTATAGTATAACATATAAATAGCCAAAAGAAGAAGGCATTAAATGTAATTACGCTTGTCGTTAATTCATTAGGAAATTTTGTAGAAATAAGGCATTGAAATATCAGTCAAAAATATTCTTCCACTTAGATTAAAATTATGCTTTACTTTATCATCTAAAAAAATATCACGTATTCTTTGCGGAATTTGAAAAATATTAGATCATCTATGGTAAATATGAGTAATGCCTACAAGGATAATTAAATCAATGATATTCCTATTTACACTTTTATGCTCTATAGTTTTAAACTGGCAAATAAAGAATGATCACTCATATCGAAAAAAAAATTATACTATGAAATTATATAAATATAAAGAGTGGCGTAACGGAGAATATTAGGCTCCTCCCCGTTCAAAGTCAGGTTTTGCCTAAGATATTTTATAAATCGGTTAAATACGTACTTGGCGTCAGTCAGGCTTTGGGCTCCATGGAATCCTATCCCCACCCCCTTTGCGATGCTGGGGTTGTAGGAATGGACATTATGCCATTGAATATAACATAAAAGAAAAATGAACGGAAACAATCTATTCTTCAGCTGTATTCCATACAATATTAACGTACTAAAAATTTTAAAAAAGTAGTGTGCGTTGAACATTTTGAAAGCTCAATTTATTTAACTAATCTTATCTTTATAATTAGGATGATTTCATTGATAAAATATAACACAACGTGGTTAAGTATGTATTTCAGAAATATATTTCAATCGGATTCATTTTCTAGTAACTATTTATTGCTTTTATCATTATTTAGTTTATAATAAAACATTCGAGGAATTTTTTCATGAGTCTTAACGGATTATGTTTTCAGGAAATGTTTTAAATAAATGTTTATTGATAGAAAGTATATTATTGATGCAAAATAATTCATAAGAAAAAGCTTGAAATATATATAAATCTTTGAAGATGTGATTCAAATTATTCGCATGTAATTTTTTAAATTGATTCTACAACCAGATATAATCTAAATTTCAATTGAAAATTGAAGTGAAATGGAACTCATTAAAGGTGCAAAAAAAGATATGACTTTAATGCATAGTAATAATGCATCGGCATAGAAAAATTTCACATGTGAATTACTTCTCTAAAATTTTCAGAAATAGTAACAACCATAAAAAATTAGGCAAAATATACAAAAAAAAAAGTAAATGTAAATGTAAAAAAATATAGACCAATCAAAAGATTTTATATATAAATAAATAATGTAAATTAAAAGATCTGGAATAGTATTATTTTGGAATGGTCTGGAAATCTGTATTAAAGAACAATATATACAGTTTCTTTTAATCCTTTGATCACAATTTTTTTTGTCAAACTATTATTTTTGTAAAAAGCACTTGCCATCAGTTTAACTACTTATTAAATGAACATAATAAGTTGCTCACTGTTTCCACACAATACAACAAACACATACATACCTATATCTATCTATTTGACTGCTTTCTGCGTCAGTCTTCCTCTCTCAGTTATGTTATCCCTCATTACCCTCTCGAGTAAATCCCTCAAATTCTCAATGGGACTGAGGTTTGGGTTTCGCAGAGGCCAAATCAAGTGCATGAATAAATCTTCATGTTTTTGTTTTGGGAATCAACTTTGCAAAGTGCAAATTGGATGGACCCTAGAATGATTACCTTCATCATCTTCAAGAAACATGTAATACATTTAAGAAATGAGATGTCACTCAGCAAGCTTGCATACTCAGAAGATTGTATTTTATTCCTACATATTATTAAGTGTGAATAGAATCCCTCCCCTCTCTAGCTTGTTATGTAAATACGGTAAATAACAGATATAGTGCTTCATGTGTATATCTTTCAACTTAGATGCAGCGATCACGTTAAAAGAGGTAGTAAATCTGGACTCCACATGACTAAACATGACAACCGTATAAAAATTTAAGAAGCATTTTTTTTTCTGAAAAAAAAAGGAAATATATAATCTAAAAATAAAAGACACTTTCTAATTTCAAGAAATACCTAACAAGTTAACTGATGATGCAATCAAACCAATAACATCAAACTTTTTACAAGTACATGCATAAAGAAAATTAATAAAACAGTCATGCTCCAAATTCTGTCTTATATACTTTTTAAGACCGTTAACCCTGTCACTATTTTTATTAAATAAATAATTGTTACACCGTAAATAGTTAAAAAAAAATATATTATTCCTTTAAACAAATATATGAATCCCTTTTTTTACAAAAATAAACTTCAATAGTGCTAAAATTAAAAGCATTTTTTTTTGTAAAACATTTAATACTTAATTAATGACGAATAGTTTAACTTTGTGTGTTTGAGTAGAGAATTGTTTTTGAAATGTTATTCTTTATAGATTTTTCTTTTAAACAAATAAGAATTTTGTAAAACATATAAGTGATGAAAATAATTAAATTAGATATTTTGTTGCAGTCTCACACTATACTTTTTATATTATTTTTACAAAGTGTGAGGAATAAAAAATACATTTTTCAAAAATACGTTTAATTGCATTAATTTTCTTCGACTTATTTAAAGAAGTAATAAATGCTAAAAGATTAGCAAAAAATAATGTATTACTATATTATGGAACTAGTTTTTATTTTCAAATGATTGTCTTGATTTTTTTTATCAAAACACCACTTACTACTTTAAACATGAAGATGATTTCCATATCTATGGTACATTTTATAATTAAAATAAAACTCTTTAACTATGCAAAGTGTTTTCAAACAAATATTCATCGTATATGTATCAAATATAAAGATCTACTGAAAAAACATTCATTGCAGTTGTTAAGTTGAAAACATTTTAACTTTTCAATTAATTTTAAAAATTCATGGAGTTAAAATGTCTATTCATAGCACTTTGAAAGAGAATAGGTAAGTTATTTAACTTGATTTGTACTTTTGTTTCATTAATAATAATATTTTATAAAATAAAGTTTCGATGTATTAAATCCTTTTGTTTAAAGATTATAGACTACATTTCTATTGAAATATTATGCATTACGTAATTTTTTTACTGCAATATATTTAATATGAAACTTAAGATAGTAATTATTTTTCCTAGCCGAAACTAACAATGTAGTCCTGATGTCTGGTGAAAAGGAGCCACAATTGGCGATGGACATGTCTTTATTAATACCCGTTGCAGCTTCAGCTCTGGCTGTCACACTGGTTATTGTGGTAGTGTGTATATGGGTATTAAAAGCTAAATCTAGACGAGATTTAGAAAGAGGTTTGTTTTCATTACATATTTATTTCCTTAATATATTACATTGTTTTAAAAATGTAAACACTGAAAGTTGGAATTGTTTTAGAGTGTAAAATATTTTCTTTCAAATTATAAAATTGAATTGGATAACAAAATGTACACAGATAAAGATAAATGAATATATATTTAGCAAATATTTTTCCTTATTTATCTTCTTAATGCAATACAAAAACTTTTACATTGTTCAAATTCTTATTGATAGTAAAAAGACAAACAATTTGGAAATGAAGTTTTTATATTAATTATGCATTTTATATCTTGTGCATTTTACTCTTCTATTATTAATGAAGCATGTTTTATATTGTGTATTTCACTCTTCTAATATTAATTAATCATATTTTATCTTGTGTATCTTACTCTTCTACTATTAATTAAACATGTTTTATCTTGAGCATTTTACTTTTCTACTATTAATTAAGCATGTTTTATCTTATACATTTTAAATTTATTTTTGATTCAAGATAACACAGTTAAGCTTCTAAATAACATATTTTTATATGACATTTTAAGTTTGAAGATTCAATGGTAATGAATTATAAGCACAAATTAGTTTTTTGTGTACATTGAAGATCCATTAAAATCTGTGCATTTGGGAAATAAAAGACTCTTTACGTAATGTGTATGATTTTCGCAATTTAACAAAAGCTGCAAAAACCACATTTGAGTATAATTAGCAATAGCTTCAATTTCACTCTATTTCAGTTAACTGTAACATATAAGATAAAAAAACAAAGTGGCTGAAACTCTTCCTTCATCTTATCAGTTTGTCGAAGTTTTCATTTTGTATGATGAATATTGATCAAGATTAAAATAACAATAAGTAAAAGAAGAAAAAAAATTAGAAGAATTCAAAATAAAAAATATTAGAAAATCTTTTCGTATTCTTTTAATACAAAATTAAAAGCTTTGAGCAGTTTAAGAATAGTTCTTAGCTTCTTGTTTGTATCAAAAACATTAAAAACAAAAACTACATCGAGTAGTAGATTTTGTTCAACCATAACCTGTTGGTAAAATAAGTAAAATCTACAGCTTAATAATAATATATTATCTCAATAATTAACGTTTTAATGTAAATGTTTTCAAATCTTTCCCCATCTTTTCTATACTAAATAATTAAAGATATTGATGTTTCAAAAAGGATCACAATTACATATTTTCTTTTTATCAAATTATAATACTTTGTTAAACGTAATTTTTTTTCTGAAAGGTAAAGTATTTTCAAATTTTCATGAAAGAGCACACATATTTTGGTCATATTTAGATTTAATACTGCACAAGGTATTTCCATGAAACGAATAAAGAATTAGGAAATAATACACAATAACATTTCCAAAATTTACTAAAAAGTGGCTCAAGTTGGGAGAAATAGTAGGAAATTATATATATATATAAAATGAAATCATTTATTGAGTTCATAACACATATAATAAAGGTAATACATACCTCAATTGAAGATATTAAAACAATATCCTTAGTTTTATAATTTAATATGCCAATTTTATAACTATCTCAAAACAATTTTAAAAGATGAATTTTTCATATATATACATCATATTCATATCAAAATTGAATGACTTTAAGCAAATTAGATTTTATCACTATTTTGACTGATATTTATTTTATTTATGAATAAAATTGTATACAAATTAACACTTACAGACATTTCAAAAATTAAAGTTGGTAAGACAAATTTTTCTCAAAGTTAATCGGATTTAATAATTTTTAAAAATAATATTTTCTATAATTTTTTTTTTCTAAATTTAATTTTTACACATTTTATAATATAAATTATCTTTGGAAGCATTCTCCGTACTTCAAAAACTTATTTCTGTTGTTATTAACATTTTATTCAAAAACGTGAACTTGAAAAATTTTGAATTTTCCTAGCGACTTTTAAAGAGTGGTATCACAAGAACAAAACTAAGCAAAAACAATATCCTATTTCAAGTAATTTCTAACCTCTGTTATTTATACCCCTATTAAGGGGAAAAAAGGTTTTACATCATTGCATTTAGCTTCATTTAAGACTTTTGTAGTGAATAAATAAAAATGTATCCTTTAATATCGAAGTTTTTATTTAATATAAAAAAGTCTGTAGGTGTATTGATAAATCAGTACTTTTTAAATTTAAATCTCATCCTGTTTCTTTGAATTAGACTTTAAAATTAAATAAATTCTCTTTACATACTGTTTTCCCCTTTTATACAGCTATTCAAGAGGACAAGCGCTACATCTACGCTGCGGCATCTCAGCGCTACGTCGATATAGACAAGACGAGATCTTTACCCGCCTATCATGATCCTGCTCTCATCCATTTTCCCCAGCCTTATGCTACAGTGCTTATGGGGGATGACGGATCAGAAGGAGGAGATCCCAATGAAATGAAATCTTTCCTGCCACAGGTAAATTTTTGTTTATTAAATCATAAAAATATACTACTAATTCTTATATTTATCTTTAAATAAAATAATGTTTATTACTACATTTGTACATATAAATATTTTTTTCATCTCAATAAACAATTTAAGTAACAGATAAAATAATTATACTTAAAATAAAATTCAACCATGTTTCCTTGAAAAGTTTTAAAACCTTGAATTAAAAACGATTTTAATATTATATGTATATGAAATACTTCTATAATATTTCTGGAGAATGGTAAAAATAATTGTAAGACGTGGCGAGTGGATGTTATTACTGTAGCGAGCCAAAGGTAGGGCGTGGCCGGTGGTGTGATTTTCCTGTGTTACGATGGCGAGTGGTCGAGTACTGTATTATCGAAGAGGCACTCATGTAAATCAATAATCCAGTTTATTCATATCTGGAAACACATAGAGATCAAGTAGGGATGACATTACACATAACAAGAAGCAAACATCATAGCACAAACACAGAACGCGCGGCAGCCGGCTGATTACACGATGAAGGCAAGCAGACAAAAGAGAGCGATTACACAAGATTTTTGCTTTTATACAAACAGTGCAAGCGTGTGATTATTACGTAATAGTAGTTCTGATTGGATAGAATGGGCGGGACAGGGATTTCGGACTAGCCGATTACGATTAAGATTACAGTGTTATTTTTTAAACCAAAGAATTAAAGTTTGTTGGAATATTAGTACAAAGAGTTAATAAAAAGGATACTAGAGGGAATTATTACACACACACACACACACATATATATATATATAGAGAGAGAGAGAGAGAGAGAGAATCAAATTTATTTACCTCTCATTTTCGAAAATCTTGACTGGGAAAATAAAATCATGTGTGTTTGCAATCAAGTTTTATGTTCATCTAGAATAAGATTGGGCTAATAACGGCCCACGGACCACTTGTTTCATGCCAAGACAGTAAAAAAATCCACTTAGAACCGAGACTTCCTTGTTTGAAGAAATTTATTGGGAAATGTTCTCTATATTTGGGTTGGCATATATTTGTGAGCAAAGTTTTTTTTGCATGTAGATCAAGAAGAGTAATTAGATGCAAGTTGGCTGGCATCAACTTGCAGGCTGTGATGAGAATTTCAACTAGCAATTTCATTCCCGATTTCAAAAAAAATTGTAGAAAAGAGCGATTGAGTACGTTGTTCCACTAAACTTATTCTAAAATTAAATGTGCTTGCAGCTGCAGATGAAGTGAAATTAGCAGAATAAGTAAATTGAATAAAATTGCCACTATTTTATTTAGCTTTTATTTATTGTTTTTTATGGTACAGTTTATACTTTTTCTAAGATGCAAAGTTAACTAACGAGTGCTATCATTTAAAAAAAGTTTGACTCTCCAGTATCCTTCATTTCTACAATGTGGCCCTCGAACAATTGTCCACCTATGATCTAGAAAGATACAGCTTAAGTTTCTTCATAGAAATTTTTACAATGAGGAACTTTCATACATATTTTAACAAATCTACAAAAAAAAATATACAAATAATGGAAGAAATATTAAGTTAATCAGCATGATTTTTCAATTCCTACTATTAGTTTTCACTCTCTCCCTATATATATATAATTAATTTCATCAAGTCTTTTAACATATAGTACTTAAATTCATCAAATGTCTCTATAGGCAATCCACATTTAACTGCAGATTTTGTAACAAAGTTATTTATATCTTTATTAATTGGTTTTTTCAATTCCTTCTATTAGTTCACAATCTCAGTATATATATATATATCATATTCACACACAAATTTTTAAACGTTAATAAAATATTTTCTGTTCATCCATTCAAGTTCAAATAGAATTTTTAAAACTTGTAGTGTGTGACACTTGATGTTAATACAGTTTTTTTAAACATTTTTTAATTCATTAATTAAATTAAAAAATGAATAAATAGTAACAAACGAAAGTAATAGTTCAAAAGCATATATAAAAAGGAAAATTGTTCGTCGTGTCTCTGCAGCGCAATGGATAGCGCGTTGGACTTTCAATCCAACGGTCGTGGGTTCGAATCCTACCTGGGATGTCCTGATTTCTGAGAACATGATTTCTTTTTTAATATACTATTCTATCAGAATAATTAAATTAAATTAATTATAATGAATTGTAACAAACAAACAAAAAATAGTCCAACATCATATATAGAAAAAGAAAAATAAAAAACTTCCGGGAAAATCGATTTCTTTTTTGTCACTTAATATTGTGATTCTGTCATATGTATATACATATTTATATGAATTGTAACTATTTAATAAAAAGTAACTACAATAAAATATTTCTTTGTTGACCTAAGTAGGAACTGACTTAATTTTTTTATATTACTTGTTATTATATATATATATATGATCATTATTACTTAATTGCATAACTTTATAAGTTGAAATTGATGAAAAATGATTTTTGCATTGATTCATTATTTTAATGTGCTTATATTTGTGTATGCCCCACAGAACATGAAAGACAGACCATTACCAAAACCAGGAACCCTGAAAAAGCAGAGAGATTCTCACATTTACGACAGTCCACAATGAAGCTTTCTTTTGAAAGCTTTTATTACAAATATGTTATTGGAATCCCAATATGTTGCAATCGACGTCCTCTAAGAGACACAGAAACTCTTATTCTTATTACCAAGGTTATAACTTGGTACTAAGTGTATAAATATGTATGAAATTGATGTACCTGATGTTAGGATTTATGGATGAAGTGTTAAGGCCTCATATGACTCTTAAATGGTAAATTTTTCAAATTTTTGAAAAATATATATGTTACAGCCTTAATAGTTCTGAGTATTTTGGTATAAAAATTGTGTTGATACTATGAAAACTTCCGAAGTTATGGAGAAATAAGTAGTGAAACTTAAACGAAAACCCTATCTCTTTCTTATCTTTAACTTCATTTTTCGCAAAACAAAAATTTTTAGCTTCCGCGCAGGATTTCTCAGAAACTATTTATGGTATCAATTTGAAATTTTATACACGTGTTCAAAATGAGGCTTTTAAAAACTTATACATCAATTTTCAAAAAAAAATTAATAGAATCTTTTTATTTGAATTTTAATTAATTTATTTCTTAAAATTTTCGTTATAATTGGATTTAAAAAATATTTTTTTTCTCTAAATTTCTTAAAAGTGAGTATAACTTCAAAAGTGAACATTTTTATACCAAGTAAAATTAAGTTTGTACATTTTGATCAATTTTGTACTTCAGAATCCTGCGCGGTGTAAAATACTAATTTTCATATTTTTGAAAAGTTCTCCAATTTTTATTTCTTTATAACTTTTTAAATTTCTTCTCAAATTCTCTGAAATTTTTAGAAATAATATATATATATATGATTATCTTCTGGTAAAAATTTCAAATTATTGTTTCGTTTTATTACTAAGTTACATTGATTTGAAGAAGAATGTCTTTTTCGAGTGCACGGATATCTGTTAAGAGTCCTGTGAGCCCTTAAAACAAACTAACAAATATGGTGATATAAAATTCTGTTGCTTCTGCATCGAATGCTAAAAAAAATAACTGTAATCATCAAAGTTATTTAAAATTTTGTTCGATGTGTCATATTTCAAGAGGGAAAAATTGTAATTCTTTGAAATTAGGAGATCTGAATCAACTTGTTCCATAAAAAAAAGAAAAACCCTTCGTGGTTTTGTGATCGTATGGGTGCGCATATATATTTTTGAATATGTTTGTATACTAACTGTTCCTTTACTTTATAATAGTTTTTTGACTGTAAAATGAAGATATAATGAAAATTCTATTATGTTCAAGAAATTCACAAGAATATATTATTATTATTTAGTGATTTAGAGTTATTTCAAGTTTGATATCTGTTTGTAGTTGAATTATAATCTAAAACAGGGTGTCCAACACGCGGGCCGCATATGGCCCGCCAGTACGTAAGTTGCGGCCCGCTGACTCTTTTTAAAATTTTTTTAAAGTTTTTACATTTTGAAATTTATTTGAGGGGAAATTTATATATATCTACAATGTATTTGCCTGTTACCTGTTCTTGTTTTAAAATAAATCCTTTTTGATAATAGAAATGTCCTTTAGATTAAAATTGATATATATTTTATCAAACAGTTACATTTGATTTTAATATAGTAAATTACTTTTTTAATAAATTTCGAATTGCACTATGCATATCCTTTACTGTGGATGGTACATGATTCTCTGTGTGTGCCACTTTCGTTTCTCCTCCTCCTTTTCTGTTTGGAGTGCCCAAAAAGCAAGAGGCAGTCAGAGATGTTTTTTTAAAGTTTAAAAAAAAATTCATTACGGTAAGGATAAAGGACAATGCATGCTTAATCATTTGCGAATGACAGCATTATCAAATTTCAACAATGAGTAACGAAAGATCAAATCATTTTCAAGAAAATGGCAACTGTAATATATTTTAAACAATATTTGATCATTGCATTATTACATTATATAAACATTATTATAGTATCCACACACACATGTCAGTATACATGAAAAATAATGAAAACAATAATAATAATTCATTTAGTTTTAAAATTTTCACTCTAATAAATGTTTTTTTGTTTCCAAATCTGATATAAAGGTACATATTTTAATGTGCAGCCCGCGAGATTAGAATGTTTTTCTGAAGTAGCCCGCAAGGTTATTTGGGTTGGACACCCCTGATCTAAAATATTATTTATTAATGAACAGAGATAAAATTAAGAGAGAAATATATGTAAAAAAATATTTGTAGTCAACAAGTAACTGCTATTAATGTATTAAAAAAAATTATCTTGTTTTTTGTTATTGGATGATCATTTGTATAAAGTACTTGAAAATTATGCAATGTAGGAAACATATGGTACATGCTTTGCTCTGTAACGCTTTTGATAATGTTCTGTGTAGATATATTTAATACATGAAGTAATTGTTGTAGAATTGTACATTATTCTGAATAATTACAATCATAAGGGTTCAATATGGTTTTAAAAGTTTGAGGCTGATAATGTTTGACAATCTTCTTATTTCTTTTTTCTCTTTGAAACATTATTCTTGCTCCACGCCCAACCAACCCTGAGTCAAATGCTGAATAATTATGTCTAATTATGATATAAAATGTTTCAAAATTAGGGGTTTCAACATGCCTTAGTTATCTGTTCTTAGTTAAATGTAAACAACCCAAATGTTTGTCTTATGCAAGCTTTTATTTTCTGCAAGCAAGTGTGAAATTCCAACATTATCTCATAAAATGTTTTACATTTTTGATACTCCGAACTTAAGTGTAGTAATTTTCAATTTTTAAGTAACAATAAACACAGTTACTAATATCATCATTGTAACATTCTATTTCTTAATTTTGATTAATAAAATGTTAGGTTAAGGAACTCGCGAATAAACTATAAAAAATAGTATTTGACAAATAATATAATTTCGCATTTATATAAAAATAGTTTCTTACGCAAATTCAATTGAATAATTACGCCTCATTCTTTTAAAATATGACTAAGAGTCTAAAGAATTTAGGCCATAAAAAGGATTTTTTTACATAGTTGTTAAACACATTCAAAACACTTTGAATAGCAAATTTTTATGGATTTATTATAAATAAATATTCAAATTCCCGAACGCTATTAATAACTTTTTTTTAAATAAAATGCGTGCTTTTATGGTCTTCCAATGAAACTTTGTTTGCTCAATTAAGATTAAGACGCGTTGAACTTTTAAGTATTTGTGTTTAAATTTCTCATTAGTTTCTATGTTGTTTTTTTAGCTTTACTTTACATGATTGTTATTATTTTGTAACCTATATTTTTATCATTTGACAGTGCAAGTACTTTATTTGCTTAAAACATATTTTCATGTCACACACTTTTTTAGTAAATAGGTTTGGTTTCATTATATTATAAATGTTTACTTCTACTTAAAAAGAAAGCTATTCACAACATTAGCAATAGAAATATGAAATGATAGGGAAAAATCTGATATAAGTAAATATTCTTTAATAAATATAATGTTTTTCTTAAATATTTAAAACGTTATTTGAATGATTTAGCGTTATTAAAATAAGATGTATGCAGGAAAAACATATAATAACCCATTATTAGTTTTGGTTTTCTTTATGTTCTAATGCTTTCAATGTGAATATTAATGTAATAGGATACACATTTGCTATTGATTGTGAGCGGTGCTTCAATTCTAATTCTCTGCTCAAATAACTTGGCTCATATTTTAATCAAAACTATTAAGAATTTTTTGCTCAACTACAATTATATTTCTGAAACAATAACAATTTCAATTAAATTGTATTAACATTTTAAAGCTTTTATTTTTACTTGTTATCTCATATTTCCTCAAAACAATTCAATTTTTATAAAAAAAATGATGAAATATCAAAGAATAATGATGAAATATCAAAGAATAATGATGAAATATCTAAGAACAATGATGAAATACCAAGATTATGCTTGAATAAAACATTAATACATGTAATATTATGAATTTTTTTACTAATTATGAAATCGTGTAAGGAAAAAAAGAAGTAACAACTATTTAAAATAAATTATTTTTATCTTACATCTTTAAAATAATTTAAACAATTATCTTGCCTGTTCGAAGATAATAACAAATTTTATCAAATTTCTGAAGATTGATACTTCAAATATCAGAATGAGAAAGCCTTAATTATGATAAGGAAAATTATGTATGTAAAACAGTTTAATGATTATTTTACTTTGTTCAATTTTGATACATGTATTTGAATAAGGATTTATATTCATTACTTAATAAGTATTCACATTATTTAAAGTGTCCCAAGAACTATTTATTTATCCTGTTATTCAGGAATATAAATATTTTGAATTAAAAATAGGTTTACATTATTTAAGTTAAAATATATGATAGAGTTTTCCTCAAATATAATTATTCATTACTACTTGTAAAATTGTGTATTTCTTTAGAGTTTTATTACTCTTTTTTTCTTATAAACTATATTTATTAAAGTTAAGTAAATCAAATTTTTTATTAATTGTGCAGTAACTTATGTAAATAGGTGTTTAATTATGGTTGCTGCTGAACTATATTAAACAATATTATTTGTTGAAAGCAAACCTATAACATTAATTGTATCTTATGTGATAAGCATTAATAATTATTAATAATTTTAAAAATTAAACTGGAATGAAATAAATTATAAGTTTGTGAAATATTAAAATGAAGTCAGAGGATTTCATATTCTCTATTATTTCTTCTTAGTTCATTTATTGAATCAAATTTCTTAATTTATACGACTTTCATTTTAAAAATTTTATTGAATATAGAAATGTAATTTGTTAATTTTTCAGGTTAATGCTATAAACATTATTTACTAAAGATAAATATGTGCAGTATATAATTCTTATATAATTCACTTTACTTATAGCAATAAATACTTTTAAAACATTTTGCTTCACATACAACCTCTTAAGGAAAAGAAGTATTTTTTTTCCATATAAACGTATTTTCTCCACCTTTTTCTTAACATATCACAAATGTTTTTTTTCTCATTTACTTCAATTCAAATATTGTGCTTGTTTTTTCAACACACTGTAGTTTGAATACATAAGTGCATTACTTTAGTACCTTTGAGCTTGTAAAAACTTTTGTAAAATAAACATGGTCTTCTTAATTTGTCTCATTTTTTATTTATTCTTTGAAACCATTGTACAATGATTATATGCTAAGTACCGAGTAAAGAAATAGCACCTTGAAAAAATAATAAATAATTTTTTTCACTTCGATTAAATCGAAAGAAAGAATTGTTGCTAGGAGAGGAAAAACAATTTTCAAGGTCCTCCTTAATTATATATTTAAAGCACATGATTATAGATATTTGATCCTTACGTTTGTAATTAGTGAATTTTAAGGGTAGCCATTAAAAGGTAGAAGCCTAATAAAATGCATCAAATAAATTTCAACAGTCACATTCAAAAAGTATACCTTAAATACAAAATTTGCAACATTGTGAAGAAATACGTTGAAATATGAACAAAAGAAGAAAAGAAAAAGAAACAGGACGGTTAATGTAACACTCAAATGAAAATGATTAAAGGAACAAAAATACAAAAAAAAAAAAAAAGAACTATTTATTCAGAACTTAATTTGACTTCCACGGTCAGCTATACATACTTTAAGTGATCATTCATACTGTCAATATTTATTAACAAGCAGAATTTTACTACCGATATCAATTCATACACGGTATGCAAGTGGTGCTCAATGCAATACACGCCTGACAAGAGCCCGTATATAGATTGAAGAGAAATCGAGGGAGACTACCGGTCGGAGAAGAATGTAATTTCATTCAGACTGCAGAGAGTTCATCGTGAGACTTTAGGTCCAGAATTGTCCTGCTGGAAAAACGTGTTGCAAGTGAACTGCACATATCAAACGCAAACGGACCAATCAACCTGTGTAGAATACCGGTCAGTCGTCCGATAAAAGGCACAAAGGATGCCTGTGCAGAATATGATTCCACCTCAAACATGAAGACAGGCATGGGACTGGCCTAAATAAAACTCAACAATATCGGCTGGTAAGAAAACGTTGGTACCAAATCAAGTATGAAGTCATGTGCTGAATGCTGTTAAAAACTTAAATGGCTGGTTATTGGAAGCACAGCCGTCCAGATATGTTGCAGATGATTTAGCTGTTGATCTCTCTCTGTATATATATATATATATATTGCCCCAAAAAGAGCACATCTTTGTTCAAAAATGGTTAAAAAAATATCTAAGTATTTTACAAAAACTTCTGAAATTAATCAAAGAAATTTGGCATGAAATTAGTTAAAGTTATTACTGCGAAGAGATGATAATAAAAGAGTAATGGAACTTACTCATGATCATGAGTTCTCTATCAAGATCTCCAGACATGCTGTATAGGATTAAAGTCTGTCTAGTTACTCCATCCTCGACTGACCCCGAAATAATCATCTACAAGCCGAAACCTGAGTGTACGAGTGTTAAAGCCCACAAAGTTGTATTGCGTACCATCTGCCCCCAGAAAAGCTCTCCAATGGGCTTTAAGATGTCATCCTTAGACCTCAGAACAGTTAAGGTGTTTCGCTGAAAGGCGAGGAACTCTTTTCGCCTATCCAACATCACGTCGGCGTACAGCTACCTCCATATTGGTCACGTTCAATGACATTTCGAGGATGATACCGGATCTCTAAGCCACTTCATGTATGAAGAAGTCGAGAGCAATGTTCAGACTGAATATCTACTCAACCGTAAAGAGAACATTGCCTCACTGTTCCCGTGTCCTGGATAATTTGGCCCATATTATCATGGATTCCTCCTGGATAATATGTGCACCATATCAGGTCACGTCTCCTATAACCTAAAGTGAATGGAATGCACACCATTAGTCTCTGGGCATAAAACCCTATGTTATTAATCCTTCTTTAAACATTATACTTTTGAAACAAAAGCACTAAAAGAAAAGGAAAGCTCATTAGCGAGTTGAGGAGGTATAACCTCCAAACTGAGATTTGTAATTAAAGCCTAGTGGTCATCCTAGTTTGTGATGGCGTCTTGTAACTAATCTTGGGGATATTATTCCCGCTCTTGAAACCACATTTGAGGAGCATCGATAATCAGGCTGCTATTTGAGCCTCTAGGGTGAAGATTAATTTTGTAATCATTTCGAATTTAATTGTTATCTTACCTCCTTTTAACTATAAAAACTATTATATATACATATATATATATATATATATATATATATATATATTCCCGTTGTGTACCAGGAAGGATGAGATATAAGACATACACTAGCCTCCAAAAGTCTGTGTACAGGCAATCATCTTACGTGTATATGCTATAATTACTATTTAAATCATGCTTCAGAAAATCAACGTACCTGTGAAGGATTTTCTTCAAAATTTCCTTTTTCAGATAACAACAACAAAATTCACCTTTCCATGAAAAAGCAAGAATGACTACCAAACACCCCGCCAAAAGTCTGCGTACACTTAAAAAATGGAGTTTTTAAAGACCTTTTATTGTAAAATAATTGCACTAAATCGTGTTTTTAAGTAATTATAAGCTTCTTTTATGATTTATTTAGGATTTCAGATATGAAAACTTGTGTGATTTCATGGCAGGTAAAAGAAAGAGATCATTATATTATTGAAAGAAAAGTCATCATAGGTCTTCAAAAAAGGGGGGAAATTTTAAAGAAATTACTGAAATTGTTAATAGGAGACATTCAAGGATTTAAAAAGTGTTCATTACCTACAAATTAACCCAAAGCTTGTGACGGGCTCACGCGTCTTTTCTTTAACATAACCTCTAGGTTCTTGGGGGGGGCCAAGATTAATGGCAACTCTTTTCCAACCAAAACCCAAGAAGCGAAATGTGAAAAAGAAATGCAAATAAGATAGCTTTTAAATAACAGAAGTTTCAGTAAGTGAAATGGCATTTTGGGGAATGTTATGAGTGAAAGAGATACAAGCGTGAATTGACAGCCATTTGTGAAGTTACCTGGAAGATAAGCCATTGAGTCAAGGTGCATACCATTGCACGCGCGCCCAGACGTTTCTTTATAATATTGAATCTAAAAGTAGAATTGATTATTTGATATTAGGACTTGTAATATTATTAGAAGTGAGAGTAGGCGGATTAAATAATTATAGTGGTCTAAGTTACGCGATTCGGTTTAACTATTACTGCGTGTTTGTTCATTATAGAGATTCTCGCTTAAATAATATTATCTAAATTGTTAGTCATTTAAGTTCCATTCTTAATAAAGTCATATTAAGAATTAAAAATGTCTATTCCTTTTGCAAACCCTACACCTCTAGCTCACTCTGACAATCAAAGATACGGTCACCCAAGGGGGGCGGTATCACCAGCTTAACGTCCAAGCAGAGATTTGGCCACCCATCTGCAGTGTCACCTCGAGAATCTTGCTTTGTAATACGCTCTATAAAAATAAATTCAAGACTATGAGCTTCACAAATAGCTAAAAGTGTTGTTGAAATATTGCAAAAAAGTGTGACTACAATTCGAAAAGAACTGAATGAGAACGACTATTAGGGCGAGTTGCACTCAAAAAGCCATTCATCTCTCCAGTGAACAAACCCTCGAATGACCTTTGCCATAAAACACCTAAATAGGACACATAGTTATTGGAAAAATGTATATATTCAATTGAAAGTAATTTTTGTATTTTCGACATCAAAAAAAGGATAAAAATATAGTTGCAAAAATTCCTGCATAAATCTTAAGAAAGATAATTTTTTTCAATAATCAAACATGGAATGAGTGAGTGAAAATTAACGTCGCACTGTTCAGCTGTACGAGGGCTTTGGGCGACGAACTTCGTAATTTTAAACCATGATCAAGTGACGAGGATGACACCTGAGCTGTGGCACCCCCGTCTCATAATAATTAAACATGAAGGAGGAGGTATAATGTCTAGGGGTGCATAGGAAGCCTTGGTATTGGTAATTTGGAATTTAGTGAACCAACAATGTGCAAAATTGATTATTTGAACTTATTGAAGTCAAGTTATCAGGGCAGGGGCCGAGAAACTTGCGGTGAGTGGTGATTTTTACTTTCAGTAGAACGAAAGTACCAAGCTAATGGCCTACATTGTGAAGCCACTTCAGTTCTATCATATCCCAAGCCAATTCCATAAGTCATCCCAGTCCCCAGACCTACGCACAATGCAGCATTTGTGGGATTTACTCGAGTGAATAAATAATCAGGGAGAACTTAATAATATTCAAGGAAATATTCAAATGTGCCATAGTACAAGAATGGAACACAAAATATCCACAGATTAGACAACTAAGTCAGTTGAATCCCTGCCAGATATGTTGAGAGAGTTATAGAAAGTACGGAATAGCTTAAAAAGTATTTTTTAGTTATAATCCATTACTGTAAAGGTTTTTTCTAGTGTACGCAGTTTTTTTTTATGCACACGATTTGTGTCGCTCTTAAGTAACAAATATTTGTAATTTGTATTATTTTATGTAATAATCAGGTGATTGTTGTTCATACTATTTGAATTTATGACAGAGGAATCAATAAAAAATAGTATTGATTTAGAAAGACTTCCTTTAATTAGCGATCTTTGTATGAATATAATAGATGACCGTCTGTATATAGAATATTGTATGTGTATTTCCTTTACCAGTTTATACTCAGGTTTTTAAGGTATTTTAAATCCCAATTTGTTACTTTTTCGTCATAAGGCTGGGTTCTTTACATTGCAAATATTCTTAGATCCATGCATTAATAAGATGCAACTGTTCATCCTTCTGATTAGGGCACTTCAGCATAGTGACCTATCCAGGAATGCACTTTTTTTACCCGTTTTTTAGTAGAAAAAGTACTTAAACACCTCATTGTTAAAAAGTCTGGTGAATGGTAGGTGTGTGGAGATAATTATAATTTTAATTCAATTACGAATCAAATAGGTTTCTCATTTGCCACATAAAAAATTTCTCACATTTGCCAGACGGATAATTTTTTTTCAAAATGACTTTACGAAGATTTATCATCAAATTTTGATTATCTCGCTGATATTCCAAATATCACAGACATTATACCGATTGGTCTGTACGTATATGTATACCTTACACGTTCGGCTTGTTTAACTTAACTCAAATTTTTTAAAAGTTGGTTGAAACTATAGTGCGGAATCTAGAGATTTCTCTGTTATGCCTATTTAGATCAAGTTTCAGAGAGAGTGTCTGGAGGTTGTGCATAAACATCATTTATATTGCTGATCATTAAAATTACAATACTATGAAGGAGGAATGATACAAACGTCAAATTTGCATTAAATGAAAAAAAAATACTGGAATATGCAAAATTATTAACATTTAATAGCAAACGAATGACATTGGAGAGATAAATAGCATTTCAAATTGTGTCTAAATGGAAAGTTACGAAAAAAAATTTTCATTCGAAAATCATTACTGAATGTTGTTTGTAAGAAGATCGAGAGTATTACCTCGTTTAAGAAGGAGACACGGCTACAAGCCCGGATAGGAATTCGATAGCGCAAGAACAATCTTTTTTATCGTTATCATGCGGTTTGTCTTTCCACGTTATTGCCACTCACATTGGTCAGAATCCAGCTACTACTTCTATACTGAGCATCATATAGAATTTTAATAGCACCCCGCAGTCAAATCTTGAGAAGAGAAACATGTCAGGTCAGTCCTGTAGGATCTCAGAGCCACATGATGGAACTTGATCCAGGAGGTGATCTTGTTTGCAGCACAAGTTTCCTCACGGACAGTGAGACGATAAATAGAATAATCGAATTATTTACATAGTGACCATTATTGTGGCTTCCAATTGACACTGAAACACAGAGACGCGTGGCAACAGTGGCGCACCCAACGACAAAACTGCATACATGAGTGGCACCACGTCTCCTTTTCAGAAGAGTCCTGCTTCAGCGTGCAACACCATGAAGAACGTGTCTCTGTCTGGAGGCACAGAGATAAGGGCATGTGACATTCTTGTATTCTATATTGTTTACGGGCACTGTGCTTTGTGTAATTGTATGTACAGCCAGTGGGTACATGACACGAGTATCTTTGGGTTACATCGTCAGTGTTCTGAACAGCCAGCATTGCCTTTCTCAGATCTTAAGTTCGGTGGCTATGCCCTATCTTTCAACAAAATAACTCAAAATTGCATGTTACCCAACGTGTTCAACTCATGTCCTAGCCAGCATGTTCCCCAGATCTCTTCCCCCCTTCAAAGCATCTGATCATGATTTGCTGAAAGATTAAATTACCACACTTTCAAGCCACTACAAATGGTGATATATGACACAGATTTGATGTAGCATAGAATGTCTTGTCCGTATTTGTAATCTGAGCCGGGTTAAATTCGATGCCTAACCCTGTAAATCCGTTTTAGTTATGACAGAGGAGACAGCTATATGTTGTAAATTCGGACTTTGTACACCCCAAACTGCCTATAAATTTAATAATGTTTTTTCGTACTATTTTGTATACTTACCACAAGTAAAGTTAAGCTTTTTGCTTTCTTTTTTGTTGCAATTTTAAAAGCCAGCAGCGTACAACAATATTTCAACATTTTTTCAAATATAGAATAAGGTTGAATTTACAAAAATGAACTTTTGAGTGAAATCTGGAACATTTCTTTGGTATCATATATCTTCTGAGGAAATTTTTCATTTGACTAAAAAAAATAAAATTATACAAATGTATAAGCGGTCGGAAACCGTAAAAAAATTATATCATTTTCTGGCAAAATTAAATTTTAAGCAAATATTTCTTCGTAAAGAAGCCAAGAATGCGCTTTATTATACGAGTTTATTCGTAAAACATAGATCTATGACTGCTCACATATTTAGTGGACAAAGGACCCGCCGTTTGGAGGGGCTGCTGAACGTTAAATTTCTGGAAGCCCAACGTCCTCCCGATGGTGGGGTCTGACATTTTGGGAAGAGAGTGCCAGCTCAGGTGTCGTCCTCGTTATATGGCTAAGGTCTAAAATAACGAGTTCTGTCGTCAGTAGCCCTAGTGTTGCTTTATAATGTGATGATAATAAACACTGACTCACTCATTTATTAGACACAGGCTTCGAAGGAAGAGTTAATTTATATCATGTTAAGACACTACAGTGAATTCAAATCGGTTAACCCGCACTAAGACGGATGCTAAATTTTATACACGATATATATTATGCAGTCCTTAAATGCATATTATTGCCAATTGTCTACATTCCAGTTTCACTTAATTTTATTCAAAAGCCTTAGTGTGCGTATTTCCGAGTGCACGTTGATAACCAAAGACAATAAATCGTGTGAGAAAGAAAATAATTGAGTTTATTTTTAGCGTGTAACATATATATATATATACGAGAGTTGGGGCATAAGTCATGGCAACTATTTTTTTTTCTTGTATATATGTGAATGGATCAAAAACGTATATGTGTCGTGTGGAAGTTCTGCAGGCATAGTGTGTATACAAAAGAACAGATGGTTCTGTGATAGCTGGTAGTAGTGCAGTGAGGGCTGTGATATCAGTCAGTTGGTGAGTGTCGTGTGATGGAAGTAACCCGTGTTGAGCAGCGTTCTTACATCAAAATAGCCGTTCTCTGAGGGAAAAATGCGATAGAATATCACAGTGAATTAGTGTAAGCCCTAGGAAATAATGCCTTACCATACCGTACAGTAGCACTGTGTACTGTATTGTCATTCTTTTGCACCGTGAAGACCATATTGCCCTGTATATATATATATACTACCGTAATAAATTAGTAGGTTACGATATTTTAGTGCTATTCATTGTCCACACGTGTACTTATCACCTTGTCCTTTTGTCTGTATATGTCACATTTTCCAACCGGACTGGTATTTTCAAGAAAAAAAACCAGTTGCCATGACTTTTGCCCCAACCCTCGTATATACGAGAAAAAGTTCAAAAGTAAAGGGATTTTTGCGATTTCTCTTTCCATGGCTTTGCAGCAGCGCTAGTATCCAGCGCTGAATGAGGAGTAGTCGGCAACTCTTCTATACAACGTGTCCCTCGTAATTTCTGGAGTGTAGCAGACCATCCAACCTAACAGCTCCATTGCCGCTCTGCACCAATGAGGAAAAGGGAAAGGAATGGAGTGATTTACTTTTTGTTTGAAGAAGGTGTGATACCTGTGCTGGATACTAGTCATCTCTTCCATCACTATGCCCTCAACGACTGACACATTGTCCTCAGTGGTTGACGTCGATGGACTATCCGATCTTTCGTCGTCACCTAAAGATGTTCTTTCCTGTTTGAAGCTCTCTATCTGTTCATAAATCTTGCCACGCAATTAATAGTTGTCTCTATACTGCACTTGCATGTGGCGAATGATTTCCGCAGATTTCAAGCCTTCCGCAAGAAAAAGCGAATCATTGTCCTCCTTTCCTCATTGGTGCAGATCGACAAAGGAGCAGCCATGTTGAACTGTCTGCTGTACCTCACCGACTAAGAGAGAAGACGAGTGACATCTTGCATAGAAGTGTTGTAAACTACTCCTCATTCAGAGTTTGATACTAGTGCTACAGCCAAACCTTGGAATTAAAAATTGCAAAAGTCCCTTTACTTTTTGACTTTCCAACGTATAATTTGATATTTGAATGTGGTGGATAACAAAGTTCAGTGGGTTACTTGTAAAGATATTTCTATTTTCGAGTTTCCTATAAAGGAAAGATTTATCTAATTGAAAAAAATATTTTTCATTCAGGTAAGTTATCAATGTTCGATGTTGCATTTGAAAATTTTATTGAATATAACCAATATTTTTTGAAAATACTGTATGTTCTCAGATGTCTGCACACAACTAAATTCAAAACAAAAAAACATCATACCTCGAAAGATTAACGCCCGCTGAACGAAACTGTAGAATTAATGAATGAATATTAACGTCGCACTGTTAAGCTACAAGAGGGCTTTTGGCGACGTTCCACGTAATTTTTAACCATGGTCACGTGACGTGGACGGCACCTGAGCTGGCACCCCCTCTCCTAACTACCACACCACACCAACGGGAGGACGTTTAAGCTCTCGACAGATTTAGCGTGCATCGCTGCCCTACACGGCGGGTCTTTAGTGGTACCGGGCTCGAACTCGTGACAAAGCCAGCCACGATCCGATACCTATACCACTCGGCTACTACGGCCACACGAAATTGTAGAACGCACAATCTTGAAATCCTTACTGTCTCTATAACGCAGTCACACATTTTTGTATATGCTAGAATGAATGAGTGAGTGAGTTAATATTAATGTCGCACTGTTCAGCTACACGAGGGCTTTTGGAGACGGACCTCGTAATTTTGAACCATAGTCAAGTGACGAGAACGACACCTGAGCTAGCACCCCTCTCCTAATACCACACCACATCAACGGGAGGACGTTTGAGCCCTCGACAGATTTAACGTGCATCACTCCCCTACACGGTGGGTCTTCAGCGGCACTAGGTTCGAACTCATCCCAAGTCTGCTTAGAGTCCGTTACCTTGACCACTAGGTTACCGCGGCGTTTATGCTAGAAAGCATGACATTTAGAGTATTAACAGATCACATATCGTTAATGAATGGGTTTTTTTCAGAAGAGTTATAAATGTTCACTGTGACAGCAGCGGCAGTTAGAATTTATCAGTCAATTTACTATAGACTTCTATTACTATAAGCTACAGAAATCGTATAGATGACGCAGTGTCGTGAATTTCAAAACTAGAAATTTCGGTTAATATTGATTGTTAGGCCATGGCGTGGGCTCACAGGTAAAGAATGAAGAATTAAATATTTTAATCTGTGCAAATCTTATCTTTATTTAAAGTGATTAAATTTTTCACAAACCAATATTTCTCTATTTTGTGACATATCAACGGGTGTCATACGTCCATATATTTCTAAATATTTTCAGTTAACTGTTTTTACAGCCCTCCATAACTTTTCTCATCCAAGAATAGAGAATTTAGTTAACAGCAAAGTTTTTTTGATAAAATATGAACATGGTTGCGCGGTGCAGGCCTGTTTAACTACTTCCCAGTTTTGCCCGAACGTCGCTCGTTGCACGAAATGGCATTTCCCTGATTTGCCCTAGCGGTGCTCGGGTAACACTCTTTTCTACTTTAATCCTCTGATTTACATTGTATTTTTTGCTCATTTAGTGTGCAATGTTTCTAACAGATGACTCTAATAGTCAATTAAAGCTAGGATTACAAAAAAATGTCTAAACTGGTTTCAAGGTTAGATTTTACTGCATTCTTTTAGACTAGATAAGGTGGGAATTTTCTTTTTACTAGATCGGTGTACCGGAAACTATAAACACTATTTCTTTTAAATTTGGAGCTTAAACTAGAAGAAAACTGAGTGATTACGAGAGGCTTATAAAAAAATTATTCTGTTATTGGCTCAGGTAGTGAGTCTAAAATTTCTGTAAATGATTCTGGAAGTAATGGAAGTTTGTTATCGAACTTCTCAGTGGTGTAGATAGAATGGATTAGCATCTCACAAATTACCCAATAACAGAAAAAAAGAGAAAAGAAATAATGCAAAATTATTCTTCCATCTTTTAGATACATCATTATGGAATGCTTTCGTTTTATATCAGAAACTGGGAGGAAAATTTTCTCTCTCATTTGAATTTCAGACTTGATATTATAGATCACCCTATTGAAAGACATGGGGTGGTAAATAAGAAAAAAGGACGACCAGGAATTTTACCCAGTACCATACGATTGACAGAAAAAATATTTTTAGAAGTGACAAAAAAATTGAGACCAACAAGGCAATGTTTTGTGTGTTGTTAGAAAAGAAACGATTTCGGAAAACGGGTGAAAAAAGAAACACGATATTTTTGCCCCGATTGCAATATTGGACTAGGCTTGTCTACCTGTTTTAAAACTTACCACACAAAAACAGTATTTTAAGAGAATAATTAACTGTAAGTACAATATTATCTTTTTAAATCTAATATACATTTTTGTAAAGTGTTCTTTTGAGTTAGCTCATTTCTACGGAAAAAAGCCAACTTTAAGGAAAAATATGTTTTTACAATGAAAATAAAAATTGGTATATTTCTTTAAATACAATATTTATAACATTTCTGACTGCTGATTTGAGTTTATATAATTGATTTCATCTTAAAAATGTTTATAAAAATATGCTTATTTTTTGACATAATATGATAGAAAAAAAACTGTTAACTGATTAAGCTGTCAAAGAAGTAAAATAAACCTCCATGTTATGTCGGAAGTTTGTAAATATCTTTTACCTATAGATGTCACTTCGGTCATTTAAATCTGGATATCTCTGGTCGATTACTGTCCTCCAAAGATTTTTGAAATCTTACAATTGTAAACAGGTACATCTAATGACCCAAACCATATGCTATGGTGCAGCATATATACTATATGTTCTCAGGCATCATTAAAACTCGTCGAGATTTACCACAGCTGATGAACAGCATGGTCTGGATGCCCAAAACTATCTCTACCGACGTGGGCCGCCGATTTGAAAATAATTTTTACCACGCTTTTGTGTGATCCCTGGGAGCGAAGAATTTGTGGTCGACAGCTTGTAGTCCGGATGTGAAAGGTTGGCAATTATGTCCAAAATGACGAAATGTCGAGTGGTGGTTTCGCCAAGTTGGGGAAATTGTTCTGTTTCAAGAATCTCAAATCCACACCGGCATAGATGGTGTATGGAACAACCCTGCGTTTGAGATTCGTGAGTTTTCTCAATAATCTCAGCATAAAATCCTAAGTCACCTAGGATTTGTCACCATTTGAAAGACTGATTTGTTGAATCCTCTTCCAACTATACACAATTCTATAAGTAATATTTTAGTCTATAAAGATCTCATGTCGTGTATTCACGTTTCCATGTGGCAGGACATGGTGAGAAAGCCTTTGCAAGCACTAAGGTGTTCACAAATTTTTTGTTTGAACGTTCACCAAAATTGTCTTAGTTGATTGTTAAACGCAAGGAGGCTACATGTTCTATTAATCGCATTAAGCAGACTTTCTGTCTTGTGGACGAACCATACTATACAGAGACATCACCTTCGAAAGGAAATGAGGAAATCCATCCTGAAACCGGAACACGATCTGGTAAGAAAGTGAGATTCGCAGTACCTTTCAAGTCTCATCGTCGTTTCGACTCTTGCGGTAGTGTTGCAGTACGGAACATTAAACAGCTTTTTGAGCACACACACAACTCGGGAGAAAATAAAAATTTTCATCACTTCCAGTGTAATTTTTGTCTTAATTGTTAACCAGAAAACGATAATACGATAATTAATGTGATGAATTAAAGTCATTTTGAGATTAAATTTAAGCCCTTGACAAAACTTGTAGGTAAACAGTAATTATTTTTAAGAAATGTTCAAAAGCAAAATACAAATTAAAATTCATCGAAAAATGTGTAAATGAGAAAAATTCACAAGTATTTATGATAATTGTGTTCAACATAAGAGAAATTCTCGAGAAATGTATAATAATTCTAGGACCCCAAATAAAAAAATTTAAAAAGGATTAAAAAAAATATTACATAATTAGCACTAGAAAAAATAGTTTTCTTTCATTGGGACACATCATCAATTCTTTAAGTCATGCTGTAATTTGCACTCTTTTCGAATAAAGATTAATCTCTATGTCACATCAGGTCTACAATGAGTGCCGCATTTAATATAAAAATATTACTTATTTGTAATTTTATTTTATTAACTCAAAGAGGGATTTCTAAGGTTCTATTCTGCTCAATAATTCTTCAGATGTATTCTAAAATATAAAAACAGATGCTCAAAAGAGTTACCCGAATGGAATTGCATTGCATAAACATATACCTTATAATAGAACAGGTACGACCGTATTTATTCGAATCTGAGCAGTATCTTTTTTCTAATGTTTATTTCACTGAAAATCGGGTGCGGTTTAGAATCGATGGTGAAAAAATGAATTATAATGGGAGAAATTGAATATGACACTAAAGGTTAAAGCAATTACAGGTTCGTGTATGGATTTAAAAGTCTTTAATACTGAAAAGTAAATTAATTATTCATTTCTTATTAGTTCTCATTAAATTTTTTTAAATTTCAAAAATATCTGATATCGATAAACCATTTACACTATTTTTTATTTTTTTAATAAAAATGTGTTGAAAATTTAGGGTGCGGATTAGAATCCATGGCGGCTTAAATTCGAATAAATACGATAATTAACTTTCGGAGGCTAATGACAGACTAGCTGAAGTTCCAGAACAGTATTACACAGGACGTGGAATTATGCGACGGGTCAATCCACATCTTTTCACTAATCCTCTTGGGGAAATATTTCTTCAAATATTTTTTGCGTTAAAAAACCACCTTCGGTAGAGAGAACTTGATTTTATGCTAATTTAGGTGCTATTTAAACACTGGCAATGGGTGTGTTAGTCATTGCACTATTATTAAAGAAGATTAGAGAATTGTGCCTTTCGGAAACTTTGGTGAAAGAGTGAAAAAGTTTTAGATTGGATTACAGCCAACCCAGGAGAAAGACGAGCGCTCTTCTATCGGATAAAATTCTGATAAGTGTTTAATTAAGTATCTTAAGAGCTTAAGATTGTTATCAAAATTAATTTTTCCCTCGTCTTACAACCCTTGATTGATCATAAATTTGTTAAGCTGAAATAAAAGTGATTATTTTTATGGCAGTGTCTGACGATTCGATGTCCTAAGCTACACTCGCAACCACCGAGTTGCAACAATTAGACTAATAGAAGCATAGTGATCAAATTTGAGGATAGTTCTATATATGGGTTGAAGCGATGGTACCATCCGATGATATTGTCAACATTAGAGAACTAATATAGTGCAGAGAGCGACAGAAAAAGGTAGTGGTCAGCTGTGTGTGAGTACAAAGTGATGGGGGTGAACGAGAGTTGATATCACAGAGCTAACACAGACATTTCTCTGACTACCCTTCACTATTAAAGCTGCCAGGTACGCCTTCAGAGGTATCGGGTGTATTTAACCAAGAATCTCATGGAGGGGAGTTAAATCATCTTCAAAAAGGAGAGTTTCGTTTCGGATTGAGCCCCAATGTCAGCAAAAACGTATCTGGAGACGTACAGAGTAGCAACTAGCGGAGACTACCCAGAGTATCATTCGCTGTACAATGCAATTAAGAGTTATGGCATGGGAGGTCACTTCATTTCATAGCCAAACCACTTTGGTTTTCCTGGCATACACTGTGCTCTCTGGTCAAATTGAACTAATCCTTGGATAGAAATGATTATTTATTTTCACCTACTTGGAGACAATTTGCTGCTGTTCATTAACTTGATGTTCCCAAAAACCCATGGAATTTTTCATGATGTCAATGCGCTATGTTTAACACTAAAACCTTTGCCAAGGATTTGAAAAAGTTCTAAAAATTCCATCGAATGATTTTATCGCATTGATCAACAGTCATGAATCCCATTCGAGCATATACAAAATATGATTAAAAGGTCAGTTCATGTGCAAAATCCTGCACTGACAATACTTTTGTAGTTACGGATGTATGTAGAAAGCATGACTGAATATTTCTAGAGGAAATTTCTAATGACTTATCGATTCAGAGCCACGTGATCGCCACTCTCAAGGGTGTCCCATAGGATATTCGGAGGTATTCCATGACTTTTGGCACTTAGTGTGGAAGTTTGGAGAATGGGGAGCTCGATGAAGTGTTGTCCTCATCAATTGACCAAGGCTTAAAATTACGAGGTCCACTACCGAAAACCCTCATGTTGCTTCAGAGAGCGAAGTAAAAAAAATAAATGATTAAGCTTAAATATAAGTAAAATTACTGTAAAAGAAATGCTGGCATTAAAATTAAAAAACTCTTAGTGAGAAATATCAGAACATTTAAATTATTGGTAAATTCCCAGAATTAGTTTCTAATAGTCTAGAATATCCTTAGGGAAAAGTGCAGGTGGAAACCGTAGCTTCCATTATGTAAACTGCACTGTCCTTCACCAACAGTAAGAATCACATTCGATATGGGATCCAAACTGAGTTCAAATGCTGAATACTCATACTCTTTGATCATTATCTGGATAGGTACGAATAATTCTACCCATTTTTCAATGAAAAAGTTGAGACAATGGATATACTGAATGACAATTAAGTCTCCGATTTGAACAACACTTCTTTGAGAATACCATTTTGATCGATTTTCCAAGTGGTACAAATAATTTTTTGACCATCATTTCCTAAATTCCTATTTATATTATTCAATTTTATTCCGTGTTTCAGCTCTTGGCTTCAAGCTGTAACCTCGGCGTGAGTGTGTTTTATGTGATATACCAACTTACCAGTCCCCAGCAATACCGTGTTCGCGTTAGATGACTAAGAAGAAAATTTCTTCTTGGACTATTCGCTAAGCTCTTTTATTCCCGTCCTTTGCTATTTGTGACTTTGCAGGAGAAAGGATCACTGCAAACTCATCTAGATAACAAACTATGATTTGTCCCCTGTCTGCTTTCAAGAATTTCCAAGAGATGAGATCCACAGTAAAAAATGTTGCAGTTATGAGTGAGTTTAATTTAGTCACAGATCTGGGTATGTTTGGTTCAGTTGCTAATAATACGGCCTATAAAATCGACTCCCACTGTACAAAATGATGGTATTAAAGTGATTCTTGCAACTAGAAGTTTCTCTCAAATCTGTTGGTGCATTTTCATAATAGGTACATTCGTTTAAAACTCGCCTTTTTAAAGAGTCTCTCATCTCACAAATCATTATTTTTAATCAGTTAGGGATTTGAATTAATTAAGCATTAACACACACATGAAAGTATGTTTGTGGTAATATTGAATTGTTCACTTGCAACAGGATGGACTTTTGGGAGAAGAATTGAATGTTTTTGCTCTTGACAGAGTGAATGACATTGAGACGATAACCTGAAACTCGAATAAATCCTTTGTGATCAAAAAGATATATTAAAAATAATATATATTTATATACTGCTGAAGGGTAAAAGTTGAATTTCCTTAAGAATTTCCATTTCTACAGAAAATCCATGCTCTTGAATCGATCTAAGAATACATCTCTGTTGTATTCACGCTTCCGGAGTGTCTTGTACCACAATGACTAGAATTATAGATGAATCTAATATAGGAAGCTATTCATGAATGAAGTTTGGAAAAAGAGGAAAACTTGATCAAAAAATCAGGAAATATTTTTCATATTATATTACTACATAATTAGTAATCTCCTCCTATTTTTGTAAAATAATATTTGTGAAGATTTAAGAAAAAACAAGGATAATTTAGTATTATAGATAGGATATTCCACCAAATTATTTGAGTTAGAAATTATTTTGGTAAAATTGAAAAGCAGTCTGTGGAATGATTGTGGACGGCTAGTCTATGAGAAATTCATATAGAAAAATTCTACATGAATTCGGGCTTTAGATCGCATTCAGCAGCTTATTGTGGGTTTCTTCCTATTTTGTAGCTTTAACCTGTTCAGCACCAGGCAATATTTCCTTTTAAGCCTAACTTCATTTAAAAATTCATACAAAATTAATATTGTAATAAAATACGCCCCGAAATTTATAGTTTATAATCATTCCAAATTTTATAAGTTCCAAATTAAGATCACATTGTTGTGATCACGCGCCTCAGAACAAACAAAATGTAATCTTAAATATGATACCATGTTCCTTGAAGTGATCCCATATATGTGGTCATCGTCCTGAATGGGGCAACGGATATTCCGACAGTTACCCTTCACGCATTAGAAAAGTATATCAATTTTGGTGGCCGAAATGGAATTGGAAAAAGTTAAAGAATTTCTTCCAACAGAAAATGGAGATAAAAAAGATAAACAGCTTTCGACCTGATATGAGGACAGAAGATTTATTCTCCTTGCCTTCAGTGATTTCTTTGTGCTTTGACGGATGCCTAAATCCGCCTCAATCCCCCATGCTGGTGCAACAATTTGCTTCTAAAACTCCTGCTTCATCGTGACTTTTGCGATTACAGAACTATCACAATGTATCGACGTTAACTATCAGAACCACACAGCAAGACAGTGCACTCCGAATTCGCTACGTTACTTCCAATGCCAATATTAAAATCGCTTCAAAACAATCTGTCACAGCCAACCAATCTGCTCTCGTTGTGCAAATGTAGGCTATGACAGCATTAGTTGTACTTTCAGAGAGTGATGTAACAATTATAAATGCAAACATTTGTCATATCCAAGACTAACCACACTTAAATACAACAAAATTAAATCTCAGCTTTGAAAATTAAAATTTCTTATATGGAGACACTGCGTATTGTGGCTACATGCATGCCAGTCTCCAAATTCAATTTTACATTTGTTGCGAAAAAATCTGTAAAATCAATTTCAATGCTGTCTTATAAATAGATTCTCTCTCTCTCTCTCTCTCTTCAGATAGATTTGATATTTTAATATATTCCGTTCTAACACACCCTCAAAGTCGAATGTGGGAATTCCTGCGGATACAAGTAGAAACTGTATCCACTGCATCTTCAAACAAAACTAATAGTATAATCATACAAATCAGCATTAAGAACTTTGGAATCTTATAAAATAAAAAGAAATCAAATATCTCTAAAAACGCATACAATCGTAGAGCTCGATGTGGTGAATGGATCTTTAATTATCGAAAGATGATACATGATCTTTAATTCTATCCGTCGATTTTTGCCTCATTAAAAGGAGCGAGTGCAAACATTTAGTGGCCTCCATTGTTTCCAGGATCTCCCATCGCTTAAGGCAAAAACTTCACGATCTCATATCCATCTTACTCGCGCACCAGCCAGCATGAGTTGCTTTTCAAGAGACATTTCTGAAGGGTACCATGATAATGAGAGACCGTGGTTTTAACTGTGTACAACGGAATGTTGACTTAAACGGGGATCTTTATGGGGTCATTTCGATATAAATTGACAGATAGAACAGCTGATTCTGATCACTATTTTTGTCCACTCAAAAAAGATGGCAAGACATATTTCTACGAGAATATTTCACTCCCACGATCTAGCCGTCTGTGAACAGACTCAGCTATTGCTGTTGAATTTTGAGGTAGATAATGATCTATACATAACAGTGATGATTTCCTTAACCTTTCCCACATGTTGATTGTGTAATGTCGGCCTGTGTGTGTGATTGGGATAAATTTACATTGTTAAGGGTTATAACCAGTGCTTTATATGTTAATAGGGAAGTAAATAATGCCGCTCTTACGCTCGATAATGCTATTATGAATACTGCGAATGCAGCAATTCCTTAGAACTCAAATTGTCTTCGGAATACTGCTGGTGGAATACTGCTTACCAATAAGCCAAAAAGGAACAAAGTATATTTTGAAGACACTCGAGGACTGAAAATCTCATATAATTCAAACGTGCTAAAGCTTTAGCTCGTAGAATATGACATCATAGTCAGAGAGAATCTTTAATTCAGAACATCTTTCAATTATACATCGACAACTACCAGTCAACAGTTATGGAGAAAGGTCGCAAGGCAGCTATCGGGACTCTACCATCCCGATTTTGGAAACTTCTACTGTTGTCTATTTATCCCTTGTTGATAAGGCAAATTCAGTTGGAAAGCCATTTGATAGTGTGCTAGAATATGATTCTTACACAGTGCTACTTTTTAAGTGAATAAGAATTGTTCTCAGCAAACACTAATCAATTTGAAGTGTAGCGTCTTATAAGTGCAACTTCGACAAGTGGGGAGTGTTAGCGGCCTACAATACAAGCCTAAGTCACGATGGAATTCACAAGTCTTTTACCTATTCCGTCGAATACAGAGGAATCAGGTGTATTATCTTAGTTGGTGGGAGAAAGTATAGTGGTTTCCATCCTGAAACCTGGAAAAGATTCAATGAATCCTCTCAGTTATCAACCATTAGCCCTCGCCGGCTGCCTTTCAAAAACGTTAAGACGTATAATCAATACCTGCCTTGTGTATCAATTAGAAACGAACCGACGCATTCCTCTGTTCCAGAGAGGCTTCTCAGGGAAATATTTTAAGTTTCACTCTATTTGTATGGCACACATTTAGTTAATTTTATTACAACTTCATCCCTCTATGCAGGCCTCGTTATATGTTGATGACCTTAGATATGTTGTGAAGATTCGACATGTGTTTGATTGAGGAGGCATCTTAAAGCTACTGTCAACAAATTGGTCTAATGGTGTGACGCAAATGTGAACATGGCTTTTCTCTTAGTAAGTTGGCACCCTCTTGCGTTGAATGTATAGATCTATCGTGCTGTCCCGGATAAATTCCCGTTTTATCGTATATGGATGTGCGGGAAACTCTGCTCTGAGAAAACTTGATCCAATTCACATTGAAAATCTGCTCTGGTGCGCGTGCTTCTCACATCACCAATACCGAGCTTCTATAGTGAATTGTAACCAGTTACTTTTAGACCTTTAGCAAAAGACGCTATCACTGAATTATCCGTGTATTCACACCCTTTGATAAAAATGTACCTATCATTATGAACAGATTATATAATGCTCAACCGTCTAACATCCAGCCATTTTCGAAGAGTATTAAACATGATATTCCTGAGTTTGACCTACCTAATATGAATATTCCCGAATGAAACTTTTAGGGATTTCACTACTTTGGAATGCATCTAGTATCAAATATATCAATCGTTTTGCAACATTTAACAAGATCATTCTAAAATCCGTTCCTTTTCAATGCATCTTTGTTTATCATCGCAACCAGTATGTTAAGCATTTGCACATATACAGACATGGGTAGAATTGAACGGATTACGTTGGCTGAGAAGTAATTTTTGAAGATACTACGCACAGCTACCGTTTGAACACTTCTTGAAATATTTATACCAATAAAGTTGTAGCCATTTTCGATACTATTCGATTAATAGACTCTCACAGCCCTTGTAAATACTGTGTCTGTAATGACAACTGAAGAATTAGAAAGTTTGAAAGTTACAACGATAAGTGTAGCCCAGTGGTGTGTAGTATATTCAACATCACATGTTTAAAAATGGCAAGAGATTTAATGTAGATTTTTGTTGGATCCCCAACCCCACGAAGATGTTTTAAGCAAAGAGCGAGTTGAGAATGCTGCTTGGTCTCGCCAGCAGCTATTCCCTTGCCACTAGTAGTACCGTTATGTGACATGAAACGTGTCATCCTGAATCATATAGAAACGTCATGGCAAGAATCATGGAGTTTGCAAGGGGAAACCCGTCATTTGGAGTTTTACATGTGTTACAAAGTGAATTGCTGATGTCAAATTGATTTGCCTTCGCATTGGATATACATGTTTCTCTGACAAGTATCATTTGTTAGGGGAAGATCTTCTTGTGTAATCTTCATGCAAAGTCTCATGCGCCGTTCGTCACATTTTAATTGACGTACCACGTCAGTTTAATATTTGTTTTTGATCATTATCTGTCACTATTTAATTCCTCTATTTTAAGCTTGCCTGAGTTAGTGCGGGTGGGGGGGGGGGCGCATTCCCATAGAAAACTATTAACATTCCTTTTTAAAATTGGTTTTCTTTTGCATCTCATTCAAGATTTTATTCCTTTGCTTTGAGCATTGATTTCAATACACATTTTTTTAGACTTTTTAAAACGTTTTAATTGTTTCAAAGGAGTACTTGATGCATCTTAGCCAGAATTTGCTCTTGCACCATAAACTCCTACAATCATCCACTCACTCACTCACTCACTCAGTATACAAGATGTTCAATAACATCAAACTGAATAAATAGACCATTGCTAAATGACTGCTAAGGAAAAAACACAATATTTAGTATACTTAATAATAAATATTGATTAAGGAAATATTTACTAAAAAATTTCGTGAGTAATAATGTAAAATGGACAAATTTCACCACATGGAAAATCAAGAGGGAGAAAAGTAACAAAGTCGGCTCTGCGAAATTTTCAGTTATGTCTTTCTAGCCAAATTGATAGTAAATAATTTATTCAATAAGGTATGGGACATTCTCGCATATTTGATATCTGTTTGCTATCTACAATGTCAAAGACCATCATTGCCCTGTTCTGGTGAGGCTGCGGTAGCCTAGTGGTCAGGTAACGGACACGTGGCCGGCGTGTCATGAGTTCGAGCCTAGTACCACTTAAGACCCGCCGTGTAAGGGGCAATGCACACTAAATCTTTCGAGGCTCAAACGTCCTTCCATCGGTGAGGTAGGGAATTTAGGAGAGTCGGGGGCCAGCTCAGGTGTCGTCCTCGTTACCTCGTCGCAGGGTTGTAGTTGAATGTAATTAACATACGATCAAGATGATTCAATCACAAAGAGCCTGATCAAAACATGAATGCTAGTAGCAGTTGCAAGCTCTGCGTTTATTTGACCCGAAGTAAGATATTTATCCTGTCGGGATGGGATACTCATCCAATTATTATTAGCTTGCTTTTTCAGAGCATTTCAACCTTTCGATTTCCGTTTTAATTGCAAAATATCGCTTTTTGAGGCACTCATTGCTGAGGCAAATTAGGTGACATTTTACCCAGCTTCAAGTCATCGAATTGTTTCCTCGCGATTGTGATTTTCTGCAGCTATTCAGCTATCAAAAATTTCGTTTGAATAAACAGCGCGAATTCTCTGTTTTTTCCACAGTAAGAAGTATCTCCTACTTTTTTCTATAAGTTTATGTTTATTGTAATTGGTGGGTCCTTGTAATCGATATTTTGTATAAATCAATTTTTCTTTAGTAATTGTCAATGTAAAATGCTGGTACCAGAATACATAAGATAAAAATTCACAACATACACTACTGGCCACCGTAAATGCAACATCCTGATAGAAGCAAGCAAATAATATGAAATTTACAACATGCATTAGCGGAAATGAGATATGATAATGATTAGAATTTCAGCGCAGACACATATCATGCGCGCCTGTGGCGCCACCTCACAGCGCTATTTAAGGCTTGGAGATTTCGACGATTTCAAGTTCGGCAATTGTGTTTTTCTTGTGTTTTTTTTTCAAAAAACGATCAGTTATGTCTCGTAGAAAACAGCGATCAGCTTTTGATCAAGTGTCCGAGTTCGATAGAGGAAGGATAGTGGTATACCGAGATTGTGGATTATCTTTCAGAGAAATCGGTAGCTGTGTTGGACGAAACCAAACAACTGTAATGCGGATATGTGACCGTTGGATGCAGGAGGGTACGACGGACCGACGTGGTCGATTGCATCCACCTCAGTGCACCACTTCACGTGACGACAGGCAAATTGTGCGCATGGCAGTGGCGGATTGCTCAATCACACCATGAACCATAGCACAACACATTGAGTCTGTAACGCATCAGTGTCTGCGCGTACCATTCGACGCCGTTTACAGCAGAGTGGTCTGTCCGAAAGACGTCCATTGCTTGGTCTACCCTTGAAGGAGAACCACAGACGTCTATCCATCGCCAATGGTGCGATGAAAGAAGAATGTGGGCGACAGAATGTAATGAAGTTGTCTTTACTGACTAGTCACGCATATGTCTGCAACACCACGATGGTCGGATTCGAGTCTGGAGACACCGTGGAGAGAGGATGCTGAACAGCTGCGTTATGCACCACCACACTGGTCCTGCACCGGGTATTATGGTATGGGCGATATTGGATATCACTCTTGCACTCCTCTAGTACGCATTAACGGTACTTTAGACAGCCAGCGCTACATGTCCGAGGTGTTGGAGCCAGTTGTCCTTCCTTACATTCAGGACTTGGCCAGAGCCATATTTCAACAGGATAATGCGCGACCACACGTGGCACGCATTATCCAAAGGTTCTTCGTCAATCACCAGATTGAATTGTTTAACTGGCCGGCACGCTCTCCGGATCTTTCACCGATAGAAAACATGTGGTCCAT
>BMAV01026680.1:341121-354431 GCA_019973955.1 Trichonephila inaurata madagascariensis | reverse complement strand
TAGAAAACATGTGGTCCATTGTTGCTCAACGATTGGCCCAGATTACATCCCCAGCTGCCACAAAAGATCAACTTTGGCAACGTGTGGAAGCTGCTTGGTCTACTGTACCCCAAGAACACATCCAAAGTTTCTTTGAATTAATGACGAGGCGTGTGGCAGCGGTGATCTTCAACAACGGTGGCTACTCTGGCTACTGATTCTGGCAGGAACCACACTTCACAGAAGTCTATAAATTTAATTATTTGATACTTGGTCAAAACATGTTATCTACAAAATAAATTTCGTTGTGCTATCTCTTGCCTTTCTTGGTGTTGCATTTACGGTGGCCGGCAGTGTATATTGTCAATGATAGAGGTTATGAAATCTTTATCTAAATAGATACCAAACACATCAGTGAAATGTTCGAAATATTAGGAATGAAAAAAATGGGGTTTTTTTTTTTTTTGACAAAAAGCAAACAAGACAATTTTTTATATCACCTCAAATTCAAACGAGGAGCCACTAAAATGCCTTCAGCAGGCCATTCTTGGCCTACGGGTCACGTGTTGAAGGCCCCTATTTTAGTACATATGCGACATAAAATCCTTTGTGTACTTTTTTAAATCAACAGGAATTATGTCTTTAAAAAAGAATTCAATATAATTTTAATTCAAAAACTTCATTGGGTCTGTGGAAATGATGATCACACTACATATACGTATATCATATCTATTAGGAGTAATTTATATTTTGCATTGATATTTCTTAAAAACATATAGTAATTTTAGTTATTCATCTTCTGAAATGTTTTTATGACTCTTTCTATAAAAGTATAATTAGATATTTATCATGTTATTTAATTTTGCTGTGCATTCTATGGATTATCACAGAAGTAAATAGTGTATACCCTTATTAGCTAAATTTTCGAGACTAAAGATATGAATTACAGCTAATTCAAAAGATGCAATCTAATAGTGAATATGAGTATAATATTTCAGAATAGTCATACATATTAAAAGTAACTTAAACCATTTAATGATCTAATTATATTCTGAAAAACAGTGCATTATTTGTTTACTGAAATTGAAAAAATTTGCATTTTAAAGATATATTTAAAATGGATATTAGGGTTTTCAATCCCGTGTTATATTTTCAATCCCGGGATTTCGGGATTACATTATCCAAATCCTGGGATTGGTTCCGGGATTAGAATTGGACTATTTATTAAAAATACTTATACATTAGTATAATTGAAATTGCATAATAAAACTGAATATATAATTAAAAATTGGTTTCATATTAATTTTATTGAAACAAATGAAAAAAAAAATTAATTCATAAAAATCAATAAAAATAGTACATAATGAAATTTAAAAAAACATTTCTTCATTTCTTGTGTTTCTGTAAATAAGCTTTTAAAATACACAGCTCGTTCAGTTTCATCGCTCAAATAGCTTCTTATTTTTGTTATAAATTGTCTAGCCGAAGGAAATGCTCGTTTTGATTCTATACTAGTAGGTGCTGTCGTCATTAAATAGGGGTATGTTATTTTCATATAGTCACCACGTCTCCCTCCATTTTCAAAAGAGAGACATTTCTTTTTGAATTTTTGATGACAGTGTCTCAAATCTAATAGACTGCATCGGTGCATATACCTCTTTGATAACTTTACCCAGTTATTTTGCAACACTTAATGATTTTTGTGCATAAATTAATTCTGTTGTTGAATCAGAATGTAAATCAATTTCAAGAGTGTTACCTTATTTCCAATAGAAGATCCAGTTGCATGAGTTGTTAGTAATACAATGGAATTTGAAGTATCTCAAGTCTTTCAAGCAGGTCCGTTATTAATTAGCGGTATTTAATTGAAAAAGGAACTGTGACAAAATTTATTCTTGAAATGTTGCTTATATTATTGTGTAAGTATTACAGTGAGCCACTTAGATCTGTTCGACGTTCTCCCATACGAGAAATGAGCTGCATGCATCTTTTTTACTTATATCACTTAAAAATTCTACGTACATCATATTTCATAAGCAAAATATAAATTTTCTAAAAATTAAATTATTAGAAAATTTTGATGAGAACAAAATTTAAAAACATGTGATTCAGACAAAAAATTAAATTCCGGGGTTAGTTATTTTAATGCTGGCATTTCAAAATTGGAAACACCGGGGGCCCAGGGCTGCAAACCCTAGTGGATATTAAGGAAAATCGATTTAAACGTTAATTTAATTAAACAGAGACACTATTCAATAAATAAAGGAATGAGATTCACAATATATCTCTTATTTTAGAGAAAAGAGTATTTTTATTCTAAGGTAATAAATATTATTTAAATGAACAATCATATAAGTATGATGAATAAAATGCATTAAAAGAAAAAGAAAATCCAATAGAAGAATGTGCTTTCACGAGTGATGGGAAAATATGAAAATATATTTCATTTAAATTTTTAAAAAGTGGAACACATTGCTGGAAATAGCGAAAGTACTTTAATAACGTTAATTTTGCATCTCTTGACAATGTGATTTTTCAGGCCAATTAAGTTTAAAGTGAATAATCAAACAGAATCATTCAATTAACGAAGTTACCATTTTTCAAAACGATAATTTTAGATGGAACTGAATTTGAAACCTGCGACCCATCGGTCAGCCCATTATTTTTGTACTCGTAAGAAACTTATTAACAAAGCTCAAATGTGAATCAAAGATAATTTGACTGAATCAGACACTCAAATCCCATCTGTAAAGATGGCTTTAGTTATATGTTCCATTTAATACGGTATTCTTCTATAAAAAATTTTAAATGAAATTTTAAAATCATAAAATTAAGAATACACGGTTATTACTATTCTATTTTTTGTGCATCTATTAATTAAAAACAGTACTTAACATGAATTATCAATAATAATTTTTTAATATTTTGAATTTTTTTAGAAGTCAGAATAGAAAATCGAAGTTTACCTGATCGGCCGTTGCAGGGCGCCACGTTCCTTTTCACAGCGTCACATCTCTAAAGCGATCCTGTAAACAAGTCTGTATCATGAAAAATTAATCCCGCAACATTTGTGAATTTCTTTTCAGTGATATCTCTTAATAATCGGTTTCTTGTTTATCTTCGAAGGATTATGACACTTTTATGTCATAATTGCTACAAACAGTAGTTGAAAAACTAACAAAACTGCAATTATGGGAGTTCTTCGTGCGATATGTTATTCAATTATTATGATCGTTGGATTTACTGCCCATTACGGTATGTTAAAGAATTTTATTTATAAATATCTCAATAGCGGTGAAAAAGATTGATCATAATGTTTTTTTCAAAAATTATATAATGAACTATTATTATTTTAAGGAAAGAATTATTATTTAATGAATGCTTCTTATGAAAACGATTCAAATGATTTTTTAATCATAGTAGCACGATAATATATATTTCATTATATATAATAACATTTTACATTATTGTGCATTATTTTTCTTAATTCTCATGCAATTGTATTATTCTGTAAATAATATTGCAGGCCAATTTTTTTTAATGATAGCATGAGATTGAAGTATATCTCTGTTGGTCTAGAAAACCTTATACAACTAATATATATTTTACATATAAATTTTTCAAGCTAATATAAGTTTTTTAAGCTTAAACCACAATGACTTATCAGCAAAAATGAACTCTTTGTGTGTCTTTTTATTTAAAATAATTATATATCGCATCTTTTGCATAATATAACTCTGAGGAATTAAATACTTTTACATTACGCTGCATTAATATTTTAATATATTACATTTTACGAAACTTAAAACTGCAAACATGCAAATTAATTATAATTTATGCTTAACTTTTATGCTTATGTGATTTCAAATTAGTCGAATTCGTAGAGCATTATTCAATCATTTTATAACAAAACATATGTATTGCAAAAATATAATTATGCATCTTATTTTGTACCTAAGTATTACTATTTTATAAACAAGTACAATTTTTACTACACAAGAGGATCGAAAGAGTATTTTCACGAGGAAGTGTGTTGGCAATAATTATTTAATACGAAATATTCATGTAAATATTGATTTTATCAGTATTATTTTATTATAGATATTTTAATGTTATATTGATTTAAAAATATCAAAATATCTAAATAACTAAAATTATTTTCCACTATACGTATTAAAACTTAAGAAGATTATTTAAAAATATTGCAAAACAGTTCTTAGTACAGTTAAATTTCTTTACATTTTAAAGTTGGTCATTTGAAAAATCCGAAAGATATCTTCCATTTATTTGTAATTCGTCTTAATTGAAAGTTAAATCATAATTTATAGTCTAAGTATTTGAAATAACCTTATGATATACATTAATGTTAGATAAAATAAATTCATAGAATATTTATCAAAGCTTAGGTTAAATTCCTCATATACCTTTTGGAGGTTTAATACATACTATTTACTATACATTAAACTTTTTTAAAAGTACATATTTAATCTACCGTTAAAAAAATTTACGTGTACTATTAACTGGTTTCCTTTGAATGTCCAGTACACAGTTTTTGACTTAATAAAATGGTTTGAGATTCGTAAGTAACTTTAAAAAATTAATCAGAAGAATAACAAATTAATTAAAAACAGTGAAATTGCCTACGGCAGCATTCACACTATGTTAAATATATTTGACTTTACTGGAAAACAAATAACACACCAATTTAGATTAAAATAATTCCCAGTATGATTACTACTTCAACAAAGCAATTTAAATATTTAAACTTAGTTTAAATATAAAATGTAATAGTAATATTAAAATAAAATTTCCGAATTAATTTATCTTTATAAGTAGCGTACTATTTTTCAAATTGAAAAAGGGAAGGTTTTCAAATTTTCTAATAATGAAAGACTGCTTTTGTATTCTAAAATGCTTTGGAATGAGACAAAAATAAATGTATTTATTTATTATTACTTTGGACTGTAATAGACCTAAATGTTATGCACTACAAAAATAAATATTAAAAAAATATTTTTAAATCAAAATTTTAACATACTAAAGTAGTTTTTAAAGACAAATAAACCAATGTTTTAATTGTAAATTCTAACCTAATGAGGATATTCATTATTTTTTAAAATTATTACCAGCACCCGATGTAAAAATTTCACGGAAACTAAAATTAACAAAAATTGATATTCACATCTTATGAAAATACAAATCATAGTAACTCATTTATGTTGAACTATTTTAAATAGAGTGAAAAAAAAGAAGAAAAATTGAGAGCTACTTCTCCACGTTAATGATTATTCAGAAATCTGCAATTTTCAGGTTAATGATAAAGGAAGGTTCAAAGACCTTAGATAATATTTATTTTTGAGGTTAAGGTATATTTGTTGTTTGTAATGTTTTGAAATCTTAAGAAAGCAAAACAGATTGACGGAAAAGATTTTAAAAAATCATGATGTTTGCTTCATTTTTTTTTTCTTTTGCATATATTAATTTTTTTTTTGTAGATGCTTTAAAAATCAAGGAGTTTTCATTTCCTAATCAAGTTCATGAAGGTGACCAAACTTCGGCTATGTGTTTTTCTGGTTCCTCAGATACTCCAGTAACTTTTACTTGGTTGAAAGATGGTGTTAAAATTACCTCATCAACAAACGTGTCAGTTAAAATGGATGAAGAATTCTCCGTGATCATTATAAACCCTGTATCACTTTCTTCCAGTGGAAATTATACTTGTACAGCTACGAACCACCACGAGACAAGTAGTTATAGCACAATTCTTTCTATTGTAGGTAAGGATATTTCTTCAGTCATTTTATTTCTTACTTTAATATTTTCTTTTCCAAAAAAAACGGTAATTTATTGATTTACTTTGAAAACCTAAATTTTAAAATGTGTCTTTATTAAATATTAAACTTTACAGCTTGAATAGCAAAAATTTAATAAATAAAACTTATAAAAAATTTTGAAATTAAAAACAGTTTGCAGAAAAAAAAAAGAAATCATTTTACAGAGTAAAATATTGTGGAAAGAGTATTTCAATAAAAAGGAAATAAAGGTGCAAGACATTTTGATTTAATCTTAACGTAAAGAATGCTTTCATTATGAAAGGAATAAAATTATATTTGATTATTAAAATTATTTTACATGTTTCATTTTAAAATACATAACTTTAATAATTCTTATTAATTTTCAAAGAACTTTTTTTTCAAAACGCATATTTACAAGTCGTTATCATATCTGAAAAGAAACGGACCTGTAATCTCGATAAAAATACAGATAGTGAGCACTAAGCACACAAAAATATTTAAAGATCATAGAAGTGTTTGCATAAAAATATAAATCATACACGGAGGAAAATGAATTTTTTATTTAGAAGAAAATATACACTTTCTCACGTCAAGTTTTCTAATTAGTTATAAGCATTTTTTATAGATGTGTACGTGGACGTAAACTTTTTGTCAAGTTAGGCAAAATAAAACAGTAGAATATCTTATCAGTGAAGAGTTAAGACATTTGTGATACGAAAAATTTTCAAAAGAGCTGGAGATTGAAATCTTACAATTTTTCATTAATTATGTTATGAAGATATCAGAAAAAGACAGAAAAAATATTCAATGAAGTCAAGTGAATAACAAAAGATTTATGTAAGAGTTTTGAAGAAAAATAGTTCTTTGTGTCTCCCGCTTTTAAAGCACCGAAAACAAAGTAATCTGCAAATAGTGGTGGATTCTGTCAGTTCAAGAATTATCCTCAGAAAATTACACAGGGAAGAATATCAAAAGTATACTGTATTTCATTGATATTTCATAACTATTGTCAACAAATATGAATAAATAGTCTTTAAGAATAACATGCTGATTCTTAGAGGACTTAAAAGCTATTAGAGATGAGGAATCACATTTTTCACTCTTTAAATCTAATTCTTGAATTTGGAATTAAAAGCAGTCGTTCGAATGTTTTTTACGACTTTATTTGAACAGGCTTGAGATCTCATAAGTGAAACTAAGTCAGTGTGGGTTCTGATATTACGTTTAGATAATGGTTGATGATCGAGATATATATTCAAGACTGGTTTCATGAAAACAACTTAAAAGTACTGGAAATTTAACTAATGTGTTTTTTTTGTAACTTATTTTGTGTCGTTTGTACTATTTCTTCGCAAAATTCTTAATTGATAATAACATACAGACAAAATAATAATGTAACACATGAAATCGTCTATCCTGTACGTTGTGAGGGAAAATCAAATGAGTCTTGGAAGTGATGTTCCTGCGGCGTAGAGGCAAATAAGTGATTCAATTGCTTAAACCAAAATCTAAATATTAACCCAGTTAAAACATTTGAAAAGAATTAGACTCATGGATACTTAAATTCCACAATATTTCGATCACATTTTTCTTTTTTGAAACAGCTTTGGAAGAAGAATAACAATTTTTGTGAATACTTGCTTTATATTTATTGAGAAAACATATTAACTTGTTACTTATGCTACTTGCTCTTTACTTCCTAAAAGTAAAATACAAAGGGAAAAAAATATCTGTAATAAAGACATTTTTTCAAAGTTATTGTGCTTTGTTCGAGTACTTTTAAGTCAAAATATCAAAAAGTAGTCAAAATCAAAATAGAAATCAACACAATTTGCTAATTCGAAATTAAAAGATTTTCTACTAGAACCGGTTAAGTAGCTTTGTAATGGATGTGTGTGGCCGGTGCCATTCATTAGTGTAAGAGAGTCAGAGGGAAGATTATCTATAGTCAATACAAATTCTATTTATTAACAAATTCTCAACAACGACACAAATTCAACAACCCAAGTTATAAAAAGCACCAATAAATAAATATGGGGAGCAATATATAGCGAGGTAGACGAGATATTGGGAGTTATAATAATAAATCGGATCACTTAAACTTAGAACGTCCAGGCAATACTCCTTCTTAATTGTGAAGATAATTTCTAAAGTAATCTAATTCAAATCGACCCGAATACAATTTAACAACTAATTGACCAAATCGTCAATCTTAATATTAATCAAATAATCTACTAAGCCCCTTCGCCTAGCTTTACGTTAATCACTCCTTGCTATCCTATTAGCTTCTAAACTCTCTCTATCCTGAACATGAAAGTTTAATCTTTGAATCTAAGCTTTGATTTGAATAATCACGTCTTCTTCTTCGGAGGAAAGTTTTAAATAGAATAATATTTATAAAGACCCATTATTCTCCAAGAGGATTAGTTGGAAGAAAGCGAATAGACTCGCTACAGCTTTTAATAATTTAAGTGAAACATGTTAAAAAAAGAGATGAAACAACACATACTGTGTTAAATCACATACGCCAAAAGTGCACCAAAAATTCTTTTTAAATTCGGCATATATTTTTGAGGTAATGTATCGAGATATTTATCCATTTAAAAAAAATAACACATTCCTTTTAGGAAAATAATATAGTTGAAACATTTTGAAATAACAATTTAAAATAACAGGTAAGTAAATAAATTACGTTATTTCTTTTAATCAGAATCAATCAGTTATAGCTGATAACAAAAGGCATTAATCTTAATTTTTACTTTATCAACAGCTCCTCCTAGTTGGCTTGTGCAGCCTGCAGATGTTACGTTGGTAGTAGGAGAGGATATAATGCTAAAGTGTTCTGCTACTGGATCTCCAAATCCTAGAATAAAGTGGAAAAGAATCAACGAAAGTAAGGATAGCGTTGTGAAAAAGTAATTTCCTATTATAAATAAATTACAGGTATATTTTCAGAATACTTAATACATTCCTTATTCTGTATATTTCAATATAATACCTAGGAATAAATGTGTGAATCAATATGTATTGAAAAAGCAAAGTATTGGGAGCAGAATTGTTTCTTTATTAATTCAAATCCAAATTCCCTTTCGAACTTCTGTGTGTACCCTTCCTTTTCTTCTAAAAAAAAATCCCTTAAAAAAATTGTCATTATTTAAGTGATACTCAAGCAATTATCAAAAATCCATATTTTAACTGAAAAATTTGTTGTATATAAAAAAAAATTATTTAAATTTGGAATTAAAAAAATTAACGTAATCAATAATATTACATAATTTCAATTTAAACATAATAAATAAAAATAGAAGACAATTACCACTCATTACAAGACAAAATGCTATTTTTGGCACTTATCATTTTGGATATTTTCAAACACACCTTTTGCTGATATATGTCATACTGATAAACCTATTTATATATCAGTGGCACGGGACTTTGTGTATTGGGTATTACATCAGAAAATTAACACATTTTAAATTTCTAAGATAATCATAATTGCCATGCTTTCATAACTTTTCAAACAGCCTGATAGTAGTGTGTGTGCGCGCGTGTGTGTGTATGAGTTTGTGTGTGTATGATTTTCATATAAATCACGCAAAATAGAGTGAAAACAACATGCACATATTTATTAAATAAAAATGCGTGAGTGTAAACTCATATTATGTGACTTGCAATTCTGAAGAAATATTCTTATGAAGTCATTATTGTATTCTAATTTAATTTCAAATTATATGATTTAAGGTATCCGACTACGTTCGGAACCGTGATTTTGTAAAAGCGTATAAATGGATAATGTTTATGATATTTAGTGTCACTTAGATTAGAATACATGTATAAATTGTTTTAAAGACATTTTGACAAAAAAAAATTTATTTAAATACAATATTTCGGCAAAAAATTGACAAAGAATAACCTTTTTTCAAAATGTTCTCCTTTTGTGAAAAATGCTTCTATTACAATAATATTTTGCCTGTCTATAGCTCAGACCTCTGTACAGAGGCTCAACTAGAATTTTTGAAATATATAACTTAGAAGTGGGTTCATCCATGTTTTACGACAACAGAGGGAAGAAATTTTAAGAAAAAAACGCCGATAATTATTTCAATGGTTTGTAACTCTGAAAATAATGTGAATTTCTCAAAAACCATAGTTAAGCCTCTGTACAGAGGTCTGAGTTATATACGGGCAAAATATTATTATAATAGAAGCATTTTTCACAAAAGGAGAACATTTTGAAAAAAGGTTATTCTAAGTTAATTTTTTGCCAAAATATTGTATTTAAATAATTTTTTTTGTCAAAATGTCTTTAAAACAATTTTATACATGCATTCTAATCTACGTGACACTAAATATCATGAAAATTAACCATTTATGCGCTTTTTTAAAATCACGGTTTCGAACGTAGTCGGATACCTTAACATAATGAACTTAATCATTTATACACAATCATTTTTTCCATGAAAGTGATTGTTTGGGTCTATATCTTGTGTTATATTTTGCATAGTATTAATGAAAAAGCCTTCTGGTGGCTTGTAGTGCAGCCAGTCACTTTCAAATATCTCCAGATCCGTGGGACAATCCATCCGTCAAACTCAAGAGGAGGATGTCACGGGAAAGATCTGAGAGACCCTGCTCCATATTCTAGTCCCAATAAATCTTTCTAGACAAATTTTCTCTGCTATTTTTATATAGAGCTCTAAACGTTTATAATATCCTTCAGGAACACACTGAATTGGTGTGAAAAAGACTTCTGACTTTCCTCTGTGTTTTAAAAGAGAGATTTTGAATTTTATTCATCTGACAGTTTGTGTTTCCCTGGCCAACACAAATTTTAATTTTAATCTTTTATCTTCTGATAATTTTTCTGCAAAGGTTAGTTTGTATTGGGTTGCTCGCAGGGAAATGGCATATACGACCTATTCCTAGACGTGATCAAAAAAGTATTAATGAGAAGCAATTTAATGTAAGATGTCGACCGAATTGAAGTGTTTATCTTCCTTTAATTGTTCATCATTCTTACTAAAATAGTAATATCATATACTTATAACAATTTAATTTTTCTCTGCATAAATTGGCCTAAAATCGTTTTTTTTAATTTGGTATTCCGCACATTATCACAATTATTAATGCAGACTCAAAATGTTTCATAATTATTTTAAAATTATTCTTCTAAGCAATCACTGAAGTCTATTATTTTATGCGAATTTATGTAATATTATATTTAAAATTTATTTTTTAAACAAAGATGGGGTAAAAATATTTCTTAAAATTCAAAATCGACTTTAAGTGTAATTGAAATTTTACCTTTCAATAGAATAATTATGAAGGTGAGTGAATATTAACGCCGCACTATTCAGCAATTCGAAGGGTTTTGGCGACAAACCTCATTGTTTTGAATCATGTTTAAGTGACGAAGGCGACACCTGAACTGGCACTTCCAACTCCTAAATTACACACACCAACGGGAGGACACCGTCTCAGTCTCGATATAAATCTATCGAGACTGAAACGAGCATCGTCCCCCTACACGGAGGGTCTTCAGCGGTACTAGGCTCGAACTCATGACACGTCCATAACCTTGACCAAATAATATGATAAAAGTAAAATTATGTTTTTAAAGAATAAGTTGTAAATAAAATATGAAAATAACTTTGTAAGTTAATGCAAAATAAATATTTTTTTTATAGTTAAGGGGACATGGTACGATTTACGCAAATATTTTTAATTTAAGGATTTTCAAAAAAAATTTCGCTGCTTCCTATGTGTGTATATTATGTAAAAAAAATTTTGTGCTCAAAATTTCATAAAAAGCTAGCCATTTAGTTTTTTAAGGAAAAAACTTAAAATTTGTGAAGTGATTTTAAAATGTTACTCCTTCAACAAAACTTTACGTATACGCATAAATTTGATTTACAAGTACGTCAAACTATGCATAACAAAAATAGGTATGGGTTTTGCGATAACATGATTGGTATTCATACAATATTTCATTTTATGAATGCTTATTGAAAATTCCTTAAAAAATGTATAAATTCTGAGTTCAAATATTTTTAAAAAAATAAGTATTGCTTTGATTCAAAAATGCATATCAACTTTTGTTACATGTACTATTAGCAATAGGTAAAAAAATGTTCAAAGCATTAGGCACAATAGAAAAAAGGCTTAGCATTTAAAATGAAGACAAAATAGTTATTTTATCTTTCTGAGATTGATTGATTGCTTGAATATTAACATCGCACTGTTCAGCTACACGAAGGCTTTTGGCCACGGACCACGTAATTTTGAACCATGGTCAAGTGACGTGGAAGACACCTGAGCTGGCACCCCCCTCTCCTAACTACCACACCAACGGGAGGACGTTTCAGCTCTCGATAGATTTAACGTGCATCGCTGCCCTACACGGCGGGTCTTTAGTAGTACTGGAATCGAACTCGTGACCAGGCAAGCCACGGTCCGATACCTATACCACTCGGCTATCGCGGCCATCTTTCTGAGATAAGTCAGTTTAAAGTTTGGATTTGCCTTAGGGATGTGAATAAAAACGAACTTAAAATCTATTATAATTCTGTGTTTTTTTTAAGTTTAAAGCTTTCAAATTTTGTGAGATTATACAAAAGTATATAAAGAATAATTTAAGCTAGAAAAGTTAGATTTGATTTTTTTGACCAATTTTTGTCAATTGAATCGTACTGTGTCGTCTTAAATGTTTTATATTATATCAGAAAACTGTATTACTCAAAGAAAATATTTATTGCAAAATAGTGCTAAATATTTCTTGGAATACAATTCAAAATTCGTTTTCTTTATATCATTTTTTTTGGCACTCTTTTATAATAAAGGGTAGTTTTATTAATATATTCAATGCATAAAAATCTATTTATTTAGCAAAAAAAATTAATTTTAAAATGGAAATTTGGAAATTAAAAATGAAATAAAATATATATTTTTTACTGTTTTCCAAATTTTTTTAATTATGATAGAGTAGAGGGTGAGTAATTAGATTAGAGGTAGAGTAGAGTAGATTAGTAGAGGGTGGGGTAATTTTTAAAATCACCACAACTTTTGACAAAATAATATAATCCTATGCTAACCTCAAGAAAACTTTAAATTTTGTATAATAATGTTATTATATTTGAAGAATTTATAAATCATACTTAAGCAACTAAAAACTAGTATAAAAATTTTCATGTCAGGAAAGTATTAATCCCTTTTAATGCATATTGATATCCAACAATTTAACAACTAAATTTTAAACACTTAAAAAGATTTTGTTTGAACGATTGAGCTACTTATTTTAAAGATGAATAATTACTTAAGATCATAATATTAAAAATATTATTTTATATTTTCTTTCAGATTCAACTGTAGAGCAAAATTTCAAGTCAATAAATGGGACTTTAGTTTTGCATTCAGCTAGAATGACGGATGCTGGAGAGTACGAATGTTCTGCTGACAATGACGTAACTCCACCGATTACAAAACGTATACGAATACATGTAAATGGTAAAGTATGAAATGTTGAAATTCATGTTTAAT
>BMAV01026680.1:275940-338704 GCA_019973955.1 Trichonephila inaurata madagascariensis | reverse complement strand
TTTTAAGTAAAGTAGTCTTTCTTGTAACTACATCGAAATACTTTAGTGGTTCATTCCACAACCCTCTTCTGGGACGTTGAAGGATAATTTAAACTTTCTACTTACGAAGATTATAAAAGTATTTTCTGGCCAATTTGCTTTTTATTGACAATATTAAAATCATTCGCATTTAACAAATTCTAAGTTTTATATTCTCATTCAACCAAATTTTTCTTATTTTAATCATATTTTTAGAATTATTATAGCTGAAATTAGTGGATGATGTTAACAATTACTTTGCAATTCATAGAATGCAGTACATATATAGAACTTTATCTTAAAAATATAAGATTAAATTATGATATATTTTTATTCTGTGATTATCTGTCTTCTTATTTATTCTGAGATTTTTTGAATAACTTTTATCTTTATATATTCCTACATAGTTCAATTTAAAAAATAAATCATGCTAAGAAGCGCAATGAAAATCTATATAAATGACATAAATTAAAGTATAACAGTTCATATATATTTTTTTCCTAAGGGGTTTTATTTTATTTTTCAAGAATTGAACATACCAAAATCTTAAACAACTCATTCGAAATGTATAATGAAAGTGACATACGATGATTTTTATCTTTTAAAAAATTAGGCCTTATTTCAATAAAATAATATTAAAAAATTTTAAAAATTGTCTACATTTCCCTTTTTTTACGTGGAAAAAACAAGATTATCAAATAATATTCTTAATAAGTTTATCAAATGTATAAATTATAAACTTATAATTTAAAACGTACACTGAGCATACCTACTATATTTAACAGAGAGAAAAAACATAACTAAAAAACACTTATAACTTGATTTCTAAACATTTTATTATAATCAGCAGAACTAATTATATATTTTATTCTGTCACTGTTCTTTTGCGAATTTTTAACATATGATTTTGCATGTATAAAATTTCTTTATTAACTACTGCCCTTGTTGAAAATATATAGCATATAATTTTTCATGTATAAAATTTCTTTATTAACTATTGCCCTTGTTGAAAATATATAGCATAACTGAATAAATAAAAAGTAGCTTGAAATTTTAATGCATTACTAAGAAATTCCTTATTCGATATGCTTAAGTAAGAATAATGCAAATATGATTTATCGAAAGTGTTTTTACTGAAACACGCTGCATATAATTTTATCTGTTTAATTAATTTCAGAGTCACCAAAAATAAAACAATTTTCTTTCCAAGACAATGTATTAGAAGGAGATGTAGTAACTGCAACATGTTACGCCATAACAAAAATGGTCCCTGTAACTTATACCTGGTTAAAAAATGGTAAGAGTGTAGATAACGTGAAGAATATCAGAATTAGCAACACTGAAGAAATCTCTTCTATTATATTGGATCCTGTGACTCTCAACGACAGTGGAAATTACACATGTATAGCAACGAATTCTGCTGGAAGAGATACTTTTAGCACATTCCTGCAAGTTAAAGGTAAAATTAATTTTAAATCAAGAATAAAATTCATGTATTATTTCGAAAACAGTACTTCATACTTATAAAATTTTTATTTCAAACAAGCTGATAAATAAAAAAAAAATAACCTTGAGTTAACTATTTGCGATTTTTTTCAAAATTTTAAGACTTAAGCGAAATATACTAAAAGTAGTTCATAATTATGTTTCCCATAATGCTTTAATTTATTTTATGAATACTGCAATTACGCATAAGAAAGTTATACTTTCCAGCATTTAATCGGATTTTTAAGCAACTGCTCTTAAGGTATCCTCCGACTACGTTCGGAACCGTGATTTAAAAAAAGCGCATAAATTGATAAGTTTCTTTATATTTAGTGTAACTTAGATTAGAATACATGTATAAAATTGTTTTGACATTTTGACAAAAAAAATTTATTTAAATACAATATTTTGGCAAAAAATTAACTTAGAATAACTTTTTTTCAAAATGTTCTCCTTTTATAAAAAATGCTTCTAAAATAATAATATTTTGTGTGTGTGTGTGTGTGCTCATATAAAGTAGACTTCTCCAGAGAGTCTGAACTATTTTTTTTGAGCAATTCACATTATTTTCAGAGTTACAAACAATTCAAATAATTATCTTTTTTTTTTCTTAAAATTTCTCCACTCTGTTGTCATAAAACATGGATAAACCCACTTCTAAGTTATATATTTCAAACATTCTAGTTTTGCCTCTGTACAGAGGTCTGAGCTGTATTCAGGCAAAATATTATTATAATAGAAGCATTTTTCACAAAAGGAGAATATTTTGAAAATGGGTTATTGTAAGTTCATTTTTTGTCAAAATATTGCACTCAAATAATTTTTTATTGTAATACTATTCTTAAAACAATTTTATATACATTTTTCTAATCTAAGTGACACTAAATATCATAAATATTATCCAGTTGTACGCTTTTGGAAAATCATGGACCGAACATAGTCGGATACCTTAAACAAACGAGCCTATGTGGTAAAAAGAAAATTAAAAAGTTAGTTACTTAATTCTAAAAAAGAATTAGTTCTGATAGAAAGTTTTATAAACTGATCTATAATACACAGTTTAGCTGCTTAATATCTTTTAAGATAGAAAAAGAAAACATTTTTACGCTTTAAAGAAAACAAAACAAATTTATTTAGCAAAAATGAAAGCTCTATAATTATTTATCAGTTCAATTTTACCTGAATTATTTCATTTATTCTTTATTAAGATCAAGGATTTACAGGTGTCTAGTTATAAGTATTCGATGAGCAGAAGAACAACTAGACATCTAAGACATCTTATTTTCTAAGAAAGGAAACATTTTCATTACATAATGTTGGAAATACTGTAATTAGAACATTAGAAAAAGGTTATTGGAGTCTAATGAATCTTAACAAATTGTATTTTATATTGATGTGAAACAAAAATTTTGAAGTTTGTTGAGTGATGTGTTACACCTTCATCTGTCAAAATATTCTGAGGTAGAAATAAGGATGGCTTGTGTTTTTATCACGTAAAAAATGCCCTAATATTATTTGAAAAACAAAATATATTTGTAATATTCGTTCAGATGAGTTGGGATTTTATATTGAAACCCTATAAATGAAGATAGATGAATACATAGATATAGATGTAAATCAACATAGATTGAGGTAAAAATTCATGAATACATTAAGAAATAAATATAAATGCATTTCAGTAATATGAAAAATTTTGTTTCAACTTTTCATTTTGTAATGAAACTATACCAATATTTTAATCATAATCTTTTGCACTTTCATTTTCTTTTTTTTTTAAGAACTATGAAATAACGAGCCATTTTGATCAAGAAATTTAATTCTAAAATAAAATATTTATTGGGTAATATTTATTTATCCTCCCAATTATGTAAGTTATTTCCTAAATTAATAATAATTATTTTTAATTCATTTTATAAATGAAATCTAAAGAAATATATTTTTCTTTTTCTTAGCTGCTCCCCGATGGCTTACAATTCCAAATGATATTGTAAGCACATTAGGAAATTTCGTATCAGCACACTGCATTGCAACCGGGTCACCAGAACCAACTATTATATGGAAGAAGTTTTCGGGTAAACAACTTTTATACATTCTTACAAAATTTAAATTTGTATGTATAAGGATTATCCAAATGAAAAATGGAAAAGTTGAATAAAAAGAATACCTTTATTGGAATTCAAAATAAATCACCATGGGAGTTGTAACACAGGTCCCATCGTTTTGGACTCAACTCTATACCTTCGTTGTAGACAAACCGAGGTTGGTTACATATCTCGAGGAAATCCTGCAAAGTTTCCTTCATCTCATCATCCGAATGGAAACGTAACGCTCTCTTAATGGAAAAAAGTGTGAAAAGTTTCAGGGAGACAAATCCGGACTGTATGACGGGTGCTCAAACATCTTTCAACTGAATTTTTTGAGGCTGTTCGGGTTTCAGCGAGACATTTGGGCCTGCATTGTCATTGAGATATGCTATCGTTTGTCACTCTTCACGAAAATTTTAGCACCAATTGTACAAACTAAGCAGTGCTCGCCATAAACTGACCCCATTCGCTAACAGATGCCCGCATCCAGCTCATCTTCTCCAATCAGGAATCATACTCCCACAGAATGTTCCAGTATGGACGCGTCCATGAATAGTACGACTTTACTTTTGATCTATTTCCTTCACGACGAACACGTTTCATTATTTCACGTCGTGTGCGGTGTACTTCTCCTTCCTCCCTTTATATCCATGTTCAGTGGCGCTGCTATGACTGCAATCATTCAGACACAACTGCACGTCTCCACTTTTCAATTGGGCAACCCTTATATAAATACATATAAAGTAAAGAACAGAGAGAGATACATATGAATATATATAGTTATAAAAACTTTCTACGCGTTTTTATTTTACTTAAGACAATTGGCGCTAATATTAGATGAAATTAATGTCACTTTAAGGTATCCGACTAGGTTGAAAAACTGCTTTTTAGGTATTTGATGTTGTTTGAGTCATTAGAGAAAAAAGAAATTAATTATTGAGGAAGAAGGACTAATACATAAAACTAGAGAGTTTTTTAAGTTCTTTTTATAGCATTTACTTTATCTAACTAATAAAAATATTTTTTTAATTCGTTTTTTGAATAATGAACTTTTCATGATAATTTGTGCACAAAAAACGGGATATCTTCTAAACAATCCAATCAAATGCAATGAAATTTATAACATATACGCTATGGGCCCTTCAGAGTGTAACAAACCGCAGGTTTTAAGACAGCTATATTTAATCACATTTTACAGCCATTTTTATCTTAGAAAATGCAGTAATTTTGACGAAAAATCATGACCATCAAATTTAAATGGTAATAAAATATTTATTTCTTAAACTATTTTTTATCCTGCGGTTTGTGACACTTCAGAGGGATCAAGAAGTATATCAATGACGTAAAGATTGCATAATGTGCAATTTATTTTTATTTATCATGTTTTTCTTAACTTAAAAAAAATTTTTTTTGTTAAATTTTCCTAAAAATAATTTTTTTTTTCAAAAAAAGGGCGATACATGTTAATTATTTAATAGTTATGACTTTTAAAGCCTATTTATGTTCTTTAAAACAATAAAATTATTCAGAAAATTAATTTTTGAAACATTTATCTCCGAACCTAGTCGGATACCTTAACTAAAATATATTTATTAATAAATATACAAAAAAGTTCTTAAAATATTCTAACTAATAGAGCCGCATTTAAAACAGCTTTATTCGAAGTAAGCTTGTGTGTAAAATAGCAAAGGTTTTAGAGTATATACAGTTATCAATCATATCTTTGAGAGATCAAAAGTAAATCTTAGTAGAAAATTTTGTATACAAAAATAAAGTCGAGTATTGTACCTTTTGCACATCAGCTGCTTCAATACTATGAAAACATGTATTTTATTTATTTTTAAGCTATTTTTTAACTCCTTTTAATTTTTAGCTTTGCTTTAAAAATGAATCCTTATATTTTCTGTTATTCTAGGACACAAAAAAGTAGATTTAAAACCTCTCAAGGGGGAGGATTTGAATGGAAATAATAGTGTATTGAAATTCGATTCTGTATCATATGATGATGCTGGAATGTATGAATGTGAAGCTGACAACGGAATTTCTCCAAGTATTCGGACAAACTTCACCATAATTTTAAGAGGTATGAAGTATTGCTTAGTTAGTTGTCAAGTCGTTGTTTAAATCAGTTAAGCTGGGCATTTTTTGATATTTCATATTCAAGTTTCTTTCGATTATTAGCATGGTGACTGTAATTGATTAATTATTACCGGAAAATCAAATTTATGAGCAATTTCTCTACCTCGGAAAATTTAAGAGGGGGATATAAATATACTATGCGCTTATACAACAAATGCTTCAATTTCATAAACTATGTAGTAAAGGTTTCTTTTATTCTTTGTAGAAATTACAATATATGAATAAATTTATTAAAAAGTAATTATTCAAAAGTACACTTGCGTGGTCTAAAATGTGTTCATCTGAAAACAATATTTTTTCCTAACTAAATGAGATGTCAGTCAGGTATTTTCATTGACAGTTAAATTATAAAAATTATGATTTCTCTTAATAACATTTACTTTCTGTTGCATTGGGGGAAATATAGCAAGGAACATATGAACTTTGAAATTTATTGAAAGAATCGATCATGAGATTGCCAAAGTGTTTTTATACAATGGTTCAATTTCAATATAAAAATGTGTTTTTTATGAACAGTTTTCACTGAGAGTGCAGTAAATATATTTGTATGATTTTCAGTGTAAAAAAAATTTCAATGTATTTCATGTTATTATTGCTTTTACAAAACAAATTCATTTAATTGTTAACAAACTACAAAAATACATTACCCAAAAAATGTATATTACATTTTCCAAATATGGTAGCCTGTATGTATACAATCAACATGATAATAAATTTATGTACGGTATATGTATATATGTACACATATATAATTACTCAAATGCATCAGTATTAAAAATGTAAATAAGCTTCATATACATACAACTTTATGGTGCAGTAGAATAGTTTTTTTCCTATAATTTATGTACAAAAAACATTTTTCTATAGTGTTATTTGTTGAATATATTCATTATAAAAATGTTGATAACAAGTAATTTCATTTGTAGACACCAATGTTTCACAAAAAGCAGGAACAAAACGATTTCTAGTTCACATATGAAATTTCAAGATTATATAAAAAACAGTAATCTTAAAAAGCAGTTGAAATCATATATTTTCAAATGAAATTTAATTTAGATTTTTGTTTTAGTTCTGAATATTCTCAATGTGTGGCGCTGCTCTACTTTTGTTGTGCTTTTACTGTATAGTTAAAAATGAGAAACGCCATGTCGTGAGTGCGCTTGTCTTCAGAGTTACATTGTTCTTCATTATTCAATATTAATATAACATTAGAAGTGGTACATTTTGCAGTACATTTTAGATAAAATATTGTTGTGCAACCTTCTGTTTATTCCTTACATCAAAAAATATGAGCAGGCTAAGAAATCCCTCGATGAACTTACGCATCATAATCTTCTTAATCATTGTGGTGAAGCTAAGCATAGCAGGTAAGAATTCTTTTTGGTTCTTTTTATTAGTTAATATTTTTGTTACGCACTCTAATTATATACAATTACTGAAGTGTATAAATTCAATAGTTTGTATTTTTAATTTATGTCACGAAAGTTAATATCTGGAAACTATGAATAGTGAAGAGTACTTATGATGTGATTCCTTTTCGGCACTTAAATTTAATAACAATCTGCATCGCTTAATTTTTATAAGATCTTCGTTTTATACATAATTGCAATTATTTATAGCAATCCCTAAGTAACTTAAAAAATATGTGTGTAAATTGATTGAAGCAGTTTAATTCTAAAATATGAGTTTCAGAAATTAACTTTTTATAGCAATCTAACATTTCGACTGCACTATCATGTTAACTTAACAGGAATTTATGCAAATATCTTTTTCTAGTTAATTCCTAACATTATAAATAAGACTAAGAATGTAGTTTTTACTGCATTGCAATTGCCTGTGTCTATGCAAATTTGGTGGAAAGATATTAAATGAACGAATATCCATTTTTATATCTGTGCTTGTGGATAAATTACGCCACAAAACTTGGATATGTTGTTTTACTAATTTAAAAAAAATCGTAATTGACATATTGATTTATTTCATTTACATACAAATAATTTCACTTTATCAGTCTTTCTTCCTTTGCATCTTTTTCCCTCGAGTTATTCTTGTTATTTTTGTTTTTTCGCTATTTAATTTAAAATTATGCTTGCAATATTTTAAGTATTCATGCTTTACTGATTCAAAATTCATTCTATTTTAGATTTAATTAATCTCGAAAGTTTATGTAATTAGCGTTTTTCCTTTGGCAGATCATCCAAAAATTAAAAAATTCTTTTTTGAAGATAATATTAAGCAAGGAGATGTTGCATCAGTTATGTGTCTTGCAACATCATCTGTCATGCCGGTGAAATTTCAATGGGAAAAGAATGGCGTTCCAATCACAGAAGCTGCGAAACATGCTAAAGTTGAAGATGGCTCAAGTTTTTCTGTTCTTGTATTTCATTCTGTGGAAATATCAGATCACGGGAATTATTCTTGTATTGCAACGAACGCTGAGGGGAATGACAAATACACAACAGAATTAACTGTAAAAGGTAAGCATGATTTTTTAAATCTAATTATTAAATTGAATAAAATGCTTTTAATAAAGCCATAAAATTGTGCAAAACAGAATAATTCTTAAGTAAATGTATTGTGTTTTAAAATGGATCGTGTGTTAATTTATTTTTAATTTTCGAAAAAAAAAATTTGAAAAGAATATTCTGAATATAACTTACTTTTTGCAAAATATTTTGACAAAATTAAATATTTTTTACACTAGCCAATCATACCTATTAATAAAATCTTATTTATTTTCAATGTGTTCCAGGAATATTAAAGTTCTTTCGAATTAAAAAATAAAATGTTTTGCAAATCAAAATTGAAATTATTTAAAATATTTTGTCTGTATATCTTAAATGCCTTGTATTAACCTTTTATACGGTCATTTTTTTCTAGTAATGTTATAATAAAATATTTTGAGGATTGAGATTTATTTATAAAAAGGAATTCATATTTAGCTTATTACTTAAAATTAATTTTGATTTTTGAGACCTATGGTGGAAAGTATGTTTCCTATTTAAAGGTAGGACATTTTATGTTTTGCATTTCTTTTTATATCGCATTGCATGATATATATAAAAACAATTTGTAAATACTAAAATATATTGAAGGAATTATAAATTAGGATACATTTTGGGTTCAAAAATCTAAGATTTTATGCATATTACTTTCCATGAAATTTTAGAAAACAGGGATCAATACATAGTAGGACATTGCAAGCTACACGAAGGTTTTCAAGTGGTTTAGTACAGCATAAAAGGCAACTTCTAGATGTTTCCGTAAATATGGTATATTATCACTAACTTTTAGTCAATCGTCATCATCTGGAACAGTTTCTGCTCATCAGTTAATTTACAGATCATCCTTTACACTTTCGATTTGAAAATCCAAATATTAATCGTAGAGTAAGTTGCAGTGCAAGCAGCAGAAATCACAAAGTGGGGAAAAAGCTTTCCATGGGCATTTAAAAACTAATGAAGCTGGTGGGAAGTATACTTACCACGACGCTTTTTTTAAAAGAAGGGTTAAATAATAATCACAAACATTTATCATACATCACAGGATAGAAATTCATAGATACATAGGGAAATTAAGGTAAAATAGCGAACTTAAACTTTAGCAATTTTTCTTGACCTCAATTTACGTTTCAAGAAGGCTATTGTTTTGTCTCAGAATCTTTTTATAATCTTTCAATTTAAAGCTATATTTTTAAGAAATTGTTATTTCTAAGTTTGAGACCAAAAATTTCATTTTGGAACAATAAGCCTTTGCATTAGCTTATCCAACTGGCGGATAAGATGATAAATGGGTCAGGTTAAGTGACTTACAGACAAAATTTTTATTCAACATTATACATTATCAAACAATCCAATTAAGCAAAAATCGCATCTTTAAACGCAATAAATGGCACGTAACGCGTAACAAACATAATCATTATTAGAGAAGCAGCATTATACACACAAAACAACATTAGTCGAAATTTTAAATTAAAATATCAAGAAAAGAAATTAATTGCAAAAATGGCATCGTCTTGGATGATATGTAGCTTAAACCTTGTTCCACACAACACTGGCTAAACGTTCCCAGAGCTTGTACGTAAACATTGGAAACAGAATTCCACTATTTCCTTGCTTGAGGTGGTCCGTATCTAGATCGTCATTAGTGTCAATCTAAGGAACTTTAGATGAATAAGCTTCTTCGGACTCAGATTATCTCACTTAGTATTTCCTTCTTTAAGTAGGAGTTCTAAAAGTGATTTTTTGCATTTAGTTTTGCTAACTTAAATCTAGGTTAGATTCTGTTTATCTTTTTTTTATTCCTTTAGCATACTTTTCGTTGAGTAATGAGGTGATACATATACATGGGATTTGATTTCCTGATTATTAATTTAAGCAAAGCGTTTTTAAAATGGTAACAGTTATATATACATTTATAAATTTAAAAAATGCATAATATAATGCATAAAGTTCGTTAAACAAAACGACTGTCATTATGTAAACAAGTTAATAATAATTTTCAATACAGAAAATATAATATGAAACTACTAGTAGTTGGCGATATTCAAAATGTGATACATATACAAATGCAGAGGCGATGAGAGACGTCCTATAGGCTTAAAAAGTTATTGTAACGAAAAAGACAAATTTACACATTCCTACGCGCACTTATATATATATATATATATATGCGAGAGTGTTCAATTATTTCTTAGTAATAATTAAAATTTTATGATATTCCAACATATATATCCTTACATAAACATTTTTAAATGAAATATCTTTAAAAAAATTAAAGTTGTACTGTTTTTATTTTTTACAAAATCTAATACGCTGATATGGAGGATTTTGGAATTACTGATTCAGCCTGTGTCTTTTCTCACTGATTGTAACTTCTTGCTCGGAAGTACATTATCCTTTTTGATAAGAATTACAAAAACATTTCGTAATTAGTCATTTACTTTTATTTAACCAAAGTTAAAGTATTAAAATAAATATGTACAACAAATATGCAATAAAATTTTGTGAGCAGAATCACATGAATCAATATCGTATTTTTAACGTTCCTTTTTTTTTTCAAATGGAGTTGCTTATCGGTAATTACTTTTACAGACCCAGTACATTTCCCGAGAGCTGTGGCATCTTATAGCTGGATACCAATTGCCACAATGTAATTTTAATACCCAGTTTCCTTCCCAGAGGAAAACACCTGAGCTTTGACTATGAGAAATTGTACAAGGAATTTAATGGTTCCAAGAGCACTCAAGTCAAACAGGCACTCTAAGGATCACTAACGTGCCGCATAATCTTACGACACGGACGCTGTCGATTTTTTTTACATCATAAAAATTCACCGACATGAATCAGGGTCGAGTCCGCAAACTTGAGAGTACAAGGTCAGCGTCTAACAACGCGATTTAGCCGACGTATTTTTTAACAAAAAACTTTACTTGATTAGTTTAAAACGCATTAACAAGTTATTTTTATTCCAAACCAAATAGTGCTTACAATTTTTTTTTAAAAAAATAGTATGATCTCTAAATAACATTTTTAATTAAAAAACTTAATGCTGACAAAAAAGCTATTTTCAAAAATATTTTACATACTCCCGAACTATTTTTAACGTGCTTGATATAATCCTGAAAGAACTGTGTAAAATTGTGCAAAACATGTATCATTTGAATAGTAAAAATAGAGTGTATCTCATGTTTTATAAAAACACCTTGCAAGATAAAATGTTCTCAAACCATGCAAAAAAAAAAAAAGATGATAAAAAATGAATTGTTGAAATTTTTATATAGGATTTATATATTTAATATTTATCATTTATACATTTTTAATATTATTGATAAAAAAATTCCTGCACAAAATATTTTAATTATAAACTAAAATAAAATTAGAAATGCATACATGTTGCCTAAAAAAGGATAAAAATATAAATTAAAAATATTGAGAATTAATATTAATAATTATTCATCACTAATGATTGATTATAAGCGAATCTGCTTATTGCAAATTGAATCAAAATTGTTCTGCTCTCTGATCTAAGTAAGATTTTTGGCTGTGTTGACGCCATTTTGAGGTGAACCGATTTCCGAAGTATTTGCTGTAAAGACTTTTTTTTATCAAAGAATTTATTATATACTTTTTTTTAGCTTTGAGAATTTATTGTATAACTCTTGGTATTCAGCATATTACAATTATTAATTTCTTAATACAAATTACGGAAAAAGTCCCCAATCTAAATTAAAATAATTAAATCGGTCAGAATAACAACGAAAGAAAAAATAATTTCCTTTTTTGAGATCATTTTAATCAATATTACTATGATACGTACAAAAATGATTCTTTATGTACTATGAAGGAATTTTAAAGATTTATTCTGGATAATTTACATTAAAATTGTTTTCTAAGGATAAAAGTAATTCAATTCCAATGAATGATAGAAATAATACATGGATATTTCCAAAAGGAGTTTTTATTATTCATTTGGAGATAACAACATAAACTTAACTTACGAATATCGTTATCATTTACTTTAAGAATGTTGTTTCCGTAAGGTACAATATAAAAATTTCTGAATTATTCTTAATAATGAGAAATTTCTTTGTTGTTACAGCTCCTCCTCAGTGGTTAGAAGAACCTAAAAATATGGTAACTAGGGTTGGGGAACCTATTGACATACATTGTTCAGCAACAGGTTCACCGAAGCCAAATATTTCTTGGAAAAAATTATCGGGTAAGAAAGTAATTTATTTATATAATGATTCATTCCATTTATTATTTTTATCATTATTATCGTCCGATTTTCATTAACTTCTCATTCGAAATAACTATACTGATAAGTTAATTTTAACTGTTTCTTTTGCTTTGGGAATATGATTAAATTTAACAATATGAAATATTTTTTAATTTTTTTTTATTATGAAAAAAATAATTCTCTAAGTGAGAAATTCTGTGCGTTCCATGATATTCAGGATGTTTAATATGAAAATATTTGGCAAACCCATGTATAATTTGAAAATGGCACGAAACATTGTGGAATAAATAAAAAATGATTGCGTGTTTTTTCTGATGAGCCGTTTTCTTTGAAAGTGGTGCAAATTCATTTTTGACAAAAAGTTAGTTAAAACATCGAATGCAATCTGCTATGAGCTTTTTACTAATGAAAATTCCCGAAAAATTCTTCAAAAGTTTCTTCATTTTGTCAATATAAATTTACGTGGTTAATGAAATTATAAATTTAATTACTAGGCAAATGGTAAATATCTCTATATAATATAAAATGGACTTACCACTTTCAAAGAAACAGCTCGAAAGTTTTCACGATTTTTAATCATTCATAAATATTTGTTTCCCTGGCCATGATGCAACTTTTCAGCTTAAATAGAAGTGTTTTTAATGTGTACTCCCATATAACAATATTAAACAATACATTTTTCTAAATCCTCAAGAGTTAACCAAAAGCAGTTTCCAGTGCTCGTGATTTATCTTACTTCAAGGATCAAATTATGTTTCATTTTGTTACGATATATAAATACAGATTTGAAATGTGAAAAAAGAGAACAATTAGTTTTAAATTATTTCAACACTAGTTTTTGATCATGTATAATTCTACTCAGAAATATTTTAGATTAAAAATGTTCTACATTTTTTTAAAAATCTATAATGCTTCATATATAGATTTTTAAGTATATTTTGTAGTTATAAACCGGAAACTAGAAATTCCTATTTCATACAAAAGTTTTTCATCTTGAGTAGCTTATAATTAATTTGTCTTGAAGCATTGAATCGTAAGAAATTAGGTCCTTGTACCATCCTCAAATAATAATCATCTACATAGTAACAATTGATGTCTTAATAAATTTGTAAATGTGACTAAAATATTTCAAAATTTTGCTTAAATGAAGGAAATTGAAATCAAATTAGAAATTAATACGGAATAAAACATTCAGTCTATTAAATGTTCTATTAAAATATTATAATTTCAGAGATAGGTATATATGAATTCATCTTATTCCAGAGTTGAACACGTAATAAAGTATGGGATTAGATGGATGGATTTTGTAATTAACATTTGATAATGAACATATTTCTAAGTTACTTTATATATATATATATATATATAAATTTAAAAAAAAACTTGTCTTTTAGATAGCAAAATTAACCTCAATTTTAAACACGTTTTTAGCACAATTAATTACCGTAAAATCCCGAAGTACAACGCGCACTTTTGGCATAAAAAAATGATCAAAATTCACAGGTGCGCGTTATACGCAAGGTATAAAAATGAGAGCTATAAAAATAAAAATAAAAATATGAGCATAGGAAAAATTAGACTTCTATAAATATCGAAAATGCTGTTTACTTAAAAGAAATGACATTCCTTATAAACTCAAGGGTTGTAGTTCCAGAAATACAGTATTTTTTTTTCTAAAACTTGGAATAATACTTCAAATAAATGACTTCAAAACATGAGAACATTGCGCGAGTACATTTCAGGTTCTTCGTAAAAAAAGGGGTGCGCGTTATACGGCGATTATACCTTAAAATTAAGGATTGTAGCTTGAAAGAAGAGGTTCGCATTATCGGTGGATTTTACAGCAATTAATGATTATTTTGACTTAGCTAAATGTAGTGAATGCAATGTATTTTTTTCATTAACATATTTTTTAAGTATTTTTTTTACTTTGATATTATATTTATATATAATCTCCATACTTTCTATCTCCCTAAAAGTCCCTAATAGCCCCTTTTTCACAGATAAAATAAGATTTAAGAATCTAAATTACCCTTTCTAAAAGTTTTAGTGTTTAAAATTAAAAATAAAAACTCAAATTTTAAACGAAAAGAAAACGGATTTATTTTTGAGCTGTTTGAAAAATTATTTAAATGTGATATTTATATTCATGACATATGAAAACTATTTGCATAAAACTGTGTAATCTCTTTTTTTCTATCTTTCCAGAAAACAACGAGAAAATTATTATGAATCCTTCTGACGATGTTAAGCATTCTTCTAACCATTTGAAAATTATCTCAGTTAGTTCATCAGATTCAGGAGTATATCAATGCATTGCAGATAATGGAATAGAACCTATAATCAAAAGCAATTTCACAGTCACTATTCGTGGTATGGATTAACAAAAATTTAGATAGTTAAAATATAATTTTATTTCAGTATTGCGTGAAACATTTTTTCAATTAGTTATGTATATATTTGTAAAGTTAGTAAGGTTTTGCTTTAGCAATTAATGCGCATTTTAGTTAATAAAATTAGTCTCAATTCTCAAGAATATTTTTCAGAAATTTTGCTGTGTGCGTTTTTCAAACACAATTTACGGTTTAGCGAACACTAATGTGGAAAAATGTAAAATAACTTTTGAAGGGTAGACAGTTTCTTGATCCTTTGAAAACATTTTACAGCATATGTGAATATTCGCTGAATAATCGAAAGAGTATATTGTTTGGGCCGATGAAAGTTGTATTCATAATGAAATTAAACAAGCGAAAAGGAACAGAAAGATATGTTTTGGACTGTTCATTTTACAAGGAGAATTTCCTATACTTGTGTATGGGTAATTAAAATCAGGAATTTATCGGTATTATTTTAAAATAATTAGCAAGACGCAATGATTACTTACAGTGAGGAAAATATATCAAACTAGAGTCTTTTAAATAAGATTAATTTGTTTTTCATACTGTATATTTGCAATCATGAATTCGAAATGATGTTAACTGTGTTTTTATCAATATTTCGCAAAAGTACTTTTTTACATAATATATGACTAAATGTACTGAATATATATATTGAGTGTTGCTAATCACTATATTTCCTTCGCATTATTATTAGTGAATCATCAAATTTTGTGTATTTCAGGAATGATTCTGTATCAAGTATCAATCATTATTTCGGTATTATTTTGATAAAATATTTTTAACACTTTATAGAATTTTTCAACAGAAATATGGTCCACGTACATCTTTTACATATATATACATATTTGCTGTCGTTCTTTTCATATTTTGCTACTGGTCCAAAATCAAGTGTTATAACCAAAAAATTGGCAATTATGCCAACTAGTTGTTACATTAAAGGAAAATGAATCAAATTATTTTTCGAAATGACAATATGAGTAATGAATTTTACTCTGATTCACATTCTTATATACGAATTTGAATGCATAATATTTTTGATCATTTTAAGGGATTCAATTGATTCTTACAAATTTTATACTTATTTCTTACTAAATTTCACAAAGCTGATTGTGTGTGAAATATACAAATCTGGCGTTTTCTTTATTGATATTGTATTGCTTGTGAAATCATTTCAAACACAATTTATAATATATAATACGCAATAGCATAAGTGTGTATTTTTGGAAGTAAAATGTGCTGTAAACGTTTCTGAAATTATTAAGAGGTAAATTCTAAAATGTGAAGTATTTCTTACATCGATGTTTCATTCTTTGTTGATGCTTATACTTTAACTCTATTGCATTATAAATTTAATATAAAAGAAAAATGCTAAAAACATTATTAAATTTTCGGTATTGCAGTGATAAATATCTGTATTTCTTTTTTTATATATTTGGAGTTTAAAATGTAATAAGATTACTATGAGTTAATTCCAAGCATAAAAAAGGCTGTTTAGAATATATTCAATCTTCTTACAATCAAATGGAAATTTTGAAGCTCTGATTGACACAGAAAAAGTTTTTCAGTAAAAATTACAATAAATTTTATTATTTTGATGTCAATAGTTTTTCTATATCTACCTGCCAATTTACCAAATAAATCTTGAGGAGATACACTAATTATTTAATTTCAAGTTTATATCTTTCAATATTCTGTTTAATTGAGCTATCGTATATCGTCCATAATACGATTTATAGTTTTATTTAGACCTATAAAATATGAATGAAACATAATCGAATAAGAACACATAATTATTTAGAGCACTTTTATATCTAAAAAAATACTTTCTGCCATAATAAACAACTCTATAATACACGGAAAAAATGATGCAAGTGGTTAGAACTTATGTAATATAAAAGCTCAAAGTGATAATATTTTGATTAAATTAATGTACGCATATAAGAATTGTTTTTCCACAGTCGTACAATAACATTTAGCGTAAAAACGTTTCAAAAAATATGTTTTGACTTATGTCTGTTTCATAGATTCCATTTGCTTTAAATATGTTGAAATTCCTGTGTGTGTACAAATACATCGAAATCTATTCATATTGTATGATATAATTGCATTCTAATTAAAACATGCATTAAAGTATAAATGTTTTCATATGAACAAGACCTTAACTATATGGTTTTCATGCAATTTAAAAACTGGTATTTTGAATCGCGAAAGGAATTTATTTGAAACACTTAAAGTGTTTTGAAAATAATAATCTTGCATATTATTATTTTTATTCAATTTTTTTTCAGCAAAATATCCCTCTTTTGTTTTCTCATTTTGCTAATAATTCGACTATTTATTATTGTAATAAGAGCATCAAGACTAAATTTTGATTTTCCTTTTTTTTTTCTCTCGCAATGAAAAATATTTATGGTTACACTACTTACTGTAATGTATAATAAAAGTTATCCTTTATTGATAACTTTATTGCGTCACTTTTTTTTTTTTTTTTTTTTTGCATTTAATAAAATTATTGATTTATACTTTAATTCATTCTTCTATTCCGCAATTAAGTGACATTTTATTTGTAACTCTAGTTTTTTTCCTCCTTTAATTGTTTCGTTTCAGAAAGATACGCTATTTGTGTGTGTGAAACTTTCTTTGTCTTCAAGCTATTTTAGAGAAATTATTTGAAAAATATTTAGTTTGTAAAACTCCCAATATGTGGCGCTGTACAATTGTATGACTGAGTCCAGTTCTTAGTTGTGGTTCGTCCATAGAAAGCGTCAGTTTTGTGAATGTCTCGATTAAGTTTCACGAACTTGAAACTTTTTTCCACGTTCGAATATTATGTTTAGCATATATTTATTTCCAGCATCATGATAAATCCTCTTGAAATGAACAAGCAACGCTATATCATGTCAATGCAATCAGTATTTTTCATGATAATCATGCAAGCTCTAATTGGTGTGATTGTTGCGGATATTCCAAAAATCAGAAAATTTTCCTTTCAAGACAGTATTGTAGAAGGTGATGTAGTATCTGTAATGTGTTTTGCAATGACAAAAGTCAAACCTATAACTTTTCAGTGGTTAAAGAATGATCATGAAATGAATGAGTTTCAGGATAATATGAGATTGGATACAGGTAGTGAAATATCTGCTCTAATCATTGATCCAGTGAAACTTACTGATAGTGGAAATTATACTTGTGTAACAACAAACTCAGATGGTTCTGATAGATTCACAGCAACATTGAATGTCAAAGGTAAGATAAAAGTTAAGTACATTTTTTGTTTTTGTAAGAAAATAACTTCTTGTTTGTTTAATAATAATGTATGCATATTTTGTGTACAATACCATTCCCAATTTACTTCTTAAGCTGCTTACTCATTTCGCTTATTATTTCGGATACAACATAATTAATGGGCTATTGAAAATGAAATCAATGAATACATTTATTAATGTTGCCTGAAAAATTTCCTTATTTAATACTTGTAAGTTAACATAGTAATGAAGGTCGAAAAATTGTACAATACAATTAGTTTCACTTTCTTATACACATAAATACTCTAATTTTTTATAAAACTATTCCACGCCACGAGGAATTTAGATGTAATTTTGAACATTTAGAGGTAAATTATAAAATTCAAAAATGATTCAGACATATCCTTTGATATGTCTTTTTGATCTCTAAAAATTTTTTCAAACATAATTAGGATACTTCATTCAAAATAAAAAAATTTAAAAAGTAGATCTTAAAGAGGTACTTGTTCATTTTATTGTATAAATTTCACTGAATATTAAAAAAAAACTGGTTACTTGATAACTAATGAATAACCAGTTATTATATATACACACCCCAATCTTAAAACTTTTAGCTTGGATGAACACACGATCTCTAATTATTTACAAAACGTTCACTTTTAAAACTGCTAGTTATTGAAATATGATTAAGGTTTATTTATAGAAAATTTGATTTTCTGTCTAGCATTTGAAAATAAAAGCTTTTCGTTACCTTCAAATTAAAAATCAAAATATTTTCTAACATCAAACATTACATAATTAACTTAAAAATAGCATCATACATTGATGCAATTGTTTATTCATTTGGATAATATTATTAACATTTTCTGTTTTCTAAAACAATATTTATGTATAAACAAATGTTAGTTACGTTAAAAAATATATAATTTTCACATAGTTGCTTGAGAAAGAATTGAAAACTTTGAAAGCTTAATGCAGCTGTTTTATTTGAAACATTTGGAAGTTCTTTAAAATTAAAAAAAAAACACTAAAGATCTAAGCTATGCTTGAATCTAGTATGATTCAAAACAATTATTTCTTATTTAGTAAAACGTAATATTTTGTTATTTAATTAAATTGTTTTGAGTCTGTTTTGTTCAAATACCGCTTAAGCGATAAGTCAAATGATTCACTAAAATATTTAAATATTAAAATGCTTAAGAATGTGAGTTTAGCTACGTGATAATTATGCATTTTAAATCGTTTTTAAAGCATCAAAAACTCTTTAATGAGAATTTTATTTTGGTTTAGCCAGTCCTAAATGGATTGAACAACCAGACGATATCACTACTATTATGGGAACTTCCATTGAGTCTCGTTGCACGGCATCAGGTTCTCCAGAACCGCAAATAAACTGGAAAAAAATACAGGGTATGTTATTTTTCTATTTGTCGTCGTTATAAAACGTATTGATGAATAATATGCAAAATTTCTACTCAGTTATCTTTTAAATAAAATAATTTAAAACGTAATTAATTTAGTTTTTATTGATGTTATATACATAATTAATATCCTTAAATTACTTTTATAAACATCCGTCCGCGTAAACATTCGTAATCTATTTTTCAATATAAACATTTATGTTTGAATTATATATTACACCAATTAGTGTCTCGTGTACTGATATAAAATTTAGAGTGTAATGAAACTTAAAATAAATTTTAATGCCAATTTCAGTTTTGTTATTTTACAAAACAGAAATAATTTCTAAGATTTTAAATTTAAAAAGCTTACGAATAATTTGTTTCATGGACATTAAGCAAGTATTTTACAAGCATATTTTTATATAAAGACTTGAATAAATTTTTAAATCCTTCCCACCCACCCTCTTTTTTTAATTCTCAAATCGGTCTATTAGATGATTTTATTAATCACATTTAAAATTAAAATATATATTAATTAACTATACACAGTCTATATTTCTTAACATTTTTTAAACCAAAAACATCTTTGATAATGGAAAAAAAAAATAGTGGCTGAATGGAAACTTTGAAAGAAATATATCTCTGTTTGCTCCAAAATTAATTTTAAAATTTCCATTCTCAGCTAAATAACAAACGTGATCTACTATAAGTATTATAAAACTATTATTATTGCCTGGAATAATACCACCAATAATAAAATAAACAGCTTTCTTTTCAGAATACATAAAATTATTGACAATTACAAAAAATATCATTTACATGATTTAATTGATAAAGCCTGTCTTAGCTAATAATAAATATATGATTTTTCTTTTAATTTTCATTTTTTTCCAGATAATAAAAATATACAGCTGTCATATCATCACCAGTGGTCACCAGGAAGAAATTCCTCGATGTTAAAAATATCTCCCGTCACTTATGACCATTCTGGTCTCTACGAATGCATAGCGGACAACGGAATTTCTCCAAGCATAAAATCTAATTTCACCTTGAGTGTCCGGGGTAGGATTTTTGTTCCCATGAAAGATTTTTCTAGAAATTTTTGTTTGTTACTGATAATCTTTTTTAAAACATTTAAGCAGATATAAACAATGAAATATTTCATATATGCTGTGCCGGGAAACAAAATATTCCTGTTTTTTCAAAGATATGTATAATATCTCAGATTTTTATAAAAACACTGTTATATAAACATAATTAAAAAACATTTAATTTGACACACCACCAAACATTGATAAAAACGAATAATATCTACCTTTAAATGTATAGATAAAAATTTGTGTTGCGTAAGATTTGAGATCAACTTCGTGTATCTTTTGAAGGGTATGTGAAAATTTAAAGTAAATCCTGTTTTTGATTGTATAATCCTCTAAAATTCTTTTTTTTCTACTTCCTCGCATTTTGACGAACATACGTAATTACTTTTGTAAAACTTATTTTATCCTTGATTCTCATAACCATACTTTATACATTTTCTTATATATTTCTATCATACTTTTATTGGTATTTTTTACGGGTTTTATTAACTACTGGCCATTTTAGTGAAATTTGATTACTGATATTTGGTGGTAAAACATTTCGATCATTGTCTAAAAGCATTCTATACATTCATTTCGAAGAAGTATTACAATCCAATGTGGGACAATCTATATTTCACACATGAATACATTTTAAGCACACATGAATAAATTTCATAACTATATATACTTGAAAAATTATTAAAATGTAGTGAATTCAAATAAAATATATATGATATGAATTTAGTTTGCTTCAAAAAATGGACCCAGCAATAATATATTTTTAGGCTATGGGATATCAAATTTGCGTAAAAAGACAAATTTACACGTTTAATACTTATGTTACAAAAATAATATTGCAGTAGCGATATTAATAAATCTACGCAAATTTTCTAGTACGTTTAAAGTTTTATACAATTCGTGTATTTTCGCAAATATTTCAAGCCAAATATAGTCAATGGCTTTCACTGACTGCAAAAATGTGTACTATTTTAAAGGAAAATCTCCCATCAATACGTTAGCATTATCTTTCAAGAAAATATTTCATCTGCATTACACATATTCATCGCATATTTTTTATAACTGATTTTCAGGAGAATAATTATTGTACTTCCAAGATATTCTGCATTCATAAAACATATTCAAAAATATTGCTTTTTATTTCTACATTATTTTGAAAATGTTCTCTTTTTTTTATGAACAGGCATTGTATATGTATATATATATGTGTGTGTATGTATAGTACCTTTGAATGAATACTCTCCAAAAAATTTTCCATACTTTCAAAAATTTTCTTAGAACCTAGCAGATTTTTTTGTTCTATTAAACAAATCTTAAGTTTATGCTTCATTTTTTAAAAAAAAAGTAAAAGTTTTTGCTAGGTTTTAAAAAGTTTTCAACGTTTTCAAAGAGTGTTTCATTTTTTAACAATCCATACTTCATTCATTTGGGGAGAAAAAGTTATTTTATCACTGTTTTCGTAAATTTGATGTAAAAAAATACAACTCTTATACATTTTTTCTGTAAGTATTTAGTTCACAGATTTGTCAAAGAGCGGCGCTGTATTCCTTGTTAGATGTATGTAACTCAGTTTGATGTGCACTCTGCTAACGCCATATCAACACCACATTTTAAATATATGCTTTCACTCGGAATAAGCATTGTTAGAGTCGCATTTAAATTTATTTAAAAAGTCAAGTATATTATTCCAAAGCTTATTCATTATTATACAATTATTGCATATGTATCTGAATAATTTTGCAATTGCTTTGCCTCGATGGTACTGAAGCTAAAGACTGAAATGAATCAAGTTATGGACAACAAGAAATTTTTTGCATTCCTGTCTGCTCTACTTATATATGTGACTTCAGTCATATGTTTAACAGGTAAGTAATGAATTAAATACTCAATAACATTTTGTGTCTATAACTTTAATTTGTACTTTAGCCAGCTCAGCCATAATTTCTTATTATGCATTGATTTTAGAATACATCAAATTTTATATTTTTCCGTTTAATAGTATTATTATGTTTCTAGTGAAAATAACAATATTAGAGAAAATGAAAATCTTTACAATCAGAAAAATTAGAATACATTTTGAATAAACGTATCAAAAAGCCTACTTTTTTCTGTAAAACTTATGTTTTTTTCATATCCTCTATACGAGAAATTTTAAATCATCGAAGGCCAATAAATACGAGCGACTTCATTTCTTTACTTATCATTATTAAACATTCTTTTAGATTTTTTGAGTACTTCATGTTTTAGATACCATCGGTGAAAAAAGATTAAATATGAAATTATTTTTCATGAGTTCACGTTTTGTAGTGCAATGAATGCAAATATGAAATGATTAATCAAAGATATAACAATATAAATGTTATATTTTATAGTAAATTTTCCGGGAGATATTCTCGTTTCATTTTAAGCAAATCTGCTACATCTTAACTTAACTGATAGATTATTTAACTTGTGTAAAGATTATTCAAAATGTTTTGAAATATGAATAGTAAATGTTAATCTTTTTCTGTATGTACTCCTCGAAAACAAGGATTTTTAAATAAAGTATTATTTAAGAGAAATTCCAAGCATGCGAGCTCTATCTGAATTGTTACACACATTAGGAAAAGTACAACTAATTAATTACTTTCCATAATAATTCAACATTGTTATTCACTTTTAAGCCATGTGTCAGAACGCAGTAGTGGAACTGAAAATATAAAAAAATACTTTTTTTTAACATAGTAAGATTACATTGCAATTAGTTTGTAATGTACCATTCATTTCAAATTTAAGGATTTTGATTTTTTCTTTATACCTTTTTAATTCACTAAGACATTCAGTGAATTATTTACACAAAAATAAGCCTCATTTAATTTTTAAAAAAAACATTAAAAAAATAATTTTTAGAATCAGAAACTTTTAATATAATTTTCATTCAGTGAAATCCAAATAGTTCTCATTAAAATCATAAACAACTATACTATTCAAAAATTGCTGTTCAAATATAAAATAATATTCATTTATATGAGACCTTAAGATACAGTTTTTCATTTTATTTATAGATCCACCAAAAGTTAAGCCATTTCGATTCGAAGACAATATTAGAGAAGGAGACGTAGCTTCTGTGACATGCTTAGTAACTTCCGGTTCAAAACCTGTAAAATTTCAATGGAATAAAAACGGAAATCCTATTTCCATCAATAATAAAAATGTTAGGATCGACGACGGAGCAATTCATTCTGTTCTCGTATTTGATTCTGTAAAACTCACTGATGACGCAAATTATTCTTGTATTGCTAAGAACACTGAAGGTCAAGACTCTTTCACTGCAGAGCTTTATGTCAAATGTAAGTATATTATTATTATTATTATTTACATATGGACAATGCATACAAAAATTGTTGAAAATTTTTGCCCTAAATAAAGTTTATTTTAAATTTGAATTATTATTTTTGAGTTTATTTATTATAATTGTAAATAATATTAAATAAATAATTCAAATTTCTCTCTCTGAATGAGTTTATTTTATGTATTATTTAAAACAATTTAAATTCAAGATTGTAAGCAAGGTAAAGCATTATTTTAATAAAAATTGCACTTCTGAATTTATTTCACGAAATAACTCGTATAATAACTTATGATAAATTAAACTTAAATTCCTGCCACAGAATTATTACTTTCGATAAAAAAAATATGATTGAGTATGAAACATTTTTACCACGTTATAATTTTTATGCAAAGAACAACTCTCGAATAAATTTGTGCCCAGTAAAAATATTTTACTTTTCAAAATTAAGTAAAAAATACCTCTTATTTTTTCTTTGAAGCTTCTCCAAAGTGGAAGGTGGAACCAAAAAGTGTGATCACACAAGTTGGTGGATCTGTTAAAGTTGACTGCCTTGCGTTTGGTTCTCCACGTCCCTCAATAAAGTGGAGAAAAGTGATTCGTAAGTAAAATATTTTTCATTTCTTTTGAATAGTACCGAAATAACAGTTATTTTAGCACAATTGTGTGTGCTTTAAATACATTTAAAAGCAAAGTGCAACAAGCTGAAATTATTTTAATCAACTTTAAAGGTCAATCCAACTACTTTAAGTTTTTATAAAAGGTTCAAGTCGGCTTTATTTTTTAATTAGAAAATATAAAAAGATTTTACAAAGGAAGCTCAAAGGCACAAGTATGAATGAAAAGTTAAAATAACGTAAGAAGAGTTACAAATTTTTCCATTTAATTTTGACAAGATTAATAAAAGTCAATCGGCTTATATAATAAAAGTAATTTTTGAATGAAACGAAATAATGAAGATAACAGTTGTACTCAGTTTGGTAAAAATATGGATGCTAAAATATTCGTAAATGAATGTTTAAATTCTTTTGTAAAAAAAAGCTAAAATAATTTATGCTACTTTATCAAACTTTTATTATATTGTAATAATTACTGTATTTCAAATGATGATTTATGAAATTATAACGGTTAATGAAACCAGACACTTATAAACATTGAAAATAAACTTACTTACCAATATTACATTAATAGATGAAAATTTATCATAGTTCCCTTAAAATTATATATATATATATATTAAGTAAATAATTAAAAATATCATGGTTTATTTTGTTAGTTCTTACACGAAAATGGAATTTCTTAAATTTCAAGATTATGGTATAATTAAAAATAAATTTAAGCAATTTTTAATTCTCATGCTCTAATAATTATATGAATATCATAATTTTATTCACACGTTACTGTTAATTTATATTTAACTGTAACTCATCTTCCCAACAATGTATTGAAACAAAAATCTTGTATTTATGCATATATACTAGAATAGTTAGTACGTTATACATATTCATTATAATACTTGGTAATTGTATCAATTAACCTTTTAAACAGAAAATTTGCAAATTAAAACTTTTCCAGTTATATCTTGAGTAAATTAATACAAAAAAATATCTCATAACAATTCATAATAAACACTAAAATTGCTTTAAATTAAACAATTGCTTTTGAATTTTCTAAATATTTAATCAGTGAAATATGATAAATAATGCACTGTAGCAATTGATTGGAAAATTTGGGCTTAACTTAAAATCGACGAGATTTGTAATGATGAAAACAAAGTTTTTATAAAGGACATTTAAAGGATGAAATATAAGTATCTTAAATTTACAGAAAAATTAAGTAATTAATCAGTTTATAATTACTTTGATTTATTTTGCTTTTAATCATCAAATGTAAATAATTTTTGAAAAAAAATATTAAGAAGGACTTAGCGTCACATGATTTGAATTGAAGATGCTTGTATAAATGTTTATGTTTATAAGTGAAACAATACAATTTATAAAACTCATTATACTATGAGATTTATAACAATCATTTTAAATTTTGTCCCCATCGTTTTAAAATAAATATTTTAGCAAACATGTAAAGTACATTATTCCTTTATTCAGAATTATATTGTTCGCATTTTCTCAAGCACATATCGATTAATGTTTAAAACACTTTTTTTTTAAATAAAATGTAATGATAGTTTCTTCCTAAATATAGATAACTACCATTGTTTCAATACTTGAAAACAACAAAAACTCGTTCATAAAACAGCTATTCTGTTTTAAAAAGAAATTCAAAAGTACAAGAAAAGATGTATATTAAAAATAATTATTATCTTACACGTATTTTTTATTCAGTTTAAAAATTAAAATAAATCAGCATCAGGTTTACTTAAAACTTTTAAGATATTATAGGTCGTGTACTCTAACGGTTTTTACCTTAAAAATGTGTAAATAATGTCATAGTGAATGTATTTGTGTATAAGAGATACTTAAAGAAATTATTTCTTTATTAAATACTGTATTTTTTACATTTTATCATTTCAGAAACTTTAATTTTTCATGCATTTATACATTTATCAGTTTGAACGCCCATTGTTAGTATAGGAATATTTGCATATAGTAGATTTTAAGATATGCATATTTTTTTTTCATTATTAATGGTTACACCAAGCTAAATGTTTTTTTCTTCTTTTAAATAGCAGAAGGAAACGAATTCAAGGATGTAAAACCACCAGTTGGTAATGAAAATGACTTTAGTTCTGGAATATTCCATTTAGATTCAGTTTCAGAGTCTGATTCTGGATTTTACGAATGCATTGCGAGCAATGGGATCGAACCAAATATCAGGAACAATTTCTCCATTGTTATTCGTGGTATGAAATTTAATAAAGTGATTTAATTTCAATATTATATTGTTCTGAAATTATCATATATTTTTAAAATGAAACGTCATAAATAACATTTCATCAGTCATGATATTTTATTACATTTTTAATAAAGCATGGTCATTATAAAAAATAGAAAACTCCCATCACAAACAGTAAATTATGTAAGGCTAGTTTCCTTATATGGGTACTTATAAAGCATTTTTAAACATTTTGAATAAGAATATTTGCATACTGTCTGCAGTAAAAATACATACAATATTGGTGTATATTGCGGTGTGTTTACTTTGTTTCACCCGTGAGAGAGTACGAGAAATACCGAAAATAAAATTTAGATGCCGAAAATGTCACAGTACTGTGTACATAATTATTTTAATACTGCACTATGTAAAATAAGCGGTATTTTATTCTAATTTGTGTATCTTTTTTTAGTGTTTTGTGTGTGTGACAAAAATAAACAGTTTATATATTTTCAGTATGGAATTAATCTGAAGAAACTCCTCAAATGTGTGACTCAAATAACTTTTCACTTGTAAATGTAATGAAATTCTTCAAAACTTTTTATTTTTCAACATATGAGAAATTTGAAACACACATACTACAGATAAATATGTTTATTTGTGCATTGATTTCCACATATTGTCATAACTCTCTGAAGTTTCCAGCATTTTAAAAACAATAACTGTTTGAATATTTTCTATACATTTATAGAAAAGTTTGTCATATATTTCAATAATTACTTATTGATTATATAAGTAATTGCTGATTTATAAGTAAAAATGTATTTTTTCTGCTATAAACATCTTCACTTAAAATCAATACATTATTTTAAAAATTTATCATAGTTGTGTGATTTTTGCTATAACAAGTATGTATATTTATTTGATTCGGTACTATGACGAACAATATAAATATATGAATAATTTTGCGCAAAATATATGCACTTTTAACATTATGGTATTATACATTCAATATACTTTTATGTCATTCGTATTTCTATTTACAGTTTTATCATGTTTTGCGCATATTCAGCATGCGGTATCATGAGTTATGAGATTTAATATCACTGAAAATAAATGAAATGTATTCGTAAAAATAACATGAACTTTTTAATTTCATGTGGAAGATTTAGTTATATTTAACGCCAAAGTGTGGCGCTGTGCATCTGTTTTTAGCTTTATAAATGTTAGGTTTATTACACGCCATCTTCAAAGCGTTGAGAAAGAGTTCGCAGTTTTATAAGTCCTTCATTTTTATGCTACATCTCAGTGAATAGTTTAAGAAAATCAAGACCCAAGATTGGCTTTGTTTTTTCTATTCTACTATTCCAAGATGATATTACATCAACAGCTCCTTCACAAAATGTACTTCGCTTTATTCTTTACTCATGTACTCATCTCACACATTTGTACGGCATACTCTAAAGGTGAGTAATAATTTGTTATATTTGAATTTCATTTGTTAAGAGATAATCAGTACCTATTATATTAAACTGCCTCTACTATATACTTTTCACAAATGCGGTATTTACTTATTTTGCAAAATCCATATATATATATATTATGCATTTTTGTATGTTTGACAACCAAATGTATATTGCTATACTTATTTTTAAGTTTGATGAATTTTTCCAAGAAAAATTGAAATTGCTCACAGTATATTTCATTAAATTACATCATACATCACAATATACACAATGCTTGCATTTAAAACTTCATTCTTTAATAAAAAGGAAACTGTTCATTTCAAATTTTAAACCATAATTCTTTCTGAACAGGCTTCAAAAATATGTATTCTTAATCCATAAGCGCTCATTTGGATATTTATTTAACTACGACTTTTTTCAGCTTTAAAACTAATAATTCTGAAATTTTTTCATATTATACTTTTAATTTAATTCCTGCTTTACCAAAAAATTTCCGTAAGGTTTGAAGATTAATTTTTTTACACATTTTTATTCAACCGTTTTGTGACAAAAGAAATAAATTATCTATTTTGCTTATAAACTTTGAATTATTTTTTTCAGGAGAAAAATTATTGCTACCATTTTATTGCTTTGAGAAAATAAGAGATAGTGTTTATTAATGAAGATTTATATTATTATTCAAGAATAGAAAGTTACAAGATTTTTTAAAAATAAATTTCGTGATTCCTAACAAAAAAAAATTCCTTTAATAAATTAACTATACTAGCAAAGTTATACCATTGATAACTTAGCAAAGCAATTGTTTAGTTAAATTTTATTAAAACAATTTTTATTTATTTTCTTTACTTCTTTTGTTTTCTGATAAAATCTTGACATATTTTTATATTCTAGATGTTCCCAAAATACAATCGTTTTCTTTTCCGGAAAATGTTGTGGAAAGAAATATGGTTTCAGTAACTTGCATAGCCACAACTAAAACGAAACCTATTAGCTTTACTTGGCTAAAAGACAATAAAGAAATAAATGCCTTGGAAGGAAATATTAGAATCAGCACTGTAAACGAGGTTTCTGTACTTATAATAGATCCAGTTACTCTTGAAAATAGTGGAAATTACACTTGTTCTGCTACGAATTCTGCAGGGAATGACAAATTCACATCTTCTTTGAAAGTCAAAGGTATGTTATTTTATTTACTACATTTGATAACATTTGTATAGTTATATTTATTGTTAAAATACGTATAAAACTATGTTTAATATTTTTACCAAAATCTGAAATTATGTACTATCATATATTAAGTAGGTCTCAGTCAAATATTACTTATTAATATAATGTTCATATTAAAATTTTTTAGCCTTCAGTATCATGATGATATCACGTACATTCTTAAATTTGATAAATTAAACTGACATTTGCAAAGAGAAAATATATTGGTAATTTTAACGTTTATAAAAAAAATTAAATTACAACTTTTACGGAATTTGACGTTTACATTAAAACAAAGATCTACAGGCGGCTTTACATATTTCATGCTGGTTAAAACAAAATAAACTTGAAGGTGATTTGCTGTCATGATTTATATGTTTTATCATTTTTTTTCATCAAAATGAATTATTTGAGAAAATACTCTCTAAAATATTCAAGCTTAATTTTGGTAAAAATTTGGTAAGCGTAAATGCATTCTTGATATTTATTGGGCAATCCATTCCTTATTACTTTGGATAAGCTTAGTCAAATTTTTCAAAGAAGTTTCATTTCAGATAGGGTAGTCAAATGTTTAAGAAAATGTTTCAATTAATTACGTGCATATTGTTACTTCATTTGAAAGTACTTATACTTTAAGTTTTGTTTTTTGAATCATATTAATGTGTTAAATATGTGATATCGGGAAAACGCGAATACAATCAAATACAAAATCTGCATATAAAACTAACGTGTATTATATTATGCATTTTATGTATTTAAAATAAATATTATTAATATTTTTGAATAATTATTGAAATATGTTTCCACAAATTAAAATAATTAGTCATTAGAAAATAGGCTGTATACTTAAAGAAATTAATAATGGAATAAAAAATAAATTTTTTTAAAAGTCAGTACATTTTCTGAGGGTTTTTTTCCACTTAGACGAGGGGGAAAAAGATAGATATATTTTTTCATGATTGAACATTGAAAAGAAAAATATATTCTTATGTTAAATTTACTTTACTGTAAATGTGCTTATCCTACGCAACAGAAATTCGCGAAGACGACAACGATTGTTGTTGAATAATCATTTAATCAAAACATTGAACCAGAAATATTATTCAAGCACTTGATATATTATTTTCTGTGTAAGATATGAAGATATAAAAATTTACAATTTTCCGTTTTGATTTATATCCAGTCAGTACTGCAGCTTTTACATATAACTGCATTATTCTCTACGTACAATTCTGTCATTACATCCATTACATGTAATATGTATATAAATAAAATAAGTTTTTTATGATCTAATTTCGGATTATTTTCAACATTTTTTCTTTCGAGACATTTTATAATGTTTACAATTAAATTAGATAAACAATTTTTAATAGGAATACTAGATGCAGTGTGTTTTTAAAAATCTAACAACCATCATGATTTATTTTTTTCTTATTATTTATCATTTCTTTAAAAATAGCGCAATCTAAATTTTCCATAATACATGAAGTCTTATTATATTATTTTCTTTAAAATAATAAATACATGTTGTTTTGGAAAAGCTCTATTAAAATGAAGTTTAAGTTTTAATAAAAGCTGTTTTCGATTAAATTTATGTTCCCAATTTAAGTTAATAACTATGATTATTGTATTATATTCAAAAATTATAATGAATACAGTATGCGCAAATAATAAAAAAATAAGTCTCGCAATTCATTTTAAATATTTTTTTTATTTAGTCAATTTCATAAAATTCTTCTTTTTTTAATATTTTATATGAAAACATATGTGCGTATAAATTTATTTTCGAAAATGAAATAATTCGGAAAATTTAAATAATGTTTATATAAAAAAATCAATTAACATTTACATTCTGAGTGAAAAATTGTATCAATGTAAATGATGTAAAAATAAGTTAATTTTTTCGTTATTGGTATTATTTTACAGCTAGTCCTAAGTGGACAGAGCAACCTCTTGACTTAATAACTACTGTTGGTGCCACTGTTACTGTGAGGTGCTTAGCATCAGGATCACCAGAACCAACAATACAGTGGACTAAAAAAGATGGTAAATATAATTAATCAAGTACTTAAATACACACAATAAGAAATAACAAATTTATTAAATATTAAAATAATTTTCGATCACGGTAATTCAAAATGTACAAGATATAACATGTTAAATACGTTTAGTCCGTGGATTAGTTGTATCTTAATCACTCTTACGTAAAATATCCCGCTATATTAAGGAATTACCAAACTTCGGTGGTAAAAAGTTGTAATAACTAATTAACATTTAGGAATTTATAATAGTCATTTGACATATAATAGTTAAAAAGCAGTCATTTGGAAAGTAAATTTCTTGCATATACTTTAAAGTTTAAATTCATCAAGTCGAATATAAAACCATCATCCATAATTTTAATCATTTATATTCTTCTAAGGAAACAAACCTCCAAGAACCCATACCTAGGGTTTCCTTGAAATTTATTGTAAAATGTTTCAAATTTCAACACATCGATTTGAATATGGGAAAAAATAACAACTTCACCTATAAACACATAAAAGAAATTTGGTGAGTCTAGAAACTATTAGTTTTACTGCTTTAAGACAAAATTTATAAAAACGGTTTCATAACTATTCTAAATCTTGGACTTAATTGTTAAATATTTCAATTTACTTCAAACCGCAATTTTAAAAGCTATGTATCTCTAAAATAAATAAATTGCCAAATATAATTGTAACAAAAGTAAGTTTTCATTTAAGGGTAGTCGTGTGTCGATTTTTATGCAAGATTGATTCTTTAGTGTGTATGAAATAGAATAAATACAGTAAAATTTTTTAAAGCATCTTAAATATTTTTTATCAGATGTATTAGTAGAGAATAATACTTTATTGATTAAATCAAGTCTTTCTTCTTTTTTTTTCTCTTTTCTGACTCAAAATACCTTTGTCTTTCATTATATATGAAAAAATACACGTTCTCCATTGAAATCACTTTTTCCCATGATAGTTATAAATTTGCTAAAATGCTTAAAAGTGTCGTCTATATTCTTGGCTGTCGTTATAACAATGACAACAGTAAAAATCTAATTTTTAAACATTATATGAAATACGTAAAGATCACTCGCTATTTTTAAAGAAAAATAATTGCAAATTATACAGTATAAATTTCATATTTTGTAAAATTTCACAATTTATGTAAAATAGTTTCACATAATAATAACTCTTATTTGATTCTCAAAAATATAAAGTTATCGATTTGATTATAAGCGTTGTATTAAGCAAAAAAAAAAGGAATCTTTATAAAAGTTTTGTCTCTTATTATCTTAAGCAACAGAATTCACAACATTCTGAATATTTTTGGAATATTGAACGACATTTTAAACCTTTTTCTAGGATCGAAGACAATCAATGTGAATCCAACAGTATCGACAGATGCCAAAGACTCCAGTCTCTTACGACTTTCTCCTGTATCATATGAAGATGCAGGAGTATATGAATGCATGGCTGATAACGGCATTCCTCCCGTAATAACGAGTAATTTTACTCTTACAATAAGGGGTAGGAATATATCTGTGAAGATGTATTTTAAAACATTACTTTTCAATTGAATTATATGAAACAGTATTTAAAAAACAAATTTATATTTTGTTGATTTAGATATTGAAAATATCTTGTATTTATCGCATGCATATCCTTCTATGAATTTTTTAGTGCGTGGTTATCATTATTTAATTAGATTACCCTGACAAGTTAAAAAAAAATATTTATTGTGTTTACATGTTTTTATATTTATTTATTTTTGTATACATTCACAAAATATGTGGAATCGGTTTATTTTTATTTATTTTTTTACAGAAGCTTTATTTATTCAGTGTGATGTTTTTCGAGAAAATGGTCGTAATTCAAATTATGGCAAAATTTAAATATAAATATATCATCCCAATACATCATCTCATGCTCTCCATATTTGTCCAATGTAACTAATTCCTATTACACTCTTCAGTAAATCAAACAACTTTAATGTGCTCACAAAATAATTACAATAGCCACTGAAATTTTTAGTATTACTACGCTATAGTAAGATTAGAACTCTTCATATGTTCATTTCATGCTAAGTATAAAAATAAGTTATTTTGAATAACATTATTAGAATGGGTTTAAGCATTGATTCATTTTCAAAAATTTTAGTCTTGGTTTTATAGTTGTACATGAGGAAATGTATTAGCGACAAGCTAAAAGTATCTTTAGTTTTGTTAATAATTTTATTATCATAAAATGAAAATAAGGTTTAGTTCCTAAAATTGTCAAAGTGTGGCGCTATATATCTATAAACATCATTCGGACTCCAGAATCTGAAACGCCATGTTACATTCATTGTGTTTTAAAAGCTGAAGAGAGCTGCGGAGTTTTTGAGTACCATTACTTATTATTAGCAAAAAAACTTTCAATTATTAACTGTGGGATTATATATTCTGAAAAATAATCAAAGTGTTTATCTACCACGTCATTTTTTTAACTTACAAATGTGTGAAGATGCCTGCTCCTCAACTGATGAAATGGAATATGCAATTATATTTGAAACTTTTCGTGCTCGCTGCAGTTGTACCGGAATACATTTCATCAGGTAAGTGTTGAAATTATTTTACCTATTTTCAAATATATTCTATCATTATACACTTAACATACATTTATAAAAGTTTGATTATGTTAAATAAGTGTATGTGTTTGGAATTCACATTCATAATGTGTTTTTTTTAAAAAATAAAAATACATTTAGAAATGTCTTCTGTATCTTAAAATGCACTTTCACAATTACAGATGTCCCCGAAATTCAGAAATTTTCTTTTCAAGACGATACTCTCGAAGGAAAAATAATATCAGTAACATGTCTTGCTGCTTCGAAATCTAAACCTGTAAATTTCAACTGGTATAAAAATGGAAAAGAAATTTCTTCTTCGGAACGAAATTTGAAGATAAAAAATGACAATGAATTTTCTGTTCTGATTTTGGATCCTGTAACTTTACACGATAATGCAAATTACACTTGTAAAGCGACTAATATTCATGGAAGTGACCAGCATACTGCTTACTTAAATGTTAAAGGTAAAGTAAATCTATTTTGTGATTTATAACTAATGTTAAAATGAACTCAGATATTATATAAATAAGAATTCGTTATCTTATAAAAACCACATTAAATACAAAATACCTTATATCGTTTAAGGATGAATAGGAACATACATTTGCATGAAATTTAGATATTTTATTTTTATCTTCATAGTTCTATATAGAATCCGTGTCATTTAATTAAGTTAATACGGTACATCTCTTAAATTCGATTTAATAAATATAATCATGTTAAAAAAAAGTCTTACTTATATGCACAAGACTGCTTAAATTTTTATGTAGTATTCCAAATAAAATCAAAACTATACTTTTAAATCTTCATATTCAAAGTTGTGATAATTCATTAGATATTTTCATATATGATATAAACTAATTTTCTCTCTTTTTAATTTCCTGATTAATACTGTTTTGAAGAATATAATTATTTATAAGGAAAATGCATAGTAAGTAATCTAATTTGTATAGAATATTAACGGAGAATAATACTATGTTAATTTAATAAATTATTATAACTCTCCTATTTTTATTTTTACTAATATTGGCAATCATATGTCGCACAAAATTTCCTTCTGAAATTTTATCGTTTAATTTTGAAAATAAATGTACAATTTTATGAATATGCAAATTTAAAATATTATCTTTTAACCTATGTAACTAATGTAAACCTATTTCTATATTTTCAATCATCACTTGTCCTTATTATGATTAATTATCTGGATTCTTAAGTATTCCTTTTTTTATGATCACCAAATGTTTACGTTTTTAAGTCTAATAGTGCAAAACCTTTTTCCTAAAAACCTTTGGTATATTTTCAAGCACGCTTTCTAATTTCAAAAATGTGCCTCGCATGAATACGGTACCAAATTATTTCAAAATCTTTAAATGTTATACATTTTGTCTAAACATAACTACGTTATTAGATGTAATTTTCATTGTATGTGTCTTTAAAAGAAGCAAATTGTCGAAGTAAAATTTTAAGGATAAATTTTGAAAACTTTCTATTTTATTCTAACTTATTTTTCAACTACAAATTTAAGTTAATGAGTAATAGAAAAATTCTATATCTAATGAAACTTAAATTTTTCAAATAAAGTATCGATTTTTCTTTATTTTGAAGAACATTAAATCTTTAATTTTTCAGATGTACTTTTAAAACACAAAATCGTATTTAAGTCATATTGCACTTTTTTAAATTCACATTATACTAGCTTAACGAGTTGTCGGCATGTCATTAGCTCTTTACAATTACCTCCGGCAAGAATTGAAACAATTTACTATACTTTAAAAAAATCATCATTATTTTTTTTAAATATCGAAAAATAAATAAGTATATATTGAATTCGATAAAATCAAAGAGAATAAAGTTTCTTACTAACGAATTTAAAAAAAAAGAAAAGAAAAAGTTTGAAAGAAACAACAACTGCACTATCGAAGTATGTTTAAGAAAAATGACATAGAAGAAATTTTAATTCCTAAACCTTTCTTCATTTTAAAAATATCAAGAAATGAAAAACTAAGGTCTTAAAAAATTAAAAACTAATTTTACATGAATTACCATTTTAAATGTATTTGAGGTGATCAACAAATTATTTATTAAGAAGTTAAACCTTCTATATACGTAATTTTGTTTTTCGAGTTAGAAGATGTATAAAGAAAAATATCAAATGTCTTGAAAATAAATGGGATAAAAAATTCCTCTCATTGAAAGCATATACCTTTTCAATGAAGTTGTGGAAGATTTTAACACTGATGAATTTTTAATAACTTGAAAAAAATGTTCTTGCCATATTGTTTCTAAAAGTTTTCTTCACGCACAGTTTAAATAAATATTTATAAAACTAATTTAGTTTTAATATTTACTTTTATAGCTCCACCTAAATGGCTGGAAACACCTAAAGATATTATTACAACTATTGGTGACTCTGTTATTGTGACATGTGATGCATCTGGCTCCCCTAAACCAAGAATATACTGGAAAAAATTGTTAGGTATATTTTGCATAGTTTTTTTTCTTGCAACATTATAAGTAACTTTTTTTAGTACAGTGAATAATACCGTAAAATCAGACAAAAAAAATAAGATTGCAATTTACGGGGGTGCGTTATTCGCGAGGTATAAAAATGATAGTTTTTAAACTAAAAAGAAAGAGATAAGCGTAAAATATAGACTGTTCCATATATCGAAATATTATTTATTTAAAATAAACGGTATTCCTTATGAACCTAAAGGGTTGTAGTTCTGGAAATATATCATTTTTTCTAAAGCTTGGAATAATACCTCGAACATATATATATATGACTTCAAAAGATAAGAGCATTTCACACGTACATTTCAGGTTTCTTCGTAAAACAGGGGGTGAGCGTTATACGGCGAATATATCTAAAAATTAAAAAATGCAGCCTGAAAGTATAAATTCTTATTATACGCCTGATTTTACGGTAATCATTTCTTGCCAAAAATTCTAAAATAAATGTAATTTTACAGAAGTAAAGTTTTTATGTACGTGTATATATGTTTTATGCATGTTTCATATATACATACAAATTACTATTTGACCTCCCAACAATGATATTTGATTACTTTTCATGAAAAAATAGAAACAAATTTAGTCTTTTTCGATTCATTGTCTGCTATTATAATACTTCTATTTAAATAGAATTCATATTATTTCTATTTCGCTTCATTTCCCCCTAATTAGACTTTTCTACTTTCAGATAAAATGAATACAACTACTTTGTCTATTTCAAGGGAACAAGCAACAAATACAAGTAGTAATCAACTAAAACTGTCTTCAATAACTTATGATACCGCTGGCCTGTATGAGTGCGTTGCAGACAATGGAATTTTGAATAAAATCCGCAGTAATTTTTCCGTAATAGTTCGTGGTATATATATGCACAATATTTATTATTTTATTACATTTAAATACCTAGATTTTTAATTAGTGAACAATTCTGATTTGCTTGTGAAAAATTGTCGCACATGATGTTTGTACTCATCTTAATTCATCCATTCACATTCCATAACGCAATTTTAATAGTATTTCATATTTATTTTTTATGTTTAGTATCCGTATTATCTTAGTTTTTAAAATTGAAATGAAATTCTTGTTTATCTTAGAAGAAACCCTGTGAACCGAAACATTAATGTTTAATTTCAAATTTAGTTACGTATAGCGTCAATATGTGGCGCTGCACTTCTAAAAATTCATATTTAGAATTTACTAGGAGAAGCGCCATATTATATCAGATGCGTTCTGAGTGTTTCGTTCTTCAGACATACACCCGAGAAACCGAAGATATCTATGGTATATCATTTAATATCAAGATAATCCATGATTATTAAGTACTGTTATAGCTGTTCGTAAAAATGTCCCATTTCTCTGAAGTAAAACACTACAAGTTTTTGTTGATATTTCTTCGGTTTTGTGTTGTCACATGGATCTTCATGCAAGCCAGAGCATCTGAAGGTAAGAAAAAAAATATGTTATTTACCATATTTTCAATTAACCTTAAGCATTCTTTTATACAAAATAATCCGACTAAAATGTTCAGAAGCATAATTTTTCTAACTAAAACTAGTCTATCGCTGTCCTTCATGGTACTTATACAAATTGTTTTCAGTATACGTAATTCAATGTTTTAACTTTAAGAAGACTGTAAATCTTTTACTAAAAAAACAATACCTATAAATTATAAAAGTATTTCTTACAAATCTTTTAAATCTAATTATCGTGTTTTTTATTTTTAATCTTTCCAATCTACAAGAAAAAAATTGAAAGAATAATTTTTATACTCCATTCAATCAATATGAAACATAATGTGATAATGAAATCAAAATACATATTAATGTATTCAACATACTCAAATAACTTTGTAATGAACTGGTCTTAATGATAAAGTAAGAATATGTATTAAAACACCCCATTTGGTATTTTTAAAGATTATGTAAATCATTACTTTTTGATGTTCCATAGAAACTTATTACTTTATAAACAGAAGTCTATATATTTCACATAGAAAAACTGCTAATATACATTTAAATACAAATTCTTATTGACTAATAGTTTTAAGTGGTTATATTAAAATTGCCGGTGAACAGTTTATTTTTTCTCTGTTACATTTATTTAATAGATTATAGATTTATGAACATTTAACAGTAATATTAAAGTGCCATCGTTGATACTCATTTCTAAATTGGGCCATGAAGGAATTGGAATATAAGAAATTATTTTAAAAATTATAAAATTTCAAAAATTTAGTTGCTTTTTCAAAAGTTGAACTAAAACATTGATTTTGAAAAACTTTATTTTTTTGGGGTGAAATAACGCATCAATTTTCTTTTTTATTATTTTTTTAGAGTTACCAGAGATCGAAAAATTCCAATTTAAAGAAAATGTTAAAGAAGGAGACTTCGTCTCAGTTGTTTGCTTGGTGAAAACTGGATCTCAACCAATAACTTTCTTATGGTATAAAAATGGCAATGAGTTCATAATTTCGAATAAAAAAATGAGCATTGAAAACAGTCCAGTAACCTCAGCGTTAATTTTAAATTCCGTAACATCCGAAAATGATGGAAATTATACATGCGTTGCTAAAAATAGTTTTGGTAGTGACCGTCATTCAGCAGTCTTGAAAATAAAAGGCAAGTTCAATTTGTTATTTTTTTGTAACTAAGAACTTTCTCTTTTTTTTTTAAATTAAAGAAATGTCTCTATAGAAAAAAGTCTGAAATATTTAGTAGCACTATTTATTTTATTTATTTAAATTGATCAAATCATTTTAAAATTCTTCATCATTTTTATACAACAATTAGTCAATGAAAATAAATATTTCTTTTTCAAAGATATTGATTATAAAAGTTTTAATACCAATCATCAAAAGCCGAGATATTAGAAGAAGCAGTCCCTTATTTTTAACCCATAATTAATGTTATTGATAATAAATGTATATATATATATATATATATAATTATATTAGTTCTTTATTTATATTCTCTATGTTGTAAATAATTACATTAATTAAAATATTTTGTGGCTGATTTGTTTCTCAAAAACCTTTTATACGCATTTCTATTTGTTGAAACTTTTTAATTAGTACTATATGTATTTATAAATTTCCTTTACTTTAAAAGAAAAATGAATTTAAAAGATATCTTCGGCAGATAGAATAATTATATTTAATTATGAAAAAAATATGATGAAAGCAGTGTTTTTTTCATACTTAAAAATAGATCATTTTAATAAATATATTCCGTCAACAAAAATATTCATATTTCAGATGAATTTAAACAAAATATATATGTTTAATAAAAGAATTTTCAAACTCTCAATAAAACAATTAAATATCAATATAATCATATTATAGATTTATAAATAATGGATAATTTTATTTTTATCCTTATTATTTGAATTTCAGCTTCTCCAAAATGGATAAGTCAACCAAGCAATATTATAGCGGTGATTAGTGATGCAATAACAGCGTCTTGTATCGCATCTGGTTCACCAACACCTCAAATTACGTGGAGAAAAATTACAGGTAGTCGCGTATACTCTGCTATCTACTTTTAAGAGTTGGTAAAATAAAATAATGTATCATGTAAATAATTAAACTGGAAAACACAAAATAATCGAGGAAAATATTTTCTACACATTGCATGGATTTTTAAATATGAAATTTTCTGACAGCATTTGTTTCAAAATATATGTGTAAAACAAGATTGCAACAATTTTGGACCATTATTTTATATCTAAAAGCTTTTTTAATTTAAAATTAGTTTTCATATAAGACATATCGTTTTTAAAGCTAATAAAAATTTATTACTTTATGCATAAACTATATAGTATACCCAAGTTGAAGAAAAAATACCCGCTCTATTTTAGAATACAGAATAACTTGTATATCTGAAATATTTTACCAAGCCTTCAAAACTAAAAGGCTTATTAGAAAGAAAATTAGTAAATACTTACAAATAAATATCTGTAAAATCTTTTTTCTCCTTTCAGAACCAAGAACTCAATCTTTGTATAACCTTAATTCGACATACTTCAACAGCAGCGACAGTACAATAAAAATCTCCAGAGTTTCTTATGGTGATTCTGGTACATACGAGTGTACTGCTGAAAACGGCATCCAACCTAGCATCAAAGCGAATTTCACGGTCACTGTTCGTGGTAGGAGAGTATGATAGTTTCCTAATTAAACATTTTAAAATATTTGTTTTCACATCAATATAGTGAGTATATTTCATAATTATGTGATTTAAATGCAAAATTCAGTGGGTGTTGTATCACTTACGTGATGTTATTATGAAGAATCGTTTGAACGATTTCTGAGTGAAAATGTTATACATTCTATTTGCACTAAAATGTTAAACGCTAATTTTTGTTGCAATTATTGGTATTCTACATTTATAAACACGTGGTTATTCCAACTGAATTTATTGTTTTACTTATGAATGACACATATATTAAAAGGTTAATAACTGTGATTCTGTTTTTTTTTTTTTTAATATATAAATATTTAAATAGTATGAATTATCACCTAAAATATTTCTCATGAAGACGTTTTAGAAAATTAAAACAATTTATAATTATTCCAACTTTTAGTTGTTTAAGTTATTTTGTATGTTCATAATTATTATTTCTATATTATGATCCAGTGTATTACATATTTTTAAACATTTTATTTAAGAGATTAAAACAGCGTGTATAATAATTGAAAATTAAATTTATCTGGGATATACATGCAACTACTTCTATGAATATGTTTACTATTTACAGTTTTGAACATTACATGAAAATAATAAAAACTGTTTAACTTAAAAGGGTTTTTTTTTGTCAATTTTTAATACGTCGCAGAACAAAAGGTATGTTTATCACGATGTACAAATAATTTTGGATTTCTATTCTTTCAATAAATGTATAACTAATACGGATTGATTTATAGTAAAAAGTTGAAAATAATTATTTTAACTGGATTTGTTCCTTTTAAATGATCCTCAACAATCGTTGATGGAATTATAAACTTATAAGTATTTCGTCTATTTCTATTCGATGCGTATTTCGAAATTATAACCTTCAAATTAGAGTCTATCAATTTTTTTCCTTTGTTTTCTTTAATTTAGTTTTCATGAAAATTATTCAGAAACGTTTCATTCATTTTTTGTGTGTGTACGAAATGTTGAGACAAATAAACTGTTTTCAATTTTTACATTTAAATCACAATAAGTTTAAAAATATACACAGATACCAGTAGTTCAAATCTGCTTTGTCTAAAGAATCCTATAATCTCACATATTTTCTTTTTTATCTTTGAATTATTATAGAAATCAAATTTTTTATTACATAAATATGAATGTACGATTATGAACTTCTTCTTCTCACATATCTTTAGTATACGTAATAATAAAAGAAATATTAGACTATTTAAAAAATATATATTTCTTCCAAGGGATTTTCGTGAATTTGTGCTTTATCTTAAAAATAAATCATAAATGTTTGAATGTATATTATTCTGGTTTAAATACTTGTTTAAACAATTTACACTCATTTTTGTGTGTTTTATGTCAAATCATTATACAGAATTTCAGAGCTTCAAATATGCTTCTTAATTTCATTTTTACTTTTCATTTACATTAATTTTAAAATACAACATTTAGAATAAGTAAATAGTTGTCGTTATCGTCAACATGTGGCGCTGTGCGTCCATGAACGAAAGCAAAGACTGTATTTAGTTTACATTTATGAACGCCATGTTAAAAGTCCTTCTGTCTGTAGAGTGGAACTATATGAAGCAAACAGCTTGTAACACCACGAACCAGTACGAAAGTAATACGCAGATTTTTTTAATACAATGAACGGATATATTAATAAATATTTGAAATTAAAGCCTACCAGAATAGTGGTATTAATCATGATCTTCACTTTCCTGCCAAAAGCTCTCCTTACAGGTTAGTACTGTATTTATATATTTTTTGTACATAGTTTCTATTTCAAAATTTTTTTCTATTCTGATTAATAATACTCAAAAAACTATATTTGTCTGAAATAAATTTTAAAAAATATCTTAAAAGGGCATATTTTGGAATTATGTAATTTTTACATTTATAATATTTCTTGGTTTCATATACTTTTTGTACATTTACCAGACACTTTCATTCTAAAAAATAAAAAAAAATCTAGAGAAATGTTTCATAGCAAAAAATAATAAAATAGTACGAGCAAACTTGAATGAAAAAAACACACACACAGAAGCAAAACGCTTTAATTATAGCTATTAAAACTACGTATAAATAAGATACATTTTCTATAAGAAAAGTGCCAAAATATAATGAGCATAATACTTTCTAAATAGAGAACATTAAAATTCTCTCGTATGAGATAAGACTTATATTTCTTTATATACTCTTTCGATAATATTTTGCAAATTTGAAATTCTCAAAAATAATTTATTCTGAAAATTCTTTCTTATTTCCCAAAGAAAAATTATAAGTAAAATTTTAAATTTATTTGTTTGACGGAACATATTAATTCAAAATATATTAATCTAGGCATATTAATCCAGAACATAATAAAGTAATTTTTAATATTATCAATAATTTTATACATTCACAAATGACCAAGAACTTATTTCGCTCGTACCTTTTCATTTCTGTATTTCATTTCTGTTCCTTAAATTTACTGTAATTCTTATTTTTAAAAATTCGAGATTCAGTCCCTAAATTTTTCATTTACAATTTCAAAATTCAATTTTTATAGAGCCTCCAATCATCAAAAAATTTCAATTTGAAGAAAACGTGAAGGAAGGAGATTTCGTATCAGTAGTTTGCATTGTGAGATCTGGAACTCAACCTATCACTTTCATGTGGTTTAAAGATGGACAAGAATTTAGAAGTTCAAGTAAAGACGCGACTATTGAGACTAGTCCACTTACCTCTGCTCTTCTTTTAAACTCAGTTACATCCGAAAGCGATGGTAATTATACTTGTAAAGCAAAAAACAGTTATGGAAGTGACCAACATTCTAGTGCTTTGAAAGTGAAAGGTAAAAATATGCTTTTCTTTCGCAAGTAGAATTCAGGTATTTTAAAGATGAATTATCTGAGTCATTATTAAAAAGTCTTTTAATGATAATGATCCTATAATGATAATGATATTTTGCTCCCATTTTTTTATTTTCTGTTTGCATATGTCGAATCAAATATAAGAGAAATAACTCTTCTTGTGTCTTAAATATAAATAATAGTCTTAAGGAAACAAAAACATAGTTTTTGGTTATAATACTCATTTTTGAAAGATAGTAATAGATTTAAGTTTATTAAAATAGTGTCAGTTTAAAATGCAATATGAGAAACAAAAATCCAGTTTGTTGTTGATTCTTCATTTAGCTGATGAAAAATGCATAGCCAGTGATAATAAATATTAATTAAACAGCTGCAAGACGTATAAAATGGAAAAATATTCACTTTCAAAAATGTCTAAATTATGGTCTTAAAAAATTTTTAAACCATTTATATTTTTTCAAGTTTAGTTCTCGTTTGTTAAATATTTCTGAAAATTTGAATTCACAGAAAACTTACAATACGCTTATCAATTAGCAGTTCCAAATTCAGATCTGAATGTGTGGCTGGCATTGCTTGCATTAAACTAAATAATTTCTTTCTATATGAAAAAATAAATAAAATTTTAAAAAATTCAAAACTTACTTTCAGTGAGGTTTCTTGTAGTTTTTATGCGCATTCAAATTAAACTTTCTTTTTGTTTTTATATTAATCGAACTAGAAATTATATAACTTTGCTCATATTGCTCTTAACTACGACTACATAACTTTGTTTTATATAGATCTGACTTCTTAGAGTTATTTCTATAATCTAGCGATTAATACAAATAGCTCTAAACTACTTTTACAGAACGATATGTATATATAGACGTCGGAAACAGTATTTTATTTATTTAAATTCATCCCATAAACATTAAAATGTTCCTAGGTTATTTTGCGTGAAAAAATTACAAATATTAAATTTCTCATCTCAATTTTTTAAATTCCTTTATAGCATCTCCAAAATGGATACTTCAACCTTCGGATGTTGTAACAGTTATGGGAGAAGCAATTAGCATTCAATGTATAGCATCAGGATCACCACTGCCTCAAGTTATTTGGAAAAAGTATTCAGGTAAGTTTTACTCCCATAAAAAAAATCGACGTATTTATCTTTTCTGGTTGTTATATTAATAATATTGCTTCCTTACTGTATTTTAATTACTTGTTTCAATGCATTATTAGAGCAAAAATAAGGGAATATAAAAACTAAATTTATACTTTACGGAGCTTTATAAAGTAGCATAATATTTGCAAATAACAATTTATTTAATTATTTTTTAATGTTATAACAATTTTTTATAAATCGGATTTAATAATTTGCTTCAGAATACATAATGTCAAATACGTATCAAATATAACAAATAGTTCCTTTCAATGTTTATGCATGAAATCTAGTGCAGCTTAGTATTGATTAATTATTTAATTAGACGCATTATGCAAATGTGCATTAAATGCATTATGCACACTTACACTTTTTGTCACGGAAATTAAATTATATTGGCTAATAGAAGAATTACAAAAACTCAGAATTTCTCGCTTATCTTGTAAAGAAGATAATTATTTCCCAAATTACAAAGTCATGTAATACCATGATTATTTCTCAAATTATAAAGTATCGTTTTTTTTTTTTTTTTTTTTTTCATCCTCTATAATTTGAGAATTTTTCAATCATGGAAGAGTGTAATATTAATTCATCGATTTAAATCTCACACAAATAGTTCATTAGGATGTACGTACAAAAATATTTTGTAGCGTTTCTTGTGTTTTTATTATTGTTGATTTTTAACAGAAAGCTAAAACTCATCTCGCTGAACTTTTCCATCAAGCTATGATAATTTTCCGAAAACAAATTCGTAACTAAGAATAAATTCTGAATCAGAAATAGGTTTAAATATTTCTTGTGTTCGCAAAGACTATTATTTTGAGTTAACACGCTTTAAGGCTAATGTTAAAGAATAGGACCCAAATGCGGAATATTTTTTTCAGATATAAAAGTATTCAAACACTAATATTATATTCTGGCTTCACTATCCGGTAGAGAATAACTTATTTTATCATACTACTCATTTTTATCCGAGTTGACACATTTTTTCTTATATAAAATGTGTTTTTCGCATTTTTTCTCCTATACCGTAATGCTAAATGAGCTATCCCTTTACATGTTACAAGGAAAAACGGATTAGTTATGAAATTTTTTGAAATTTTAAAAACACTATTATAAACAAATGCATGAGTTATAATGTCATAAATTTTTATAAAAATTGAGACATTTTTTCTGTCGGAAAATGTGCTCCAAGTTGAATCCATACTGTCGTACATATGGCGAAAACAGCCTTAAGGAAATCTGAGTCGTCCTCATACAACAAATTTGTGGAATTTTTTTATTAACGTTGCACTCTTATGTCATTAACATTTGTGTCATTAACAGTATTTAACATTTGTGTTTATAATTGGAGCAAATAAAACTTTCGATTCCTGATACACACAATGTAATTTATTGGCAAATAATTTTTGCACTTGAAATTCTTATTCATTTTACTTTTCATTCAAAAATGAAAAACATGAGTTTTATTTATAGTCATTTAGCTTATCTTTTTTTATATTATCATTTCAGTTGCTGGAGCCCAATCACCAGTTCAATTAAATTTGAATTCCTCTCATGTTACAAGTAATGGAAGTACATTAAAATTTCCAAGGGTTTCGTACGATGATTCAGGAATGTACGAATGTTCGGCCGATAATGGAATATCACCAATAATAAAACAAAATTTTTCAATCACTATCCGTGGTAGGAAATATCAGCTTATTTTTATTTCAATTTTGTTTTTCGATGGTATTGTTCGCAATGTAGAAAATGTCTTGCTGAAAATTGTCTAAGATCTGTTATATTACTTCGAGAAGAATAATACGTAAATTTTTTAGTAAATTTGTGATTTTTTCAACTTTTGATGATTTCTAAAAATGGTATGATGTCTAATCCTATTTTTTATTAAAAATATGGTAACTAATACAATGTAATTCATTTGGTGGAATATATTTAACTATAAATAAAGAATATTGCCATGTTGCTCCAAATTCAATTCATATAATGGATAATATATATTGTTCTTGAGAAATAATAATACCCCCTAAAGGATATGATAACAGTTTGAAATCATGTACTTACACCGTAAACTAACAGCCTGTATTGCTAGGAGATGAGAAGTAGAAAAGGGACACACCATTTCCAGAAAAACTAAGTATTAAAGAATAATGAAATGCTAGTTTGAAACTATGATAAAGTACAGTTTTTGTGTGTCTCGTGTTTTTATATTCCCAGGTGTATTTAATACAAAATAATGGCAACTCCTTATAAGAACACAAAGAAAATTATAAATTGGTTTATAATTTTCACTATTTATTCAATATAAAAAAACGTAGAGTATTTTTGGGTCGTGTTTCACCTTTCAAAAACTTGCTTGTGTGTTATATAACAGAATATTCTAAATCTTTCAGCAATTTATTTTCGTAAAAAAATACCTTTGTTTAAATTTTTTGACCGGCACTCCAGTACAACACATTGTTTTATTCAAAAACAAAACTAATTGGTCATTCTAAATTGAGTATAATGCAGAAATTATTTGAAACCCCTTACTGGTTTCAACTTTGAAATTCTATATAATTTTTTTATAACTAACTTATATTTCACTATCAATTTATTTAGCGTATTTAAAAGATATATTATCTATTTCCATTATGAGGTATTCACTTATCGTTTATGTATTTGAAGTATTTACTATTCCCTTTTGAAATATGTGTTTATAAGTACGTTTTTCGTAAATCTCTAACGTTTTTAATAAAATTCTCCATTATTATTATCTATGAATTTATGAAATAAAGTTACTATAGAGGACACCTTGAAATTAAAATGCTTCAAGAATACAAAATATTTTATTTTTAAAAATATATAATTCTATTATTTCATTTTCATTTTTGAAGTGGAATTTGTTGATATTAATGTCAACATGTAGCGTCCTAATGATTGACAAGCTCATTTTTATTTTAAATTTGGTCATGTAACAACGTGCTAAAAGTTCATTTACCTAAAGCTTTATTGTTATATAGACGAAGATAAACTTGTGAAAACGCAGTAAGAGAGAAATTTGCTTTTCGTGTCGTTTTTCAATATGTATTATGTATGCCATTTAACGAATCGTATCAGTCGTTTAACTTTTGTTATCATCATAGTTTCAAATTGTGCTTTAAGCTTCAATATGTAAGGCTTTTGTCGTTATTTTTAATTTTCAAAAATTCATGCAACCTACATGTATGTGTTATTATTTTTTTAAAAAAACATTACCAGGTTTGAAAACAAATATGAAAAGGCTTATATTTAGGCTTTTTTTAACAAAAGGGGATAAAATTGGAAGTCTCGGTGATTCTCACCTTAGAATCTTTGCTGTGTTCTAGAAAGATGCTGTTGGTTCCTAATGCATATCAGACAATGGGATGTCTCACAGCATATGTGCCAATTTTTCTCAGATCATTCGTGGTTTATCAATGAAATTGCACCTAAAAATTTTACATATGTGTACTATTTATCCGATCTCTGTGATTTATTGTTATTAATGTTTTATGTTTCTACATGGGAGAGATTTAGTCAAATACTACGTTACTTACATGATATGATACATTTTTGCGTACATATTAAGAAAATACGATAAAAATAACAATATTTGGTTCATTTGATTTTTTTTTTTTTCTTACAGCGAAACATTTAAGTGTTAAACATATACTGTTCTATGAACTCATTACTTTTTATTCATGATTCAGTATATTTATTGTTGTTTCTCTTCTTACAATTATGCATTTGAACTAAATTCTCAAATGCAGACAATTACACAAAACATATCACATTAACATTCATACTCTGTTATCTTCATTTTCTCGATTGATTTAATATTTGAAGTGAAATGCAATCATTCGTATTTCACGAAAAGATAAATTTTTTTAAAAAAATTACTTGTAGTTAGAAATTATGTCAATGTGTGGCGCTGCTTATCCGTTGACTTGAAATATTTTTTAGCGTTCAGTACTAGCATTTTACCACAGAAATGAATCGTATGTTTATAAACTGTCTTATACACCTATCTTCATGTAGTGCACACAAAGATAGTTTCATTGATACTCTTATATTTTAAACAATGTTTATCGAATTATCAAGTATGGATCAAGTTCTACCTCTGTCATCTGTACTGAATATCGCAGCTTGCATTATTTGTACACAAGTCTATTTGATGTCGATATCCGTACTTTCTGGATGCAGTGCTGGAGGTAAGGCTTTTTAATACTATTTATATAAAGCTATATCAATAATTGTAAATAAACTATTCCTTATAATGTTAAACCATTTTATACTATATTCAGAAATGTATACTTAGAAATTTTAAAAATTCGCTTAGCATGATTTAGCAAAAAAGTGCATCAGTGTATTCAGATGCATTGAAAAAAATATGAAATTTCTCATTGACTTTTGTAAAAAAATCCTTGTATTACTGACATTTATCTGTAAACTATAATATATGCATTGAATATAAGCAATTTAATGTTTAAATAATTCAATTTCCTTCATAATTTTAAATCAACAAAAATGGTCTATTATTGAATAAACTATTAAAATTGGTGTATATTGATGTAACATTCTTCTTCACACTGAAAGAATTCCTTCAACGAATTCTAAAAAAAAATTGATAGAAAATATTTCATACTATTTCAAATCTTTTTATCGATTGTAGAAAAATAAATCTGCATATTACACCAAAAAAATTTTAATCCATTTTTCAATGACGCTTAATTTAAAAAATTCACTTATTGAATGATATTAAAATTTAACTAATGCGATTGTGTGTCTATTCATAATTAAAAAAAATGATTTCAGCTTAAATTTTTTCTTTAATAAGATACATAAATTTCATACTTTATTTAAAAAAATACCATGTATTAAAAGTAATCTATATTTTTAATACATGAATATGTTGAAATTTACTGAAATTATATACGATAGAGATCTAAAATAATCATTTGTTAATAATAGCCTGATTTTTTTAAAATCAAATATGATGTCTGTGTAAAAATGTAAAATATTTGTCTTTAGAGATGTATTATAAATGTTTTAGATATATTTTTAGACTTTTTAATACAATTTGCTCCTATTAGACAGATAATCCTAATACTGATTATTATTAAACTACTTATAAAAGGAAAAGCTTAAAAGTTATTAAAAAATACCATAACAGTTTTACTTTTTAAAGTAACATATATTTCACGACAGTGGAAAATTATATTTTTTAATAAAATATAACTCTTTTTAAAATTACAGATATTCCTGAAATACAAAAGTTCACCTTCCAAGACAACATTATCCAAGGCAAACTAGTTTCTGCGACATGTTTAGCTCTGTCAGAATCAAAGCCTTTGCAATTCCAATGGATTAAAGATGGTAAAATTCTTAAAAGTGATTCTCAAAACGTTCGCATAGAAGACAGTGACGAATATTCTATTCTGATATTAAACAAAGTAACTCTAGACAATGAAGGAAACTATACCTGTTCAGCAACTAATATTTATGGAAGTTCAAAACATTCGGCATATTTGACTGTCAGAGGTAAAATTAAAATTCAATCCCTTTTAATGAACTGCATTATCTTGGACAAATTACGATATTTTTATTTGTTTATTACTCAGATAGATCACGATTATTACAGTTAAATAGATTGTAGTAAAATATTAATAATCTAAAACATTAATTCTTTAGCTTAAATTTCCTCAAATATTAGTCGGAAATCTCTATAGAACCTTTCCCATTATTTTATTTCTCTTAAACTAAAAAAATTATCGTGATTTTGGAATAAAATAAAAAGTATAACGAAGTGTATTTAATCCTTAGTTGCTGTTATCTTAAAGAACTTTTTAAGTAATTTGATTAGACCTCTCTTATTTCAGATACATATTAAAACTGAATAAGGAATTTGTAAAATATCTATTATCTTCAATCAATAAACATTTTTTAAAATTTTATTGAATTCAAATATTTTAATTTTTTTCAAAAATTAAATGAATTGCATATTAAGTTTTCAATACATAAATTCTAATCAAGAATTTTATACAAAATAAATCCATTAAAGAATCACATCATCTTTTAAATTAAAATAAATTTATAAATGTATTACCTGCATAAAAATAATAGTTATTAGCGACTTAATTACACCCTAGAGAGAAATACAAATTAAGTAATTATGAAAATGAATAATTTATATTAATTTATTTCAAGAAAAATTCTTGAGAATAATGCATTCATGTAAAATTTTTTGCAGCACCTCCATTATGGATTAAAACTCCAGAAGATGTGACAAAGGCAATTGGAGAGAGTATAACTTTTACATGCTCAGCATCAGGGTCACCTAAACCAAGCATTTCTTGGAAAAAATATTTGGGTAAATTGTTACAATTGTATTCTAAAAAATTAGCATTATATGAAATTTTGATAAATTATAACTAAACATTTGAAACGAATAAGATTAGTTCCTTAATAAAAAATTATTATTTAAACCTTTTTCTGTGAAGTTTATATTTTATTCTTATTATTGAGTACATTCTACTTTAATTTTTTAAAAATTTAAAACTGAGAAACATTTAATTTATGTGTGAGGTGTTAAATTAAAAAATTAATGACGTTTTATTAAATAAAATTTTAGTTTCTTATTTTCAAATTCTTGTAAATAAATTTGTGAAATGATTTGATAACAAATGAATCTCCACGCAAAGGGATTTGTTAGTTTCTTTTACACAGAGAAAATACTTTTGATAATTTGATATGTGTATTACAAGTTATTTTAAATTACGATAATATTTATTTTTTTTATTAATTTGTCTATATAAAAAGAGAAAAGGTAATTATGTATATGTTTACACGTATTGTTTGTATGTGTGAAAAATTTTTACATTTAAATTTATACATTTCATTGAAACCGTCATCCTTAAATTTCAGGTGATGAAAACAAATGGATTGTTATAAATTCTAATGAAGATTACACTATTGAAGATAAAGAAAGCTCGTTAAAAGTTAAATCTTTGTCTTATGAAGATTCTGGATTGTACAAATGTATAGCAAGCAATGCAGTAAAACCAAATATAAGTGCTAATTTTACGTTAACCATACGTGGTAGGTTACAAACAATATAATTGTATAAACACTAATCACACAACTATGTTTCTTTATAATTTCGTATTCACTAAAAAAAGTTCAGGTAACATCAAAAAGTTTTTGTAACACTAAACAAAAATACAATAATTAATTTCGTCATGGTTTTGTATTAACAAAATTTAACTTTGCTTTTTGATATATTTTTCACTCCAAAAAGTTCCACTTTTTGTCATTGTGTGGCGCTGCTTTACCATGAATAACCATTTATGTGTATTTCAGCCATGTTTAGCATGAGTACTGTAAGCAATGTATCTCATTCACCGGATTTCCTAGCTTGCAATTTTCATTGTTCTTTAACACTTATGTTTGTAACGACTTGATGATTTTCTTCATAAAATTCCATTGATGTAAGTTTCATTTACACGATAAAATGAACGTTTTCACAACCGCATATTTTGCCGTTCTCTGCTTTGCGATACCAAGCTATAGTGAAGGTAAGTTTAACACACATTTATTTATATCATACTTTTAAGACTATGTAAGATAATAATAATTATTATTGCTTGTTTTATTGAAGAATACCTTGTATAAATAACGTAGTATGAATCAAAGTAAATTTAATCTATTTAGAAGGGAAAAATATAACTATTTATTTAAAATAACATCTTCCTTTAAAAGCATCTTCATAAATCATCATGAATTCATTTCGTAAAACTCTATTTTCGTTTAATAAATTTAAACAATTTTTAAATCAATTGGAGCTTAACAATTTTTATAAACATGAGTATTACTTATTTAAAGCGTTTTTCATTGACTCAATGAATAATTATTTATGTCTTCTTGTTGGAGATTTCAATTGACATGTGTAAATTTTACTTAGATATTAATGCATTCAAAATTATATACAAAATATTAAGCTCATTATTTTATTTGAAGTAAAATACAAAAAACTTTACTTATTTAACATTTTGTGGGATATATAGAACTGTTGATTAATATAATTTAATAATTTTTTCAGTGAAAATTGAACCCTTTAATTTCTCACGGAGATTCAGCATTGGTGAAAAGGCTCAAGCAACTTGCTTAGTGGTTTCTGAATCGGATGATATTCAGTTCCAATGGTTTAAAGATAGATTGCCTTTAAAAGAATCGGATAATGTTCGTTTAAAGAGCAGCAATGATTTTAGTATTATAATAATAGATTCCGTCGAATTATCAAGCGAAGGAAATTATACCTGCAAAGTAATGGATGGCAAAAACAGCGCAGAGTATTCAGCTCAGTTGCAAGTTCAAGGTATTAGTTGTATTTTTCATTTTGCATATCACTGTTTGTCGACGTTTTTTGTAATAAATTAATATTTACAAAGAACTATCAAAATATTTCATAACAATAATTTTTCCCATTTATTAAATGTTTTTATAATGTTAATATAATTTTTAAATGTAATATTGTTCCCAAAATTATGTGACATCAGTATTTTAAATAGTACTATAACACATTATAGAATTTTAATTGAGTTCCTTTATATACTCTTAATGAACGAATTTCAATTTATTTCCGACAATAATAGTGATAAAACACATTTTTAGTTAGACTTTTAAATTTCGGAAATGAATAAATTAATGGAACAATTATCTTAAAAAAGAGTTTAACACATATCTAAATTTTTCAATTGAGTATTTTGTATCGAAGATGAAAATGTTGATTATTTCTCTTTAATAATCCTTTATAAATTAATAAATTTGAAAATAAAATTGATTCTAATGAATATAAAAATGCAATAGATTAGTATTTCAATAACGTTTAGATTTTTTAAAAACCAAAAATTGCGATGATCGCAATTTGTGTATTTCTTTACAATGTGTTTTATTCCCTAACAATGATAAAAAAAAATCAATTTATAAGAAAATTCACGAAGCATTTAATTTCCGTAATAGAAAATATTCTTACTCTAGTAATAAATGTTCATTCTAATAATGTGTTAAAAAGCCAGAAATAAACAATATATATATATATGCACTTCATATTATAGAGATAAAAACAAAATTCTTCTCTTTTTATTTGAAAAAATTTATATTTTTTTATAAAACTTACATATTTTTATTAAGAAGTTGTTCATTTCACATAACGAATACATAGATGCACTTTATAACCGATATTCTGAAAATATATCAAAATACTTTTACATTGATCAGTTTAATAATTTTTATGGTTCTTTCCCTTTCAGCTGCGCCTTCCTGGTTGGATGAAACTAAAGATTTGACTGTAGCTATGGGATCTACAGTTACAATTCATTGTAGAGCTTATGGATCTCCCAAGCCTCAAATTAAATTAAAAAAAGTTTCTGGTATGATGCAACGGCGTTGAAACTTTAATTAATCCCAATAAAACTCTTTTTGAACAAATTTATGTTGAAGTTTATTGCTAATCCTATTTCTATCTTTTTTTTTCAATATGCATTTCAATGTAGGTCATTTTGAAACGAAGTCCAACAACGGTACTTTTATCTTAGAATCCGTTACATCTGATCATTCAGGAATGTACGTTTGTGAAGCAAGTAACAACGTTGGTAGTCTAATCAGCAAAAACTTTTCAATTGCTGTTGAAGGTAAAATATATGTATATTTACTATCTGTATTTTAAAGATTCTTATTTGCGTTTTTGTTCCGAGTAAACTACAAAACTTTCGTGAATTTGAAACTATTATTTAAATATTGGTCAATAATTCACAATCTATTATACATTTTCTAGAAATACCAACGAAGATAAAAATATTTAGATTTGTCGTACCGTTTTAGTTTGTTATGATCATTTTGAATCTACACAATATTTTATTGGTTGCACTCGATTCATAAGCTATGTTAGAATATAAATGAAGGTATTTGTGTAACTATTTAATCTATTCTAAATTTACATTTGAACTTCTGAGATTTTTTACTGTATTAAAAAAATATTATGAACATTTATATTACATTCAGTATTAACACTTTTTGTATTATTTTTTATATTCTAAAATTGCATTCAATGGCAAATACGCTCGCTAATTGATGATATATTATGTATATATATACAGATGATTGCTGTATTTTCGTATTAAAATTTCGTTGAATTTTTTTTGAGTAAAACATATATCATTATCAAGTGTGTGTATTTGAAACAGGTATTCTTATTTTATATAGGATGAAAATAAATCATGTCTCCCGACTGAAACTGTGTGAATTAACTTATATGCTTGATTTACTTTATATTTATAAACATTATCGTATTTCGGAATTACTTTTAACTCACAAATGTGCCAATATGGGGCGCTGTATGTTTCACAAAACAGAAAATAATATACGCCGCCATGACATTAGCATGTGTATTGGAAAGATACTGTAAAAGGAGCAGAAACCAACACATCAAATGTCCGTATTACGGATTATATTCATGTGGACTACTCTTACTAATTACGTTTAGAAAATATCGCAAAGCTTGAATAAACATGTCAATCATCAAATTTGTTCACCTATTTGTAAAAGAAGCTTTTATTTTGCTGTTGACATCAAGGGAAATCATGAGCACTCTAGGTAAGTTTTTTGTCCTAATTCATACCTATAAAATATTTTTATCTAAATTAAGCTCAATGGTTATGCATGCCGTTTTTAAACATTCAAATAATTTGAAAAGAATACTTTGAATTGCATGTTTTGTATCTGTTTTGTGACTAAATAAAACACTGCAAATTTTATTCCTTTCCTGAACTAAATCGAAGAGTAATATTACTAAATTCTAGCAGTTTTCAGAATGAACTTATTTGCAGCATAAAAGATTTGTATCAATATGATAGTATCTGAATGTCTTGATAATACCTAAGTGCGAAGCATACTTTTATGAACGCAATGGAACATAGAAAGCGAAAACATAAAAAATTAAAGAAAAATTACGCGTTGTAAGAAATTTAAATAAAGATAACATTCATTCGACAGTGATTGTTTGAGTTCTAAAATACTCTATATGTTATTTGTAATAAATTCATTAGAGGTTATCTTTCAAAAGTATAGAGCTGAGTTTTTTGCCTGAATAAATTATTATATTCTCTTTTTAATGTTCAATGTTATGTTTAATTTCAACTCATTTGAGAACATATAATGCAATAAATTTTTTCTTCTTAGTAATTTCTTCTATTACTCTAATTTAAACTTTGAGAATATTTCAAATCACCAGTGGAATCATCTTTTCCTACATATCTGTAAAAATAATTTCATATTTACGCAGATTTATAAACGATTTTATATTTGGAATACTATTCATTTCCTTGATTCCTAGTTATCATACATATATTTAAAACAAATATATTAAATCTCAATGAAAAAAATTTTTTTTAAATATTTCTTTTATTTTATTCAAGTAACAAGAATTTCTGTTTTCTTCTTTCAGATTCGCCAAAGATTCAGCCTTTCCACTTCCCAAAAAACGTCAAAATTAACAGTCGGGTTACAGTTGTTTGCTCGGTAGAATCAGCATTAGAAACAGTGAATTTTCGTTGGTTGAAAGACAGAGAAGAAATAACTAATAGTGCCGAAGTACGAATTAAAAACGATGCAGATTTTTCAGTTTTAGTTATTGAACCGGTTCAAATTAACAGTACGGGAAACTATTCGTGTTTAATTCGTAGTAGCGCTGGAGAAGACAGTTTTTCGGCATTTCTTCAAGTAGAAGGTAAGATACATACTAAACCCTTTTTAGAATTATACTCTTACATTTTCTATCTTTTAAAATTCATATTTTTATTGTATATAATTAATTATAATCGCTAATAGTTCATATTCTTTTTCAACACTTAATTTTATATCTTACAAAAAAACTACGCACTTTATAGGTCCGCCAAAATGGATACAAGAACCATCAGACAAGTCAGTTCAAATCGGTGAAAAAATTATATTAAAATGTGAAGCATCTGGTTTTCCCAAACCTAAAATTACTTGGTTTAAAATTAAAGGTGAGGTAAAATTATAAATATCGAGTTTTTATTTGTATTCATATAATCAAATATATATATATATATATATATATATATATATATATATATATATATAATCTTTGCCAAATCTATTTTCTATTTCTTACTTTTTTACAGCAAAACAAGATTAAGGTTTATATACATATATTAAATGGTACTCTTAATATGATAAATACATGATACTATTCATCATATATGATTCTAATAAATGATAAATGGTATTCCTATTAATTACATGTTTTACTGTTTCAAAATTAGGGCTTACTCGAATGTTTGCCAATTTATCTCATTTTCATGGAATTCTTTTTAGAGCTCCCTGCTGGAGATGTGACTACAATATTAGACTCAAATGTTTGGAATGATACACTTCTAATATTTCCCGAAGCTGATGTGGAACATTCAGGTTTATATCAGTGTGAAGCGGACAATAAAATTCCTCCGAAATTAAAAGCAACGACTCGTATTAAAGTAATTGGTAAGGTGAACTTGTGTTGTGATTTGAAAATGCCTCATGCCGTTTTCTCTTGAAATGTATTAAATTTTAACCATAGTCTTCCCTTCATTAAATAATTATTTAACATTTAAATATATTATCTTTTTAAATAAAGCGTTGGCTTTATAAATAACTTGCTGAAAATTTTATTAAAATACACAACTCATTTCAGAAATATATTTCACGAATTATAAGGTACAAAAATAGTTTCTTTTTTTGTCAATATGTGGCGCTATATTACCATGAACCACTTTTAAATCCTAGAGTCCATGTTTTTATGCCTAACAATATATATTTATTCCAGGCGTGTACACGAGTCACTACGTATTCACGACACCTAAAAGCACAGAAAACAAATGTTATTAATTACTTTATAAAGACGCATTTGAAACGATATATTTTAAAACGTATGTGATATTTTTGCAAATTTTACATTGGATTTTATAGCGTTACATATCGAGATATGAAGCTACGAAAAATGAAATGTCAAGACTCGATTTTTATTTTGGCCTATTTGCTGTTTTCTCTGTCATACACATTACAAGGTAAGATTTTTCTGTTTCTCTTTTAAGAAAATAATTTCAGAAATAAAATATTTTTTATAAGAGTCATAAATTTGACATATTTTATAATGTCTGTAAATAGTATCTTATAATAACAAACATAGTGTGCTTGCTGCAAGATATGTGAATAATAAAGTATATATTTCAGTTTCAACATTAGAGATTAGTTTAATTTAAATTTTAAACAAATTGCTGGTTTGCTACGTAAAAAATAGGATCTTCTTATTGTCTTTAATTCATGTTAAAAAAATTTTCTTAGATACATAGCAATTCAAACTCTCGATCTAAATTTGTAATAATTATAGTTTTAAGTATGATATTGAATAGATCAGATATATGAAAACTTACAATACATTTTACTTCATGTTCTTTCTAGAATTGCCTAAAATTCAACCTTTCAATTTCAAACAAGGTGTTAAAACAGGAGATAAAACAACGGCTACTTGTGTGGCCGAATCGAAGTCACTAGTGAAATATTTATGGAAAAAAGATGGAGAATTACTATCCGAAAAGGACGATTTGAGACTCAAAACTGATGAAGAGTTTTCCATTTTAATCATTGAGCCGGTGAAAATTGAAAACTCGGGAAACTATACCTGTATTGCAGAAAATAAATATGGTTCTGATACCTACACTGCAGAACTTTTAGTCGAAGGTAAGGGTTTATTTATCATTTAAAACGAAATTAAGATAAAGAAACAATTATAAATGCTTTATTTCAATTTTTAAATATTCTTTTAAACCTTTGGCTTATTAAAAAGCATTGATTAGAGGGTTTTTATCATACTCTGAAGTATAATATATATATATATATATATATATATATATATATATATATATATATTGTATTTTCCTTATCTTTGATACTAAAAGAATATTTTAAAACATTAAAAAGATTTTTGAGCAAAAAATTAAATTATGCGTGAATCTTAATTTATATTTTCTGTAATTCTTTGCTAACATTTTTGTAAGTACTTTTCTGTCTAATGTAAGCTAAAATGCTTACTTCAAAAAATAGGATGTGATTTACAAAAAAGTGTAACAGATATTGCCATGTGTTTAAAAAATATTTTTAATTTATCTTTGTACTGTCGAATCAATTTATGGTATGGTCATTTATAAATCTGAATAAATTTAAAAGTATAATGGAAATGTTACCTCGAATTTAATATCAAATGAAACTATTTTTCAGATTAAATCTCTACATCACATGTGTCAAAAATAAATAAAATAATATTAAAAAAAAATAAAAAAAACAAGAACAAGAAGTATTTTCAAGGTTAAAAAGGCTACTCGAATTTGTAGTCATGTATGCATATCTTTTAAGAAAAATACTATTTGAAAAACTTGATAACGAATATTCAGTGCCTAAAGAAGAAGAGTTAATTCATTATAGTTCATAGTTTAGCCACATAAGAACGTTACATTGATTAAAAATAGGATAGGGTGATATTCATATTTTATTATTGCTCTTCTGCATAAAGTAATTTAAAATTTAATGAGAAAACTAAGCGAATTTAATTTTATTTTCATATAATGAAACATAAATTAGTAAATTTTTATTCAGAAGAAGTCATTGAAAAATTAATTCTGTATTTTAAAAATTGTGGTTTAAATATTGCACATTTTAATATCTGTTTCAGCACCTCCAGTTTGGTTAACAGGACCTGAAAATATCACAGTTGTACCAGGAATAAGACATACTTTTCGATGTTCTGCCTCTGGATCCCCGAAACCAATTATAACGTGGAAAAAAATTTCCGGTAAGTTAGATTTTTTAAAATTATTAATAACTATAAATATGTTCGTATATTTATAAACATATACTCTGTAATGGTAAATAAATTTGTGGAACTGCTATAAATTCCTTTCTCAAATATATGCTGTATATAGTACAGTAGTTATAATATATATAATTCCTTTTTAAAAGCTATAAATTTAAAAAAAAAGAGAAAATCTATAAATAAGATAAATTCTTAAAGTATGTTAATCCGCTTATAACTAACTGAATTTATTATTTTTAAAAGAAAAACGTGGCAACTTTATTTAATTTACATAATTCACAAAAAAAATAAAATAAAACTGTTTTATTGTTTTCTTAATTATTATTTTAATCATTATTTTTTACGTAGCTAGAATTAATTCAAAATAATTATTTTATACGATCAATCAAACAAAAACAATATCCCATTTCAATTGAAAAAAGTATTTGCTTATTATTTCATGTATTTTAAAGAAGTCTTAAATGTGTTAGTAAAAAACAACATGCTCTTTCAAGCTTTAAATTTTTTTGTTTGTATAGGAAGATACAAATTATTACCGCTTGTATAGTTAAATAAAGTAAACAAGTATTTTACTCTTTAAATAATTAATTTATTATAAATATTACCATAAATATAGTTTAAATCTCATTCAATTCAAAATATTTTATGCCCTTTAACATTCATAATAATGTTAAATATTTTAGTAATATTTTACAAATATTTCATAAAGATAGATATATTTAATGTTATCTACGAAAAGGACAGATTAAGACTACGAAGGAATACATTGTGCGCGATAAAACTTTCATATAAACTGAAAATAGGGACAAATATAGGTTATTTGTAGTATTACAATAGAAAAAATATCAAATTTATGTATAACAGAGTTTTCATATAACTGGATAGAAAAATATTTTCCTCAATTAGAGTTATAGATATTCTTAATAAAAAAATCTGGACAAAGATGATTGTTGAAATTTTGATTTAAAAATTATAGAATAATATAGTAATCCTTATATTTCTTTGAACATAAACATGAATGCTACTGAGCTTAAATCATGCTACTGAAATATCAACCTAAGAAAGTATTAATTAAAAAAATTTTAAAAGTGGAACATTATATTTTAATTGAATTTTTTACAAATTTATAACATCTTTTCAGGATATTCTTTAAAATCTTTTAATATAAATATATTCGGTACTTACGTATTATAGCAACCTATTGGCGACATCATATGAAATGAAGCACATGATTACCAATTCAGAGCATACGGCACGTGCGAAATTGGGATTGCCAACTTGGCAAGTTATCTTGAACGTTGGCGAGAGAGATGGTTGCGATAATACGTAAGCACCATAAATATTCTCTTACAGATAAATCAATATAAATATATTCTTTTTCAGATGAATCGGGGAAAGAAATCACAGCTATAACAGTCGGAAAAGGAGAATCTCTGACTTTCGAATCTGTATCTCCCACAGATGGGGGAATATATGAATGTGAAGCTCATAATGGAGTGGAACCAACTCTTAAGAAGTTTGTAATGTTAGGAATTCGTGGTACGAGAAGCCTCAATTCTTTAAAATAGAATTGCTAATCAATACATAACTTCCATCTTCAATCTGTTTGATCTATGACGAGTTTTAAAATCCTCATGGCTATTGATCTATTTTAATTTCATGTGAATTAAAAAAATTTGTTGTTGCTTTTTTTTATTACACAGTTTTTGCAATACAAAAATCATTGTAATATCTTATGCATTGCGCTCTGTTTTGAAATGTTTGATTGTTTTACGAGCAATTTTTAGAACTGTTCACACAGATGTGGTGAATATAAAACAATTACATTCAAAACGTATAAATCATACAATGAAATGTGCTAATACTACTTTGTTGTAAAAGGTTTGAGGCTTGGAATATCACTAACAAATAAATAAAGAATGATACTAATAAACAGGTTATTTTTGTAACTATAAATTCTTTTATGACAAATTTTTCTGAGAATTTTTAGAATTCAATCTTGATTTTTCCTTCGTTTCATTTAATGGTAATATATTCTAATTTCATATAAGTTTTCAACTTCAGTTTTCGACACTATGTGGCGCTACTTTACTGTGTATGTATATTTCTTTAGTACTAGAAGCACTACGGCGAAAGTATTATTTTCATTATGAAAACATGGCGTACTGGTACGATGCGCAAAGACAGACATGAGAGCTGTTCTTTTTAAGTTCATTCACGATACTATTTATTGTTTAAATAACATTCATGCTTGTTTTATTATTTTGCGTACATGATGATTTGCTTTTCAAGAGTCATTTTATTAGTATCTCTTCTGCACCACGTACGAAGCATACAAGATCAATCAAAAGGTAAGCAATGTCACATTATTAATATAATATTGAGTAATACACAAATATTTTTATTGTAACTTCATTAAACTTTGAATTTATGCTATTTATTTCTATATGACCTAAAACTTCTAATCATAAATTATTTTGAATCGAAGTAATTTAATTGAACAAAAAAAAAATTTCAATAAATTACAAGATCTACTTTTGTTGTAGGTATACATTTTCTTTCTATACTTTGTTGTTTCAGATGCTCCAAAAATTCCACCAATGTCATTTCCTCCTAATGTACAAACTGGATTATCTACTAAAGTTATGTGTACTGTTGACAGAGGACTCAAACCACTAGAATTCAAATGGATGTACAATAACAGAGAAATACAAAATGCAGATCCAACCGCAGTTGTTATTAACACATACGAAGATTTCTCAGTCTTAAACATTGATCCAATATCTTCAAAACACAGCGGGAATTACACTTGTACAGTTACAAATGCTCATGGAAAAGATAGCTTTACAACAATGCTTGTTGTCCAAGGTATGTAAATAATTGTATTGCTAGTGAAATATCAATGTTTCCACAAAAGGTTCATTTGACAAAGTTACGACAAACTTCAGCTATAATTGAACTTAATTTGGCTTAAGAAAGGAGATAAGTTTTATTGTTTCTTGAAAAAATGAAATTGCCGATTTCGTTAAATTTGTAAATTTAAATCTAAAAAGCATTGATAACATATTTGAATATATATATAGA